>JALJCO010006716.1:0-357500 GCA_023101725.1 Atherinomorus stipes
TAGCGCAGCTGCACACTTCTGCCACAAGGGGGTACTCACGCCTCATCAACAGCCTTTCCAACATGGCCGATCTCACAATGATAAAGAATCCTTCAAAATATTCCTGGATCCAGAAGGTGATCCGGATCACCACCAAAATTTAATGGGCTTGTTCTTGGGCCAAGGCACATAACTGGTGAAACTTTCAGGTCAATCCGTCCAGAACTTTTTCTGTAAAGTTGCTGACAGACGGAAGGACAGACAGACAAACCAACGCTACCAAAAACATTAAGTCTTTGGCAAAGGAAATAACTCACGGCCAGTCATTACTAATGCAACTTAAACCATGTCCAAATTTTAAAATTACTCAGTTTCGAAAGTCGTCTGATTTTTTTTTATACACAGTAGGCCATTATATGACTGGTTTAACTTCTGCAATCGCTCTAATTCCACAGTCAATACTTGTAAATGATCATAAACATGCAAAATTGTGAAAAAAAATATTACACTTTTGTGAAAAACAGCTTCAGCGAAACGTCTGAAAAACCGCAAAAAAAATTTTTTTTCTTACGATAAGTTTTCTTTTTAAATTTAGATGTTACCATTAGCCGTTTAAATTCTCGGTGTGATAGAAACACACCCATACAGGGAGTGCAGAATTATTAGGCAAATGAGTATTTTGACCACATCATCCTCTTTATGCATGTTGTCTTACTCCAAGCTGTATAGGCCGAAAGCCTACTAGCAATTAAGTATATCAGGTGATGTGCATCTCTGCAATTAGAAGGGGTGTGGTCTAATGACATCAACACCCTATATTAGGTTTATTAGGCAAACATAATTATTAGGCAACTTAACAATAATCAAATATATACCCATTTCAATGATTTATTTTCACCAGGGAAACCAGTATAACAGCTCAGCATTCACAAATATACATTTCTGACATTCAAAAACAAAACAAAAACAAATCAGTGACCAATATAGCCACCTTTCTTTGCAAGGACACTCAAAAGCTGCCATCCATGGGTCCTGTCAGGGTTTTGATCTGTTCACCATCAACATAGCGTGCAGCAGCAACCACAGCCTCCCAGACACTGTTCAGAGAGGTGGACTGTTTTCCCTCCTTGTAAATCTGTAGTCCCTTGATGAGGGACCACAGGTTCTCTATGGGGTTCAGCTCAGGTGAACAAGGAGGCCATGTTATAAGTTTTTCTTCTTTTAGACCCTTTCTTGCCAGCCACGCTGTGGAGTACTTGGATGCGTGTGATGGAGCATTGTCCTGCATGAAAATCATGTTCCTGTACCACTGCTTGAAGGTGTCTTTCAGAAACTGGCAGTAGGACAACCCTCAACCCGAAAAGGCCCCACAAGCTCATCTTTGATGATACCAGCCCATACCAGTACCCCACCTCCACCTTGCTGGAGTCTGAGTCGGACTGGAGCCCTCTGCCCTTTACCCATCCACCCACGGGCGTGACACTCTCCGTCACCAAAATCCTGCGACACATACGTTGCTCTAAGATGAGCTGCCTGAATTGCCTTGATATCGATCTCTTCATTCCTATATTCTCCATATTTCTCACCCATAGACTGTAATTACTGGACAAACCTACCGTTCATGTGGCCTGTTTGTTTCTGAGGAATTGAATTGAAGCTTGTTTGGCAGTTCTCACTGTAGCCATCTCAGCTGTGTTGGAGGCGTTGTAACTCCCGGAAAATAAAAAATGGTGAAAGAGAGGAGACTGTGAGCGTGGGGGCAAATGATTGATAGCCAAGATACTCTGAGATTAGAGCTAACTGAGCTAACCCAGAGCTAACAGATATAGGCAGGCTAAAGTCAAGACTAAAAACCGCCATTGTGCTATTCTGCTGCTGGCTGAGGCCTTCCTTGGAGCAAGCAGGGAGCTAACTACCAGCCACCAGCACGAGCGCTGACAGCCCATCTGCCGCCTGTCAATCAAAAGAACACACCCCTTCATTTCAGGATTAAACAACATCTAAATGGATAAAGTTCACCGCCTTCACAGTTGACATGAAGGTTAACTTGACCTATCAAACCTAAAATGATTTTTGTAAACATGTTTATTTCTGCTGTGCAGTTGGCCTTTTTAACATTGGAGTCTATGAGGGTTGACTCACTTTCGGAACCAGTCCCTAGTGGATGAGAAGGGCGCTACAGATTTCCCCATTTCTGCATTGTCTTTTATTTTGTCTGCTGGAGTTTCCTGCTTGCTCTCACCAAACAAAAACCTCAACTTCCTGCTTAACCACAACATATGAACAAGCTTTTCGCTTGATCAGGGTTTTGGTGTACATTTAAATGGCGTTGTTGTATTTTAAATCACAAGGAATCAGTTGTGTGTTATTCGCTGCTAGATGCACTGTGATAGTGTGCTCTGTTCAGCTCTGAAATGTATTTTCTATCTGACTTTGTGGACATAAGTGTGACTGAATGTGAGTGTGAACCTGCATGTTTATCTCATTGATCTCTGAGTTGACGCTGTGATGGAATAGCAACCTGTTCAGGGGGCTGCATCATAGAGAGATTATGGAAAATGGATGAATGGACGACAGTAAACTCAACTTCATTGTTGAAATATGAGCAGCTGCTGATTATAATACAGCATTATTAATTGATTAAACTGCTGTTCTGCTCAGAGCTGTTGTCTAATTAAGTCAAAGATGGTTAATTTCCAGTAGTGTTGGAGGGGGGGCATATAGGCCACTAAAAATCCCACATCTGTTGACCTCCATTATAAATACAGGGACTCTTAAGTTTTAGTTCTTTGAGTGAAGCAGTTTTACATATCACAGTGTGACCTCTCTGTGCTGCACACAAGCACACACTGTAATTCTGCATAATTCTTTTTTTCTTTTGGCATTTTTCTTCCACACATACTTTTGCCTGTGGCACTGTTGCTTTTATATTTCTACTTTTGTTTCCAACATTCACTTTTTTTTTCTCTCCCAACTTTGCCTTTAATACCCTGAAGGCCTTGGCACTTTAGAAACTTTTTACCCAGCGTTTTCCGTTTTTAGAGGCATAATTTATATTTGTTGTGCTTTCCTATAATTTCTATTGTCTGTTGGGATTTTGTATGTGTTATTTGTAGTTGATTTGAGCAAGGCTCAAGATGTCTCAGTGGGTTTCATGGAAGTAAATGAGGCATACTGGCTGATTGTGTACAGAGCCTTTTGTAATATATAAATCATGTTAAATGGTGAGTATAAGCAAGGATGAAAATATGATATCAAATGTTCATTGGGTTTGTCTTTAGGCTAATCTATCTTTGTTGCAAAGAGATAAAATGGGGTAGAAAAATTAGTGTAGCTGGATACAAATGTCCTCATTGCAGTGGATCTTTGAACTTCTTGTTTTACTTTTCTCTAGCTACTAAACTGTATCTGAACATGCACAAATTTCACATTTTATTTGTTTTCTCTGATTTGAAATGCAGCCTTACTTTTTTTATTTGGTAAACAATATTAAATATATCTGCTGTCATAAAAAGGTTCATTTCTTTTGTTATACATAAATGAATATGGCCAAAATTGTTATCATTAATTGTTGATTACATGCAGATGTTTTTACAAATACAAGGCTGCTTATTTATCACACTACAAAGATAGACATGGACCTCCTTAAAGGAATAGTACACCCACAGAATGATGTGCGTTCATTCTCTACTCACCCTCATGCTGAGCAAGACTCTCGAGCACTTTTTAATATCTCAAATGCACCCAGAGATCGGACAGGGTTTCATTTTCCCCCAAATTTCATATAATGGAGTTCACTGGTGACTGAAACCAAAAGGTCCATAATAGTCCACAAAAACTTGGCTGCTTGTATGAATGTACCTTAATTAACAAAAACATACTGCCTGCCCAATGTAATCCAAGTGTCCTGAGTGGGTGGCGTCTATGATTTACTCGAAACAGCATCAATTAGTATATTGTTATAGCCTAAACAGTAGTACATTGCACTTTCTATTTGCGCATCGTGCGAGTTCACAACACTATGGAAGCTGCGGCGTTCAGCGCTTACTCTGCTGATAATGCAAGTGTAGAAGAAGAAATTTCCTGTTTACATTGTGCTTAGAGCGAACGAGCTGCGGACAAACCGGGACAAACACAAGAGGGGTTGATTATTGATTTAAAACAAAGAAAGAAAGAAAAGAGTAGCGTTGAGAAAAGTGAATAATTTCCTTCCCTCTAAAACAAGCCTACTTTTCTTCCCAACGAGAGGCTGCTGTTTGCTTTGCCCGCATCACAGCTCGAGTGTGCACGAAGCTGGCATGAAAGCACGAACACAGCACTTCCTCTTCCTGCAGAGCATGCTTGGAATCGAAACCAAAACACAGCAGCAACATGGCGACTACCGGCACCGATAAACAGAAGCAAGTTTAGTGTGAAATTTAAAGAAACCGTTCTGGAGTATGCACGCCAACATTCCGGAGCAAAAACTGCAAAATGCTTCAATGTTGACCCAAGACAAAAAGCAACAGAATAAACTGTCCAGAGATGAGAAAAGCCGAGCAGAGGGGGAGGAAAAAAGTCAGCCAGGACTTAGAGATAGTGATTGGATTCATGACATGCGAGAACAGAGAAACACAACAGAAAGGTAATTGTACTACTGTTTCAGTAATTTTCAATAAATGAGCCCAGTACATTTTACTGGGTTCAAACTGACACAAAATGTTGATTTATTCATTGTGATCCGTTTGAAAAATAGAAATATAAGCCTCTCTTCTAATAAAAGCCCTCCTTCCAATAAAAGCCTGGTCCTCGGTGCCCTGAAACAAATCAAAGCCCCGGTTACTATTAGAGGATTTACGGTAACATTAACTATTGCATGAAAAAATATCTCAGTGCCACAGAAAATGTTAATCATATCTGACATGTTGGCAAGGTGGTTCTTTATCCAGCAGCACCTGAGGACTTGAGGGTTATGCACATCCAACGGAGTTCCCCTGTTTCTAGAGATTTCCTCAGACACCCTTAAAAAGCTCATAATATAAAGAAGTATAAAGATTAGTCGTGCCCTCTGCATTACATGTTTTGGACTTTACTGATGCTTCTCTAAAAACATTTTGCACATAGTTGTGGGCCACAACCCATTCTTTCTTGGAAAGTTTAGGCCTCTGTTTTATACCCAATCGTGACACCCACACCAGTCATCAATAAATCTGCTGACTGTCTTTTAAAATCTTACTTTGCTGCTTCTCTTGCTTTTTTTTCCCCCTTCTTCACGCAAGTTTCTCCTCTCAGCACTCGTTAAAGGATGCAGTTCTTTCTCCCATGCTATTTTCCCTCTTTCTCTCTTTCACTGAACAAATGCCAAAAGTCCACCAAATTTCCGTAGCAATTACACTGCGTTGCCGCTGAGGGAGAGGCAAGCGAAGCAGAACAACTTAAAATGGCTTTATAAAAAGGCCTCCCAGGCCCTTTAATTACACCTCTATTGATTGCTATGTGCAGGTTTCCCACATTCACTTACTGCTCTTTCTTCTCAAGTTTGCATTAAATACCCAGCAGAAAATGGAACTAAGATTCTTCTGATTACAAAGCACCTTCATTACATGCTTCTGGCTTAAACAAAGGGATGATGAGAAAAAAAATAGCTATTTAAAATCTATCTTATCTAGACTTGTTGGAATTGTCTCTGTTTAAGAGTTCAGCCTTGCCCAATGAGGTTGACTCATACCTCAAAATTGATATTGGCCTATCTCATTGTGGAACAAAGCGGTCACTCGCTTTTTCTGGTAGGTTCAGTGAAAGAATCAAACTTGTTTTGTTTAAAGGTTGAAATGTACCAATATAACAATTATATTGTCATAGTATAGTAAATTATATTGGAAACAATACTGCCATTATAACCTATAGGTATGTTATCCAGAGATCTTTAAAGTATTCTGACATTTATTTTTTTATTTTTTGCATCAGATCATTAATTTAAACTATTATTCATCTCCGGAAACTGGCTTTAATGACAAGCCGCACTGGAGTAACACGCACATCTCGTGATTACTTATCAAAGTTTAAAAAATTAAACCCTTTCAAAAGTCGTTACTTTTCTATTTTATCACTTATTTGGCTTCTGGTATTGTGTAAGGACTGTACAGACCACGTAGCCTCCACATGTCCTGTAGATGAAAGTAAAGGCTGCAGGAAACCGTCTTCCTGATCCGTTTGTGTTTCTGACTGAACTGTTTTTATTTTCTGGTCCCAACGTTGCCCTGATCAGAGCAAATAACCTTATATTTTACAATATCTTCCAGATTAGTCATTAATTCTCAGCAACACCACAGCTGTCTCTGTTAGCATTAGCATTATTCCTCCTCTGCTCCGTGTGTCCGATATTCCTCCCCGATACGAACACACTGATACACAGTGGACGGAGCAGAGTCCAGTTTTGTCACAGATGGCAGAAATCTTCATGAAATAAATGTCCGTGATCTTCTTATTCACTTATTACCTCATTAAAATTTTCCTCTGATGTTCCAGCAACCAGGAATGTGACAGTCCTTCCAGATTTCCTCCATATTGTTAAGAAAAAAAGTCTGATTCTCATCTGTTCTCATTACACATGTACAGAAATGCCCCCGCTGCAATGGCGGACGGTCTAGTTGCAGCGTTTGGCCGGATTAGTCTATTAATTTAGCGATTGCAAGGTGGTTTATCAACCGTGAGACGCATTGTCCTGCTGGTTTTTTGCCTGTATTTTAATACGTCTGAAAAGCAGGTGCAACTTGCAGCTTTGTGCACAAAAGGCTGCAACTTCTGGGAGGTACAATCCTGGACACGCACACATCTGATTCAAAATCATTTTTCATGAGCAGTGAGGGCAGCGTATTTAGTTCTCATTGTTAACTCAATAAAAAAAATCAATACAGCAAACCACTATTTAACACGGGTGTAAAATATTCTAGATAAATGAAAGTTTGCAGCCACAGTGGAGCCTAATGAGAACTAAAGCTGCATTAATTGTGTCTTTTTACCTCCCCCCTTCTTTTATTTATTTTTATTTTTTTTGCCAGCATCACGTTTCTTATATTTATCATACTTATCTTAAATTACTTTTTGTTTATTCCGTCCTAATATCTCCATCCTCATCTGGCATCATACTTCCTTTTGCACTGTTGTCACTCGCAATTCCTCACGCTGCAAACCTCGAAACACGCAAAACCTAATTCATATACAGTAGCGGCGTTTCCAACACGTTTGCAGTCGCTGTCATTTGCGCCTTCATTCTTGATAAATCACTCGCAAACCGTGGTTCAGCCCCTCGCAGAAAATTCCTGATAGCGTGGACAAATTACTATTCGCAAATTTGGATCTTGATAAATCCGGCCCGAAGTCTTTTAATTGTGAATTCTTCAATCGTGATCTGCAACAGCTAAATTGGTACAGGTTAAAGGCAGAAGCGGCAACATTTTTAATCAGTTTCTGTCAAAAATAACTAAACAAATAGACATGCTTTTTTTAATTTAATTTAATTTTTTTTGTTATGTTTACCATTGTTCCATTTGTAAGATTTTATCAAATTACAAGTTACAAGGGTTAAAAAACCATCTATATAGCATCTAACTTTGTTGTAGTACATATATATATATAAGGACACATTTATCACCTTTCTTTTTTTTGTTTATATCATGTATATGTTTACAACAGATAGACTAAACATGTAGAAACTATAGTCCCTTTAAACAATTTCATCAATCTCCAACATGCAGTAAATTTGAGTCACCTCTTACCTGTAGAAGCAGGCCTGTCTGTGAACCCATTCATCATGAAGGAGAATTATTCTATGACAAATCTCTCTCTCCCTCTCGGTGCGTATGTCTGCAGATTGAATACACAAAAGGGCCACATGTTCCATCCCCCCTCTTTAGCCACAGTCATTTGTGCCATTGTCAAAAGTGATAAATGGGTTATGTGGCTCCGATAAGAGAAAGCAGTGAATTTTTATAATGTATTAAACAGGAGTGAGAGGGCAAGCAGACAGGCTGGCTGGGAGGGGGTGCTGTGCTGTAGGCAGGAGACCTCTGTCACACACAGTCTGAGCTCCTGCTTCACATCTTTACTGGCGCTTCAGCTGTATTTCCCTCAGATATTCAGCCATCAACCACCCCCGGGCTCACAGCCGTCCAGCAAGGCAGCAGAACTGGCAGACACAATACCCAGTGACACTGTCACACACATCATATGGCACTCAGTGTAGGTTGGAGCTTGGTCCTTCTTTTTTTCTTTCAAGTACTCTTTGGAGTCGTCAGATGTGTTTTTTATTTTCATTTCCATCCTATCTTGATGAAGCCAGGATGAAGGGAAAGTACACATGCGACATCCACTTTATCAGGTGAACCTTCTAGTACCAGGATTTCCTTCCAGACCTGCCTGAACGTTTGGTGTCATTCAACCAGGTGTTAGAAACATTCCTAAAACATTTTGCTCCATATTGACATGATAGCATCGCACAGATTTGTCGGCTGCACATCCATGATGAGAACCTCCCGTTCCACCGCATCCCAAAGCCGCTCTGTTGGACTGAGAGCTGGTGACTGCGGAGGCCGCTGGAGTTCAGTGATCTCATCCTCACGTTTCAGAAAGCAGTTGGAGATGATGTGAGCTTTGTGACATGGTGCATTATCCTGCTGGAAGTAGCATCAGACTGTGGTCACAAAGGGATGGACATGGTCAGCAACAAAACTCAGGTAGGCTGTGGTGGTTAAACCGCCATGTTGGTGCTCAGAAAATATCCCCCACACCATTATACCTGCAGCAGTCAGAGCCGTTGATGAAAGGCAGGATGGATGCAAAATCATTGTTGGGCTTGAAAACACTTCATCACATCAACAACTGAAAGCACTTTGCTCAACCTGACCATTCGACCCAAATGCCAAGTCCTCATGAGCTTTCCTGTGGCCGACTATAATATGAACTAATATCACTCTAGAATAGGCTTCAGTGGCTGACTGGTCATCGGGAGCACCGGGACATTTCACAGTGGCCTGGACCCCAAACTAGCCCGGCCTGTCCGGTCCCATTTGAGTTTTACATAAATAATCCATCATGCTGGCTTTCCCATTGAAGCTCCGCCTCGTGTTCTCTCTCTCTCTTTTTGTGAAGCTGTGAGTGACTGCTAAGATGGAGCAGCAGCGTCAGGGCAAGAGAAATGGTGGAGCAGTGAGGGAAAGACTTAAGAAGAAAAAGGCACTAGCAACAGATGCAGAAAAGTGCATCAAAATAACTGAAATGTTTGTTTGTCAGTCAGGGAGCAGGTGAGTTCCTTGATAGGAAAAAAAGTGTGATATAAATCTAATCCATTATTATTATTATTATTGTTAACACACTCGCGGTGCAAAGTGACAAACAGCTGACTCCTGTCCATCCAGCTAGCTTAATGCTGAGCTGATGAGCTAAAGCTTGCTTAATTTAAAAATAAAAAAGAGTTTAAGTTGTAACAAAGGATATTGTAAATTTTAGCATAGGGTTAGGTATGCAGATGTAAGATAATACATGATTATGAATATTGAAATCCTTGTATATTTTATTTAACTTCTATTTAAGGTAAAAAAGAAAATATCAACATAGCCAGTGCATATAAAATGGTAAATTTCTGAATCCAAAAATCTGGGAAATTATGGATGGCTTTCGGATTTTTTATTTATTTATTTTTAACAAAGATGGAGAAGGGAGCAGTACCAGTACTGTCAGCACTGGTACTGCAAGAGCTCCTGCGGTTACAGCAGTGGTAGACAGCAGCAGCAGTGAGGAATCAAAGCAAGAACCTTCAGGTACAATTTAAATACAAACCAAACATGCTGCTGACAGTTTTAAAATAATCTTTTTTTTTCTACTTTATTCCGAAACAAAATCATAAAAATATAAAGGATAAAAGATTAATTGAATCAATAAAGTAAAGAGGATCAACAAATATACAGACAAAAGCATTAAAAAGAAAAAAAAAAGATAAAAAACAAAAATAAAGACAACACAGACAGCTTAATAGCATCAACAAAGTAACAAGACAGAAAGATTTATCTGCTTTTTCCTCTCTCTTCTCCCATTTCCCTCATATGTCTCACCTATTTACCATTAACCATTAAGTCCGAAAATGGAGCAAGCAGAAGTAAAAACTTTTCGAGGCCTGCTCGCTATAACTAATTAATTAATATAATAGCCTATTTATAATCCAACAGGTTAAGTATCAAGTTTAGGTGGAGGATGGGTGATTTCAATTGATTTACAACATGGTTAATTGTACAGACTGCACATTAAACCATATTGAAGTTGATAAAGTAGAATTTCAGTTTATGTGATTTGCATGCAGGTTTATGCAGGACAACGAATATTTATTTTGTAAGGGAAGGAAACAAAAAGCTGTGTGGCCACATGTGGAGCCTTTGTTTTATTATTTTATCAGTAGGCGCCCAGCATAATTCACTTTTAGTTTTTTGCGTTAATTTGGTGGAGGTGGCCTGGGATGGTATCAAATTCCCGGCCTGAATTATTGTCCCAGCCCGCCCCTGATAGGCTTTAATGGGTCATATTTAAGTAATTTGAATGTTTCATTTTAAATACAGATTAGGGTGCTGAACCACGTTCAGCAGTAATAACTTGAAATCAGTTTTGTGTCATTTTCATGCCAATTTGACTCTTTAAAGTGTTTATTTGGGTCACAGAGATCTGCCTGCATTGAGTCCAGACTTTCACATTCACAGAATGTTATCATATAGAGCTAAGGATTGGGAAAATTGGCTATAATCTCACCTGCCTAATTGCTTCCTTTAAGTGCTTCTTCTACTACTAACTAGAATGGAGAGGGATTTTTTTCATAATAAAGCAGAGACCATTTATGGGAGGCTCTGACAGAAACTCTCTCCTGTGTGCTTTTGATTCAGCAAAAGTAGTCATTTACAGGCATTTTTTTTTTTTTTTTTTTATAATCCTTCTGGTGGAGCACTCCCACAGACACTCTTGGCTTCAACTGAATCGCAGTTTTTTTCATCAAACTCATTCATCAAACACCATCAGCAGCCTCTCATCTCCACTGATACACAAGCTCAAACAAAGAGGTGAGAAAAACAGGAAACAAGGACAAAGCAGAGAGCAACAGCCATGGTATACACAGTTTCTATTCAGGAATGTTCAATTTAAAAAGACATAACAATGGATTGAATCATTCTAAATCAGTATGACAATGTGGCCTTAAAGCATAAGCCGCAAGCTGGGGTTTGACATCTGCATAGAAGGCTGCAAAAAAAAAGTAATGTTTTGTATCTGTGGGCTGCAAGGGCTGTTGGACTTTACACTTTCAGTTACAATGCTGTATCCATGGGGGAACACAGTTGCAGTACCATGTCCCATCACCTGGTAGCAGTAGCCTAATAAGTCATTTAGCTGTTCAACAAACTCCAACGAGCAGACGATACTTAGCTAGCCACTGTATTGTAGCAAAAATGATGAGGAAACTTTTAAACAAAAAGGAAGACAAAAATGGTCCCAAACTGCCCCTAAAGGCAATTATACTGTAAAAGAGTACAATTTGGTATTTTTGTTGTCTGAATATATTCCTTTTTTTTTGTTAAATTAACAACCTTCAGGTATGATGTTATAAACTGAAATACTTAAACACATCTTAAAGCACAAGCACATGACACGGGTGGATTTGCTAAATTAGTTTAGGTACATTTGTTAGTCATTTTAAATACCCATAAGTGCAGCAACTATAGTGTGATGTTACAATCCTCATGTGGTCCAGTGTTGGCTGGATAGTGTTATCACTGTTTGACTGTAGTAACTTGCATGTTGTCACCTGTCATTCAATGGGCTGCATTGCAGAATAGTGCAAAATGAATTGCGATATGTTTTTGTGCTGCATATACAGTTGTGTGAAAAAGTGTTTGATTTCTTTTTTTTTTTTGCATGTTTGTCACACTTATATGTTTTAGATCATCAAACAAATTTAAATATTAGTCAAAGATAACACAAGTAAACATAAAATGCAGTTTTTAAATGAAGATTTTTATTTTTCAGGGGGGGGGGGGGGGGGGGGAAAAAAATGCAAACCCACATGGCCCTGTGTGAAAAAGTGATTGCCCCCTAAACCTACTGGTTGCACCCTTAGCAGGAACAACTGCAATCATGTGTTTAATGTATATGTGTGCAATGAGTCTTCTAAGCGCTGTGGAGGAACTTTGTTCCACTCATCTTTGCAGAATTGTTGTCATTAGACACATTGGAGGGTTTTCCAGCATGAACCGCCTTTTTAAGGTCATGACACAGCATCTCAATGGGATTCAGGTGGGGACTTTGACTAGGCCACTCCAAAGTCTTCATTTAGTTGTTCTTAAGCCATTCAGAGGTGGACTTGCTGGTGTGTTCTGGATCATTGTTCTGCTGCAGAACCCAAGTCCGCTTCAGCTTGAGGTCATGAACAGATGGCCGGACATTCTCCTTCAGGATTTTTTGGTAGACAGCAGAATTCATGGTTCCATTTACCACAGCAAGTCTTCCAGGTCCTGAAGCAGCAAAACTGCCCCAGACCATCACACCACCACCACCATATTTCACTCTTGGCATGATGTTCCTTTTCTAAAATGCCGTGTTACTTTAATGGGACCTCACCTTCCAAAAAGTTCAACTTTTGTCTCTTCAGTCCACAGAGTATTTTCCCAAAAGTCTTGGGGATCATCAAGATGCTTTCTGGCTAAACTGAGACGAGCCTTTATGTTCTTTTTGCCATGCAGGCCATTTTTGCCCAGTCTCTTTCTTATGGTGGAGTCATGAACACTGACCTTAACTGAGGCAAGTGAGGCCTGCAGTTCTTTGGATGTTGTTCTGAGGTCTTTTGTGACCTCTTGGATGAGCGTTGCTGTGTTCTTGGGGTTCTTGGGTGACTCAAGCCACTTGAGTTCTGAGCAGGACAAAGATCCAGACACACCAGCAAGTCCACCTCTGAATGGCTTAGAAAAAAAAAGAGACTTTGGAGTGGCTAGTCAAAGTCCTAACCGGATCCGTTGAGTGCTGTGGATGACCTTAAAAGGCGGTTCATGCTGGAAAACCCTCAATGTGGTGAAGTACAACAATTTTGCACAGATGAGTGGAACAAAATTTCTCCACAGCGCTGTAGAAGACTCATTGCCAGTTACACAAAGCTTGATTGCAGTCGTTGCTGCTAGGGGGGCCAACAGTTATTAGGTTTGGGGGCAATCACTTTTCACGCAGGGCCATTTAAGTTTGGGTTTTTTTCCACCTTAAAAATAAAAATCATTTAAACTGCATTTTTGTTTCTTGTGTTATTTTGTCTCACATTTAAATTTGTTTGATGATCTGAAACATTTAAGTATGACTAAAAGCCTGGGATACACTGTGCGATTTTTTCAATCGTTGCTCACAGCTCCGACTCAAATTGTGCAAATCAGGCACAGAGTTCAAAAGTTCAAAGCTTGCGATGTCCGTCCTCATACTGTACGAACCGACGCTCGGATGCGATCTGACTACTCACTCTGTATGTCCTCAAAGACACGTTGGGGTCTTGAACAATCCCAACATGCAACGCAATGAATACAGCTAGTAGTCGTAGAAGAAAAAACGGAGGAGAAGAAGAAGAAGAAGACGAAGACAATAACAAATGCAGCAACATCATGCTATCACCCAAAAAACTGCGGTGCCTTGACGATTTGCATTCTTCTTTGTGAAGAATTCGCCAAAAATAAAAGAGGACGACGTCGCGTGTGGACGAGGAATTGGCTGAGCAGACTTGGGCTGTACGATCTGTTGGTCTTACAACGAGAACTCCGTCCAAATGACATCCGGGTCGCCATGCTGCCTCTGGTTTACTTCTGTTTTTGTTTCGCGCATGCGAAATGTGAAAATCTCCGAAGAAAGAGTTCTCAGTCTGGTCGTGGCGCCGCTTCAACATACGATTCACTCACGAGCCACTACCAAAATATCAAACATGTTTGATTTTCTTGCGACTCATGATTTCTGATCGGGAGCTTGTCGTGAGGTGCCGATCGCCTCCCGTGACCTCCTAGTATACTGCATGACACACGGCACACGATTTGGCCAAGAGTCGGCCCAATCACCAAACTTGTTGCACGACTGGAAAATCGGCTCAAAAATCGCACAGTGTATGCCGGGCTTAACATGCAAA
Source organism: Atherinomorus stipes (assembly GCA_023101725.1). Classification (NCBI taxonomy): domain Eukaryota; kingdom Metazoa; phylum Chordata; class Actinopteri; order Atheriniformes; family Atherinidae; genus Atherinomorus; species Atherinomorus stipes. The sequence goes on from JALJCO010006716.1 coordinate 14,141, forward strand.
AAAGTGAGAAATTAGGAAAAACTTTTTCACACAGCTGTGTATATATACATATATATAAAGAGAGAGAGAGAGAAAGATGGATAGATAGATCTAGATATGATTGTACAGTATTGTGTAGATTTATGTGTTAATGTATATGTGTGCAAGTTGTTGTGATTTAGCTTGGGCAACCACAATATATATAGCGTCACTATGTATGATATTAATATTAATACTAATATTTCTATTAATATCAATACTAATACAGCCTCGGAGCACCACTTACTTATTTGATATGTAATGGAAGCAAGGAAAACCATTAAAGTCTTAAATCAACTCTTAGATTGATTCAATGAAGTGATCAGTCTCAGGACGCTTTCATGAGTTCTCGCTTGAAGTGACCTTTCATGATACATCAGAAAAACAAAACAACGACTAGTTAAGATAATACGGAGTTTTATTAACTAGTCTACAAACTACATGAGATAATGTATGTAAAGATATATAAAGACATATGTGAGCATGATGATCAACAAAGGTTATCTTGTGAAAGAAATGTGAGATGGTATGAAAATGAAACATAAATTAATTAAGCCTCAGTTAATTAATAAATGTTCAAAGAAAAGAAGGAAGGATTTCTTAATCCAACTAAACAAAGTTAAACTGGGTCTGGTAAACCGTAGGTCTGGATTAATTCACTATCACCAACTTCTTGTGACATCAGATCATATTTTATAGCAAATGATCAGGTTCTCCTCAGAGGTTCCGTCTGACTGAGGTGCTTCCTCACGTCCTGGTTCTGCTGGACTGTTCCTCAAATCCTTTGGAAGACTGTCGGGTGGATGGCCCCAAAAATCTTCCCGATCTCCTGGAAGTTCGTCCGGCTCTCTGCGGGCGGTCAGCTCAGTGGTGGTTCTGGTTGCGTCCTCTCTCTCTCTCCGTCTCCCCAGAGACGGCAGCGTCAGGACTGATGTCAGGGATGGTTGATAGTAAAGATGATTTGGGTTAAAGTCTTCTTCTCTCCATCCTCCTCCCTCAGTGATCCGTGGTTCTGAACTCTGCTGAGTTCAGAGCAGGTGTCGTCCCATTCTTTCCCCATTGTTCCAAGTTTCTTCAGTTCTGCCTTGTTCGTTCTCCTCATAGGTTCCCCAATTCAATTCTGATTCTCACAGTTCAGAGCTTCGCGCTCTGCCGGAGGGAATGTGGCTTGCAGCTTGTAGCAATGGGAAGCTGACAGAATCAGGTTTCAATAGTCAGACACATGGATGTTTCATATGTTAACTAGGTAACAAACATGGAATAAGTGAGGATGGTAAAATGGATCAGTATTAGACATGATGAAATAAAATGAACAAATAAAATAAAATAAAGAAAGATCTGAATTATAGAATAAAGAAAGACATTGAATAAACAAATCAGTAAACAGATAAAACAGGAAACTTGATGCCTTAAGATCGTAAAGAAAATACAGGTAGACATCATTTGATATGAGGAAGTCCTTTCTAACATAAAAGTGGATTTCAGAGTTGGGTGAAGTGTCTCTTTCTTCACCTTTATGCAGAAATTGGAATGCATGTGATGTAAATTTGGGGAAGAAACGGTGTTTCTAATCACAAAGTATGTCATGTTGATATCAAAAGAAAAGCTCACCATGAGATTAACATGAGGTTCTTTTAACAATATAAAACAGTTGGATGTTAAGAACAATAAAAAATTGGCTATAAGGACATGGGCGTAATATGGAGGGTTCTCCAAGCTTGGAGGATGGGTTAAAGTTCAACAATTGGCCTTTGTTTGTTTTGCAAAATGAGGGCCCTCCCTAGATTACTAAGAGAGAAAAAGTGACTCAGAGAAGGTCCTTCTCTGAGAAAATTCCTCTTGGGAGTTGTTAATCAAAGTGGCTTTATAATAGTGTGTTAAATATTGTTGTGTTTTGGGAAGTGTCTGTAATATATGCATATATGAATATAGATTAGGGGTATGATTTCACAAGTTTTTACTTCTTCCTACTCTTTTGCAAACATGGTCTTTGGCATTTGGATTTACTTATTTCCCATCTATTGTTTTATAATTATTTATTTATTTCCATTTTTTTAAGTGTTCGAAATAAAGAAATCAATCAAACAAAGATCTGACTGGACAAAAATTTGTATGGAACAATTGAATGATTTGATTTTTAACTAAAATCATGCAATTTGTTTATTTCTTTCTTCCATACTAATATATGTTTTGTTTTTCTCTGACTCCCAGAGCGAAAGAAGATAACTTTGACCATCGGAAACCAATTGTCGTACAAGAAGATCTACAATGTTGTTGGGTATCTGAAAGGAAGAAGAAACCCAGGTTTGTAAAAAAAAATCTGTTATTTCAAAATGCACTTATACTGTATGTGTGAGTCGTTTCGGATGATTGATGCCACTTCTCCCTGTGTGCTGTCCGAGGCAGCCGTTGAAGGCTGTTTCATCTGGAATCCTGTGAACAGCAAACCTGCAGACTCCATGGGCCTGTAGCACAAATCCAAGATAATGGATTAAGTTGAGATATGTGGTCATCCTGGCACAACTCATCTGTGATCCAGATACACAAAAGTGGGACAGCTGGTAGCGGGATATGTCATGACATACCATGGAAATTTATTTTGTGGAGCTAGCCTGCTCCTGACCAGACCGGTTCTCTCAGGTATGAACAAATTTCCCAAGTGCTTCAGATTTGACATAGGAGTCTTGTGCAATTGGTCTGCTGTTATCCAGACCTAGTTTTTCACTGCATTAACCGTTACTTTGAAGTAGTTGTTTATTTTAAAATCCAATATAAATTAAACTACATCATTATGTATCACTGCAATTTTAAATTACATTTTTATGCACAGACTTAGCGACAGGACTATCGGCCACTTCACTTGCAGACAGCATGTCTGCAAGGGGACACTGGCTTACTTTAATTTGTTGTCATTTTGTCAGAAGAAAGTGCAGTCAGTGAGCTCTAAGTGAGATCAAGCTACTAAAAAACTGAAATGACATCTCGAACAGAAAATGGATAGAAAGTTAAGAAAGGAGGTTCAGCAACAGACCGCTGCAACTCTTCTATCGGTCAGACATGCAGTCAGTTCACTTCATGGCGCCTCGGCTTCGTCATTACCATAGACCGTTAATAGAGAGGGACGGACATTCTGCTATGTCACCCGTTGGTTTCTGAAGAGCTAAAAATGAAGCCAGCTGGGCGTGTCTTACCGTCACCATCTTGCTGTGTCACGTGTGTTGTCACTCCCGGAAAATACTAAAATGGGCAAAGGCAAGGCCACTCCGAGCCGCGGGGTAAATGATTGACAGCTGACATACTCTGGGCTAAATGCTGACTGAGCTAACTCGAAACTAACAGGAGCTAACGAAGATAACCCCTCTTAGCAGCGGGGTAAAGGTAAGACACGCTTAGACTTGCTAATATCTGACTAAAAACTGCCGTTGTGCTATTCTGCTACAAACTGAGACCTTACTGAGAGCAAACAACGAGCTAACTAGGAGCCACCGGTCGACAGGCTGGTCTGCCACATGTCGGTCAAAAGGACACGCCCTTAATTATGTGTAATTTCAAGATTGATAACATCTAAACGGAGGAGTTATAAAAAAAAAAAATCACTCCCCTCACAGTTGACATGAACTTGTCCTATTAAACCTAAAATGATTGTTTGAACCAGGCTGTAAACATGTTTGTTTCTGCTGTGAAGTTGGTGTTTTTAACACGGGAGTCTGTGGGGATTTGCTATTGTTTGCAGTCAGTCCCTAGTTGATGAAGGGAGAACTACAAAAAATGACTTTTTCCAGGTAGAGTCATAGTTGGCCACCGGAGGTTGCCGCTTGTTTGGGTCTTAATTTGACAAATTAGAGTTTTACCGTTCATATTTTTATGTGCGTTGTACGAGAGAGATGGAGAGGACGATGAAAGGATGACAGACGTGGTCTAGCTACATGTCGGCTTTTTTATCCAGCTGGGGTGCACAGTACACGTGTGTGCGTGTGTATTAAAAGGAGATTTTACAGAATGTTGCACTGTGTTGGTTAATGGAAACTCATATTAAGCATTTACATCATATACTGCAGCGCTTGGCCTCCACCAGTAGTTTTCATTGACTGTTGATTTTGTTAGACGTCTTTTTTGGAACCATTATTAGATCAAATCATTCTTATTTTTACTTCTGTAACAGTGCAACCAACAGGTGACACATTTACAGCTCGATTCCCTACTGCTTGGCTTTTACCTCCTTTAATTCTGCTGCTCAGATCTCAGTCAGTAACCTCGATCTTTGGACTGGGAACGTTTCTCTTTGATGTCTTTGTTGCCATTTTTCTGAATGGACACCTTCTGACAAGCGTGGGAAGTTGTAGCCTTATATGGAATTATCAGGGCGGTAATTATGCAGATTTGCTATTGAACGCAAACTCACGTATGTGGGATGCATCACGTTTACTAGGATTATTTACACAGTTATCTTAAGAACGTTTGTTGAATTTGACGTGGCACCCTCGTAGAAGCTCACAGAAGGAGGGCAAGTAAGAGAAAGTTACAACAAAAATACATAGATGTTGCATGATGTGTTAAAACCCAATCGAAGTGTGTGTTGGTGAGGTTTTGTACTTTGTTGTGTACAGGATGTGAGTAAAGGCAAGCTATTATGAGGCTTAATTATTATTTCAAGTGCCCGTGGTTTCAAGTCGGATGCTTCATACTCATTTTGCTGACGTGCATGTTGCTCTCCACTCAACTGACGATATTGCAGTTGCATACATGCGTCATCTGACATTCTCAACATGCTGAGGGTAATTTCATAAGCATACTTTGTGTTTCTCCCAGCTGACTCACTCACACCTTCACATTTGCAGCTCAGAGCTTTTCTCCAGCACATGCTGAAAATCCTGTGTTCTATAACAAAAATGACTCAAAAGACCTTTTTAATGTTTCTTTAGGGACATTAATGAAAACTTACAGAAATGTGGTTGTTTGTTGTGTGCGAGCTTTTTTTAGGCAGGGGCTTAAATTGTAGAATGAGAAGGTGCTATGTCTTTTTGTGTGTGTACATGCACGTGTTCAGTTGTGCATATTTACTGTGGTCTGCCATATTTTTGACTCTTCATCAGTCAATCATCGTCACTTAAGTCATGAAGTTGTTTCAGCCTCTGGTCAGACGAAGACAGAATTTGTGTGTAACCAAGCAGTAAACAAGAAAAATGAAGCCAACCTGGAGGTCTGACAAATTGCAGTTCCCGCCTCATCCACTAGGGGCTGGCTCCAAAAGGGAGTCAATCCCCATAGACTCCCATGTTCAAAAGGCCAACTTCACAGCAGAAATAAAGTGATGTACAATATGAAAAATTTCATGCGACATGATAACCAATTCTTTTCTGCTCATCATGGCTGATACCAATATTGAAGCCAAAAATTACGTAATATTCATTCCTTGTGTAAAATTTGAAAAATGCTTGCGCTGCACCTGCTGCAGATTCAGTAGTTCCTGGAGACATAATGTTGCAAGGTGAGTGCGGCCTTTTGATATTCCCATGCCCCATGGATTGAAAACACACAAAACAAGGAAAGAAAAAAAAAAAACCCAAATCAAAACACCATTCACCACCAAACAGCTCCTGTTGTACAATTTGACATTTCAATGGGCCTTTTAAAATCTGTCTAGAACAACAGATAAAAACTAGCCTTTAGGCTAAATCTGGTGTATTTAGAAATTTTTCTTTGTTTTCTATAAACTGTCCCTATCAAATAGTCAGTCATTTTCTGTACCGCTTATCCAGTTCAGGGTCGCGGGGGTTGCTGGAGCCTATCCCAGCTATTATCAGGCCAGAGGCAGGGTACACACTGGACAGGTCGCCAGTCTGTCGCAGGGCCAACACAGAGAGACAGACAACCATTCACACCCACATTCATTCCTAGGGGCAATTTAGAGTGACCAATTAACCTAACATGCATGTCTTTGGACTGTGGGAGGAAGCCGGAGTACCCGGAGAGAACCCACGCATACACAGGGAGAAAATGCATATACATATATATACATATATATATATATATATATATATATATATATATAAAACATATTAACAACATATTGCATATTACAACATATTACAACATACTAGAATATCCGGAAAAAGTTAATTTACTTCTGTAATTCAACTTAAAAGTTGCAATTTACATATTGTATAGATAAATAATATACAAATCAATATATTTCAAGTTTTACTGGTTTGGATGTTGCTGATTACGACTTGCAGCTTTAAAAAAAAAAAAAACAAATTCAAAAACTCAAAAAATTAGAATACTTTGAAAAGCTCCAGTATTGTAGGTTCAGACTGTCACATTTTAATCAGGTAAGTAATCCAAAACACCTCCATAAGTACCCTGAGCCTTTAAAAAGTCTCTGTCTTGGTTAAGAGGAATTTACAATCATGGGGAAGACTGCTGATCTGACAGTTGTGCAGAAAACCGTCGTTGACTCCCTGCACAAGGTGGAAAGACACAAAAAGTGATAGCAAATGAAGCTGGGTGTTCTCAGAGTGCTGTCTCAAAGCACATTAATGGACAGTCAAATTGGAAGGAAGAAATGTGGAAGAAAACAGTGTACAAGCCGGAGGGCTGACAGCAGCCTGGAGAAGATGGTCAGTGTTAAGTTTCCCAGTCTCTGATGACCTGGGGTCCATGTCAGCTGCTGATGTTGGTCCTCTGTGCTTCATCAAGTCCAGCATAAACGCAGCCGTCTACCAGGACATTTTGGAGCACTTCATGCTTGCTTCAGCAGACCAGCTGTATGGGGATGCAGACTTCATCTTCCAGCAGGACTTGGCACCTGCTCACTCTGCCAAAACTACAAAATCCTGGTTCAACAACCATGGATCACCATGCTTGATTGGCCCGCAAACCCACCTGACCTGAACCCCACTGAAAACATGTGGGGCATTGTCAAGAGAAAGCTGAACGGGAAGAGAAACAATAAAGAAGAGCTCAAGGCTGTGATGGAAGCATGTTTTTTCTTCCATAACACCTGAGATATGCCAGAAGCTGGTAGCATCCATGCCACGCCGGGTTAAGGAGTCATTCATGCAAAAGGGCCCAAACCAAGTATTAAGTACAGATGCAGGATTTTATTTTAGGAGGCCTGACTTTTTTGCTTTTAAAATCCTTTTATAATTGATTCCTTGCAATATTCTCATTTTTTGAGTTTTTGAATTTGAGGTTTTCTTAAACTGCAAGTCCTAATCAGCAACATCCAAACAAAAAAAGGCTTGAAATATATTGATTTGCATATTATTTATCTATACTTTATGTAAATTGCACTTTTAAGTTGAATTATAGAAATAAATAAACTTTTTCAGGATATTCTATTTTTTGGGTAGTACCTGTATATAATTTTCTCTGAAAGAAGCAGATTTTTAGATTGTAGGTTGCTGGATTAAATGGTGACCTGAATTCACTGAAGAATACTTCTTATTTGGGATGTTTGATATAGGCTTTTTTACTAATATCCGGGTTATATTGTCCAACTCTCGAATTCCGATATATGATATCAACCAATACCAATATGTGGAGTCAACTGTGAGGTGGTATCTCATATTCTGAGAGATAAAACTATATTCTGCTCTGAGAACAAAGATCCCCAAATCCCCTTAACTCAGCCAGGGGAGTTCATTTTGGACATCTGGCTGACAGATATCAGATACTAGCAGGTATTAGCCAACATGTGGCTAATTCTAATGTTTCTGACAACTTGGTAACTAAACCAACAACTTAAAACCAGACGTATTATAAGCAACTTCAAAGCAAGTCAGTCTGTAGCAGCAGCAGCTGCTGCACTGTAGTCACATGACTCTGAAAGGCATGCTGGGATATGAAGTTCTTCCAGGATAACAGGGACTTTGCTAGACCGATGCTAGTGGAACAAGATTTCGTTAGATTTCTTTATGGAACAACAAAATCTCATGAGATTTTGTCTTTTAAAATATAGGTCCAAAACAACCGATACCTATATTTTCCGATATTACATTTTAATGCCAATATCGTCCGATGATATCGGACATCCCTACTTCTTATTTATGAAGTCTATGGCCGCTTCACATTAACAGCAGGTCCGTATGCACCATGTTTGACAAAGACAGTAATTGCACTGCAGTTTTTTCCCGACCGCGGCGCATAAACTGGCAGCGGGAGCCAGCGCCATTCTGCCGAGAGCGCGTCAGACATCTGCTCTGAACGTGTTCACGTGAAAGCAGATGTGTAACAGCTGAGACCTGACCACTTCTCATAGCAGCTGCTTCTAGAGGTGCGGTATCTTCCCGCGGAGGACGCCATAATTACGACCTCATTCACAATGAGTTGATTCACAAAATCTGCATTGACGTTAGGGATGTCCCAATACAGAGAAAAGGCTTGATCAAGTGATTGCATTCAGCTACAACGTCTTTATCAGATTTTAAAGAAAAAAATACTGCAACATGGCCGACATCTTCCAGCTCCTTTCAACTTTGCAAGCACACGCTGTTATGGTAACGTGAGCTCTGCATGCTGGATCCGGGCGCTGCTGGATAGAACTGCTGGGGCAGAATGAGTGGAATGGACCAATCATATCGGAGAAGCAACATCGGAGATTTTTGATGGAGTCCGATATCATCCGATACTGGATTTTTGCTCAATATCAGACCTATTTCCAATATCGATATCGGATTGGGACATCCCTAATTGACATAATTACGCCATTGATTATGTCGACATGTCATCCCAGCCCTAGTTCACACGTGCCAATTTGTCCTTTCAGCCTGCATGACCGAATATCTCATGTGGGCGCATTTGGATGGAAAAGAGTCTTTCATGTGTCTATTTGGATATCTTTTAAATCTCTGTGAAGCACTTTGTGCGACCACGGTCGTTGTAAGCGTGCTATACAAATAAACTGAACTTGAACTTGAACTTGAACTTAATTCACCGTCCAAAGATTCTGAGCTGTTTTGTAAAACATTTACAATGTGCAATTTGGACAAATTGTGTTGTTTTTTAATGCAATCCTGACCAGTTTGACTTCAAGTTTTTGCTGTAATTTTACATTTTATTTGTTGCATTGAGAGCAATCAATAATGCATTTGTAAATGCAGAAAGACACACACAAGCATTAGAGTTAATTTGATGCCTTAATGTTTTTTCATTTTGAATTAAGAATTCAGCCCATTGCCTTTTTTTAACTTCTGTGCTCCACCATCTCCTGGGGGAAATATGTGGCTCCTTATTTGTTGCTGCCCTTATCCTCTTTTTTTTTTTTCAAATTGTCACTGTAGAGGAGCCCTTTTATCTTGTCCTTGCCTCTCCTCTACAGCTTCCCTCTTTACACACCCCTCCTCTGTTCCCACAGCAGTGTGATGCTACTGTACCTGTCCTGACCATTCAGTGGTGGAAAATTACCTCGCTGATTTACAGTGTGATATTAAGCATACATAATGGGCCACTAAAGCAGATAATATGGGCCACAAATCTCTGGAAGTAGCAACACTTTACCTGGGTGTTGGCATTTGATCATATGCATGTTCTACACATAAACCTGAACAGAATGAATATTCATGCATGCTTCGTCTGCCCTGCTTTTTTACTTTATTGCTGTATACTGACAAGCAGCATAACAATAAATCTAGAAACACTGCTTGGGAACGCTGCAGCACCCAAGCAGACGTGCTTTGCGACAAAAGAATCAGACAAAGATCTTACACAAAAAACAAAATAAAATTCCATACCATGTTTGTGCATACTTTGACAGTAACTCAGGGAATGCAGGATTCTCTAGTGGTAAGTTCAGATATTTCAACCACAGCAGAAAGAGCATTAAATGCTTTTGAATAGAAGTGATATTATGGTGTGATTATATCAATCTTGCTTCATTTTTTCCTCATTAAGATCACACCATTTTATCTAATTTTTTGTAGTTTCATAAAGTGACATTTGAAACATTTTTTTTTTTTTTTTTTTTTACTTGTCCTGTCCAGCATCGAAGCAAGCAGAATGGAAATCTGATTGCTTTATTCTGTTGAACAGTTTTGCTTTACCAAGCGGAGCTTTATGAACATAAGGCTCCACTTGATATCATGTTTATTCATTTTATTTCTTTATTTAAACATTTGTCTGTTACACCATTCCATTTCATACTGCTGGGCCTGACAAGGGAGAAATGAAAGTTAACAGAGGTAAAGATAGAAAGTGAAACAGAGAGAAAGGAGTAAGGAAGAGGAAGAGAGAGAGGAGAGAAAACATGAATCCACTTACACAGTTCACTGGTACATCTGTACCACGATCCCTAAACAACCAAGGTCTCTGTTGGAAAACAAAACAAGCAATCCCCTACAGGAGGACCTGCAGGTGGCTTAAATATCCTCAGATCATACAAACACACACAAACACACGCAGAACTACGCAGAGAAGAGGTACAACCTAGTCATCACAATGGGAAGCAGTGTCACAGTGTCAACATGCATAATAAAGGGTGCTCCGTGATGATACAGTCATGCAGATGCAGCCTCGTCTCTGCAAGGAGGAGGAAGCCCGCAAGGCTCACGACCCAGGCCCCCAGCAGCCACCCAGAGGCCCAGATCCCAGCTATCCCCCCACCCCCCCCCAAAGAGCGGACATGCATCCCCCGAAGGGCGGCAAAAGGCGGCCCCAGCCGGAGCCCCCTGCAGTCTGGGGGCCCAGGCCCCAGCGGACCAAGACCAGCAGCTGCCGACCCCACCGGGCGCCGGGCGTCCCCCGGAGCGGAGACAGCGCCGGGCCCAGGGCCCAAGCGCCCAGGAGCAGCCACCCCCCCCCCCCCCCCCGACCCGGGCGGCCCAACCGAAACCCAGGAGGACCGGACCCCCCAGACGACACCCCCCCAAGGCAGGCCAGCCCCCCACCCCAACGTCCCTGCCTTACACACCTGACACCAGGGCGCCACCACCTCTACCACCCCCTACCCCGCCACCACGCTCGCACACACACTCCCCACACACCTACCCCAACACTAGGGCTGAAAGATATACCGTCACCGCATCCACACCGAGACACGGACACCCAAGACATCAACACCGCAAGACCAACCACACAAAAGATACAGATCCCCCCCGCGCCCGCCCCGCATACAAAGCCCCGGAAGCCACAAACAAAACCGCACCCCCCACCAAAGCGCCCGGCCCCCAACCAACCCGCAGCCACACCGCACCACACCGACACCGAGATGCCCGGCACGAACACCGAGATACGAAACCCCGCCCACACCGCCCAGCCCCTACCCAACACCGCCCAGCCCCTACCCAACACCTCCGTGTACCCCCCCCCACACACACACATACACCCACCCACTCCGCTCTCCAACCTTACATACCCACACTCACTCCTCCCTCCACCCCCAACACTCTCCTCCCTCTACCGTCCACACCTACCCCCACCTCCTCATACCCTCTAACACACACATGCACTCCCCCCACATAACTGCACCAAAACATTTTCTTTGGCCTGGCTTCCTGGCCTCGCCATGCCTGCACAGCCCTGCATAGGTCACTTGTCATCACATCATTTGGCTTAAAGGCATGATTAGAGGGTGTGTGTTGTACCTTGTTCTTCTCCTACAGGGATGAAAAGTTATATGTTTAATATCTGGTTTAAATCTACTAGTCTTGTGTGTAAAACCTGAAGTTTTGCTAATTACAGTTACAGCCTGTTATGCAGCCAAAAACTGTTTACATTTTGTACTGCCCAACAATATTTGCCCGTTTTTCAGATGCTCTGCCTGAAGTTTTACTGGCGTTTTAATGAAAACACAATTCATAGTCCAGGTATTATAAAGATTTTACAGTTTTTGAGCCTTTTTTGTAAAACTGGTGTCTGGAAGACATGGATAAAAGCATGGATGACCGTCTCCAGGTCGCACCGGGCTAAAAAATGTTTAGCCTTTGCTTCACGCCTCAGCTGAAAAAAGCTGGCCTTAACAGTGGTTTTTATCTGCTTATCGAGATGTCGATCATGTCATTTTATTGTCATTCATGTATAGAAGCTCATTTATACACACATGTAGGCAGTAGACTTCACAACATGTAAGTTTTATTTCACAACAGACCACATTTTAGTGGTTGTGGTTCTCTAATAAAATATGCTTCACCTGTTTCTTAAATCCTGATTTTGTTTTACCTTGCATTTGTGAGCACATGCTCTCCCGAAACTAGTAATATATAATATGCCTCTTTATTCATTTTTCCAAATGACTTTGATATTTTATTTTGCACAAATGTCACATTTCACATTATTTCTTTGCTTTTGTTCTTCTGCTGTGGGTGTCACAGATTCCCGTTTCTCCAGGTTTTGGGCGTATGCCAGGGTCAGAGGTGGCGTAGATGTAGTGACATTTCCCGCCAAGTTTGTTTTTTATAAATCCCAAAAACTGACCATATTTGGCACACGCCAATTTTTGTATGTACGGCAACTTTATAAATGAAGCTCTAGGCCTCCTCCTTGGACCAGTTTAGTTTATTTTTTTTAATCCATTGCCCCGCTGGCTTGAAACACTCCCGTGTTGGCCTGGTAATCCTGCCCCCAACACATGCTACATAAACCGGTTCTCCACTCTGGCCCTGCAACGAAGTGGTGCGATGTCTTGAACCAGTTTTTGGAGCCAGGAGCCGGTGCTAAGGCGGAGGATGGCCAAAGAACCGTTTTTTCTAAAGCCAGGATCACATTCGTGCACGTTTACCTGCTGTAAACTACTGTTGACTATTACTATTACTGATAGAACACACATATTGTGTGGTTATGTTTCGAGTTAATAAAGTAATGTTTTATTCAAGAGAGATACACCCTTTTGAATGTTCGTGGAGGTTTAACACTGTTGAAAATAAATTTAGCACATCCAGTCTTGCTTTTCTTTTCTTTTTTCTGGAGTAAACTGATGCCACAGCTCCATAAATCTCTCCACGCTCCACCGGAGAACGGCTGCGTCTCTCCTCCTTTCCTCCACTGTTGTTTGTGTACCGGCGCATCTGAGCGTCTCTCTGGTAGAGGCGAAAGGCGCACTGTCCTCCTATTGGTCAATATAAAGGGACATGTCGTGGGACGTGTCACACTAGACGGACAAAACCAAAAAATTCTGACACGCCAGTCTTTCTGCGTCGTGGTCGTGGAGTGTCGCAGACGCCAAATCGCCAATCGCTGATTGTGTCACATTACACGGAGCGAAGACACGACGTCCTGCGACCCGACAACGCAGAATCGTGCACGACAGTGAGCGGGCTAAATTCGTGTAGTTTGGACCAGGCTTAAGGCTCCAGCTCCAAACCGGCTCTTAAATCGCCTCAGTGGAAAAGTGGCTTAAGAGCTTTATATCTGTTGAGAAGAATTTGAAATGAGGTTTACCCGTGTAGGAAAGGCCCCTGGAGTTTGCCTAAAATGAAACAACTGTTCTCACTTAATCAGAAAAGAGGTTTTTTGTTTATTTATTATTATTATTATTATTATTTTGTTCCACATCATGTCTCATCCATTGCCTTGAGGACAGTAGTTGATGACTGACTGAGTTGATGCAAAAGAAAAATGTGTATGCTGCCAAATGAAACCACAGCTGGTGCCTGTTGGACCGTTAATAATTTGTCCTAGCCTAAGGACAGAAAAACATGACTTAATATCTTTAATGATTTTTTTCAGCCATTAGTTTTTATACATGATTCCTTTAACCTTTGCTACTTTAATCCCTTCTGTACAATAAATATTCCCATGAACAAAATGCAAACACTTAAATAGTAAATTGCACTTTCATATGTCACTGATTTGAAGTAGTTCAAAGTAATCGTTGTTTATAGGATTTTCCCCCAAAGCACTGCACAGTGGAATGTGCAGCCAGATTCTTAGGCTAAGCTAGCAGCCTTCTCTAAGTAGCTCTTTTTCTTAAAGTCATCAGTGCTGCAGTATAGATGTTTTCTCTCTTCCTCTCTTTGCCTGCAGGAAGCTGCATCCATATTCATCGCTCTTGTAAATATAAAGCATACAAAGAAGCCTGCAGCATCCATGTTTGTGTGTATCTGCTGAACCAATTTCACACATGCAGTGCTGCCCTGGAATATTGTAAATATGCTGCATGTGCATTAAACACAGCAGACTTTTTACTCCGACAACTCCCTGCACCAAGTCAGAAAATGCATGAAAACAGCAGGAAGTCCTCTGAAGAGTTCCTGCTGAGCAAATATTCAGTCAGTTGCTGCTTCATGCTCTTCTCTGCTGACCCGTGTGATGTTTTCCCACTCGTTCACTGATATTGTTGATGAGTTTCGGTTTGGTGTAAGCGTTACTCCATAAATAGGCATCATTATTCAAAAATATAAGGCCTGCTTCATCCTCCATCTACTAGGAGGGCCACTATGCAGATATTTTTTTTTTAATGATGAAAAAAAATGTGTATGACTGAAAGTAAGAAGAGTCATAGAGTGAATATGTATTGTCAGCATATGACATGTTTCTCTCACTGGTTCCACTGGTTTTGGTTTTTCGAGCTCTCGAAAATCAGATAATTAACTCATTGACTGCCAGACATTTTCAGAGGAGAGTGATCCATATTGCCAAGATTTTTAAGCATTTTCACTGATTTTTGGAGAGCCACAGAACATTGTGTACTATGCTTATGCAAACACCGAATCTACTGAAGGAAAACATAAAACAGGGGTGTCCAGCTCCGGTCCTCAAGGGCCACAATCCTGCAGGTTTTCTTTCCCTCCCTGCTCCAACACACCTTATTCAAATTAATGAGTCATTGTGCAGAACTTCATAGGAGTCAGGTGTGTTGGAGCAGGGAGGAAGAGAAAACCTGCAGGACAGTGGCCCTCAAGGACCGACTTCGGACACCCCTGGCTTAAACTCTGTTTTTTCATAAAAAAAAACAAAAAACAAAAAAAAACGCAACAAAAAACATTTTTTTTCCAGCTTTTTTCTAGCTTCTTTAGTCATCTGCAGTGGAACATGGGGTAGTTGCAGCAAAACACCTGCTTTTCAACAAAAATCTGAGAAAACAAGCATTTTTTGCAGCAATAAGCTTCAAGTGGAAAAGTGACTTTGATGTAAATGATTTTTACTTCAGTGACACCTCCAACATCTGAACAGCTGTTTACTTCTATGAAACAACAAAAACAACACAAATAAAAGAGTTTTGGTGTCATTTCACCCATCTCGGTACTGTTTGTATCAGAGAGCAGTGGGCTGCTACCAACTGCTTTGCGGGTGCTTTAAATAGCAGCCCACTGCTCTCTGATACATACAATACTGAGGTGGGTGAAATGCAGAGCCCTAATTTCCCCTCAGGGATCATAACAGTATATCAAAAAAAAAAAAAATTCACTAGCTATAAGCCACAAGTTTGTTTCCTTCGATCTATTCATGTCCTAATGTTCCCCCTACTTCCAACCACTAACCCTTACTCACTATACCCCCAGCCCTCGCCCACTATCACTACACTCTGGAATTGAAGCCACAAGGGGGTGGGGCTTTGTAATCTTCCCTAGGAATGGGCTATATGCCCGGCTCCACTACTTCCTGAACTTCAGACAGCACCTTTGCTTCCTGTCTTTCATTACTGGTTGAACTAATTACTCCAGGTGTGTCTGGCCAGTTACTGAGGTCAGACACACCTGGGTTAATCAGTTCGTCCAGTCACAACAGACAGGAAGCAAAGGTGCTGTCTGAAATTCAGGAAGTAGTGGAGCCGGGCATATAGCCCATTGGGACACCACTTGCTGCATTTACGTTCAGGCACGTAAACGACTGCTTAGTGACATTTGCACATACGTGTCACCATAACAACACACCCAGCAACAACACAGAGTTAACAGCTGTGGTCGTTTTTCATTTTTTCATCATTCATCGTGCTTCAGTTGATAAACAAAACAACCACACGGAGAAGACGTCATTGACGACTGTTGTCTCTTGTAAACTGCCTAACACCTAATCTCCCCAAATTTTTCTGATTTCCCCCCACACCACCACCACCACTGCCCCAACCACCTCCACCCCCTCACCCCCCAATTGGCCCATTCACTCCCCATTGTTTCATTAATCAGGTAAATCTTGCAGCCATGTTCTGACTGTCTCTGCCACTTACCTTTTTCAACTCAATGTGCACTCAGCAGCATGTGTATATAACTAACACATAACTAACTAAAACACGATTAAAAGAAGTTACTGTACAATTTGTCATATCATTTCGCGTGAATTAAAAAAAAACAAAAAAAACATTGACAACATGCTTAATGTCGACCATACCTGGGATCAAACCCACAACTTTCTGCTCAGAGGCCAGTTGCATTACTCACTGTACCAAACAACTGCACACTCTTGGTGTCGATTCTCCCCATACTGTCTGTAATCATGGGCAGCCTGTGTAATTTCTGATATGTTGTGTATGAAACGCTCCATTCGAAACATTTCCCCTTCTTATTTTAGACAAGTCCGACAAAAGAAGATGGTTTTATTATTTATTATTGAATGTTTTATTTGGGCTCTTTAGAACGAGGCACGAAAGGGTCGAACAGCTGATTACGCGAGTGTTACGAACAAACGTGTAATTTGTATGTATATTGGTGTGTTTTCTTCTCCGAGTCCTGTCTCTCTCTGGAGGTTGCTGTTGCTCCCTTTTCTCTGGCCCTTCTTCAGCAAGTCAGCATCCGACGTCCCTCTCTCTGAAGGGCTAGATCCATACCCCCTACCCCTCGTTATGTCCACTTCCCCTACATGCAAAGAGGGATTGGGACAGCACTACCTCTGCGGGAACATGCAAAATTTAGGGGTAGGGCTAAAAAGTAGGGCTAGTATGTGTATGGGGAACCACCCAAGGTGTGCTGCGGCAGGGAAGCTCCTTATACCTGCAGGATACCAGCCCTGGAGGACCGGAGTTGGTGATCACTGGTCCGGGGTATTTCCCCACAACTCTACACAGAAACTATCATTATGGTAAAACTGGCCCACAATATTTGCTTTCTGGTTTAGCATGCGCTATGTTTTTACCAGAACACCGACACACCCAAATATGATTAAAGTGTTTTCCAGCAGATTTTGGGTTTACTGATGGATCACAACTTTTACTTTATGTTTACATTATCAATGCTTCATTTTACTTCTAGATTTCTCTTATGATTCTCAAGCAACATAAAAATAGTTTTATTCAAATTTTAAGACAATTAATTTATTTTAAACAAATTTTTTTGTTGACTTCATTTCTCCAATCACCTTCAAGAGCTGCTGCAAATTCACACCTGAACAAAAAAATATTTCTCTTGTTTGCAAGTAAGACAAACTTTAATATATTTGATATTTTCAAATATCATTAAAGTAGTTAAAAATATATAGTTTTTGGACCTCAAAATTATCCTTGAAGTACTCTACAAGTAATATTTTTCAGTCTAGACTTGATAAATACTGATATTTGTACAAATTGCTGCCTTTTAAACTCCAATCCACTCCAGAATAATACATCAGAACCATACTTTCCTTTTTTCATATCAATAATAACAGTGTCCAATGCTTTCTCCAGGCTAAGAAATACTCCTGTTGCATACAAATGTACCACACACAACTTTGAATTTTTCACATTTTCAAGTTGGGGTCAGGAGTCTGTCTGGCTAGCTTGCAAGCTTGGAAATATTACTTTTAGGCAACTACATGGTCTCCACATGCTTGCTGTAATCACATTCATTTGCTTTCTCTGATTCAATGTATGTTAAGAAACTTAACATCTAAACTGAATGTCAGATTAGCTCAACAATCATTCTGGTTTTTGCAATAAAAGTAAAAGGAATAAGCTGAGAAATAAAGAAATTCTTTGGAAAAACATGAGCAGGTTATTGGTTGAAGAATCCATCTGACAAACTGAAGTTCCTGGAAACACCATGTAACCCCAAAAGCCCATCCATAACTCCCGAACATGAACAGGATCAAACCTCGGTTACACATCAGGTGATTGGAGCCATTCCAGATAGATCCTCTTGTGGTTATTAAATATTTGAACATGCTGGGTGCTGAATAAATAACACAGGTTGCTAACAAAGGTTCAGTTGGGAGGATGGGAACAGGCATCCAACTCTCAGGGAAGAGTTCATGCTCAGACAATCCATGCTCAGCTGTTTTCCATTCCGTCTTTATTTGGTCTTTATTTCTTCTACTCATTTACTTCTTATCGAGACATTAAACACTTTGGTTCGGACTAATCTGGTCCCAACCCAAAATGTGATATAATGGCATAAAAAGGACTTTGTTACAATGAATAAAACTGCAGCATCATCATCCTGTCTCATCTCTGAGATCTCTCCAGCCAGTAAAAGTCAGTCTGGTGTTGACTGTTGTCTCATCTCTCGCTTTGTCCCGTTCTTTTTCTTTTCTTGTCTTCCTCGAGTAATGTCCACTTTGGTTTCAAATTAAATGAACTATAGTAAAATTATTACAGTCTGGATGCTTGAAATGCTGAGATCGTGGCATTTCTTTTTGAAAAACGACTTAATCATGTAGCATTGTTGTGCATCACAGCTAATATAGCTAGCCTACTTGTGCAAGTTATCAAGGCTGAAACCACAATTATATCTTTAAGGTTTTACCAACAACAAGAACAGTTTTATGATCATCTCTTTTGTTTGAATTACATCTTTGGTTGTAGTGTGATAAAGTTATGTGCTGGGGTGCGTTTCCCAAAACCACAGTTGCTAACATGTCCTTTGCTGGGGTGCGTTTCCCAAAACCATAGTTGCTAACATGTTCTTTGCTGGGGTGCGTTTCCCAAAACCATAGTTGCTAACATGTTCTTTGCTGGGGTGCGTTTCCCAAAACCATAGTTGCTAACATGTTCTTTGCTGGGGTGCGTTTCCCAAAACCATAGTTGCTAACATGTTCTGATGTAATTTCCCAAACTATGTTGCTAACAGTTTAGCAAATATGGTCTAAAGCCTTATTTAAGCCCTACGGATGGAGCTGTAGTCCAGTCCTCCTGTCCATTGACTAAAGATTTCATTTGAATTAATATACGTAATATATATATATATAATATATATATATATATATATATATATATATATATATATATATATATATATATATATATATATATAGATTATATATAGATATATATAGTTCCATAACTATATCTGACATTGTTAGCAGACCAGACTGGTAGAAAATTGAGTAAGTTATTATTTAAAAGGTACTTCACCATCATAAGTGAGCGAGCTGATTGTGGTGAGATGGCTGCCATGTATGGACCTTCGACTCCATTGGCCAGCAGGGCAGGTAACTCATCTAGCCATTTTATCTATGGTGGCAACCATCAGCTTGGAAAATGAAGCTGCTTCCTGTTTGCCAAAAATTGTAGTTCACTCCTCATCCATAGGGCTGTAAAACAGAATTAATCCCCATAGACTCCCATGTTAAAAAGGCCAACTTCACAGCAGAAAGAAACATGTTTACAGCCTGGTTGAAAAAGTCATTTTAGGTTTAATAATTCAAGTTCAGATGGAAGTGGTTTATTCTCTCCTGGTTTGTCTTCATGTCGTCTTAGTTTTAGTTTACCAGGTTTTCCGTCGTAGGTTATGAGTTGAGTTTTTTAGTCCTGGTTCTTGTACTTTCCAAAATTTGACATTACACCGCCATTGTATCTCCATCCGTCTTCCTTCTATCTCACCCGCAAAACATGTATGCAAACACGGAGCAGGTACAAAACACAGCCCATCCCAAATATATCATTTAATCAGAGGTGGATATTTCAGGTGCCAGAAAGTAAAAATCCTGCCATGATCTTGGCTTTGTCTGTACATCTAGAACAGGTGTTTTCAATAACGAGCTCATCTACCTGCAGAGGAGCTATGCTGATTAAATTCAGCTGGTTTAGTAATTGGTTGAAACGACTGCTGGACAGGATCTTTACTTTCTGGACCATTAAGGTCCACCTCTGCATTTATTAAGATGATTATTCAGTATACGTTTTGCGCCTTTTTCACTTTTAACTGTGAGACTTGGTTGATTGGGTTGTGTTTACAGAAGAATGTCAACGCTTCGTATAGTCAACAAAACCGGAAAACTGCTATTACAGCATTAAAATGCTATATTATAAATTGAAATATATTTTGAGAGGTGGTAAATAGAGTAAAAAAGGATAAATTTGAATATTAAAGAGTAGGTGTTTTCTATGAGTTGCATATCTGGTGTAGAAAGGTGGCCCCCCTTCCTCTTCATTTCCCCAGCATTATAATTCAGTGTGCAGGAGTTGGTGCAGAGCTCTGCCCAGCAGTAAAGGTAACAACAGGTGTTTAAATATTAAGTGACCTTGCAGGAAGTGGGAGTAAAAAATCCTCATGTGGGAGGGGAGAACGAGTAAAAATGTTTATAGTGTGTCCACTCACTGATGTCCAGGTGTCATTTTCTGTGATAGCAGATGAATTTTAATTCAGTGCTTTGGTTTTTGCTTTATATTATTATGGTTCTCAGTAGCTTCTATTTCAGGAGAAGCTCAGAGGTACAGTAACAGTGAATGGGCACAACTTTATGTCTAACCTTGAGTACTCTTCCTTAGCTTCACTGGATTTCTTCCTGACCAGTACATATACCAGCTGGGTCAAAAAAGGCCCTGCACAGACTGGTCTCCATCATGAACATTTCCTAACACCCACCACAAATACTGGGCGGACAGGAGTTGTTTTTTTCTCAGACTGCTGCAGCTCTGCTATCATAAAGAGAGCTTTAAAACATCTTCCCTCCCATTTATGATAACGCTTTACCATAAATCAGGGATGCTCAAGTCCAGTCCTCAACAGCTATATGCTGGACATTTTGTTTGCATCCCTTCCCCAACACACTTGAAGTAAATGAATAGCTCATTATACCAGGCCTCTGCAGAGCTGAATGACATGCATAAGGGAATTAGCCATTTGATTCAGGTGTGTAGAGGAGGGTATACTCTAAAAATTGTAGGATAGAACAGAAGCTCTCAAGGACCGGGCTAGGGCACCCCTGAAATCTTCTGTTTGTCAGACATGATCACATTTCTGCACTGAATCCACACCATAGTTTCTACATAGTCTTGCTGGATTTTTTCTTTCTATTTTATTTATTGATTTAGTGTTTTTTTACCTCCGCCAAAGAGATAACATTTTTGGTAGCGTTTGTTAGTTTGTCTGTCTGTTTGTCTGTCTGTCAGCAACTTTACAGAAAAAGTACAGGACAGATTGACCTGGAATTTTCACCAGCCATGGGCCTCAACCCAAGGATGAACCAATTAAATTTTGGTGGTGATCCGGATCACCTTTTGGATCCAGGAGTTTTTTGAATGATTCTTTATCATTGTGAGATCGGCCATGTTGAAAAGGCTGTTGATGAGGTGTGAGTGCCCCCTTGTGGCAGAAGTGTGCAGCTGCGTTACTAAGCACATAATCATCAGGACGCAGAAATGAAACTTATGAGCAGCAGTGAGCACGAGGAGAGAAGGCTGTTGGACAGACTTCTAGCAGGTGAATATAGTGAACTGTGAAGAACTGGAAGTCACTGCCTTAACAGGATGTTTATTTAGCCTTTAATGTTATTTAGCTGATTTGCTTATTCAGAAGTGTTCCTTCATTCACCATGTGGCTTTTTATGCTATTAAGCTAGCTGACCTGCTACATGCCAGTTACTGTAACTGTTAGCCTTGGACACATATGCATGTTAAGTCCTAACTGTAAGGGATTTATTCGTAATAATTATTATCTTGAATGTGTTTATTTGCTGAACAAATGTTCCTCATGGCTTTGTATTTCTGTGTTTATAGACCACACTCACTTCCATCCAGCATTTACCTTAACTACCTGGAATTCCTCACCTGCAAGCCTGTCATTTGTTGCATTACTGTGCTGTTGTGATTAAGAGTGACCAGTAAAGACAGTTAACTGTACAAGCGAGTGCTGTGTGTTCTGACCGACACCCCATGGTGAACATTAAACCTCCATACCAACGCCTAAACGGTCTTACATGAACATGAAGTTCATACAAATGGCCCAAGTGTTTGGTAAGAATATTACAAGAAAGGTTCTCAGTGAGTTCTATAATATTTTGAAAGTTGATCCGGATCCAGAGAAAATTCTTGATTTGCTATGATCCAGAACACAAAAATAAGGGAGTTGAGGCGCTTGGCGGAGGTCTGCGCTCTCTGAGTGCTTTTCTAGTCTTATATCATTCTATTTATTGTGTTTGTTTTTATGCGTCCTATCTATCTATCTATCTATCTATCTATCTATCTATCTATCTATCTATCTATCTATCTATCCATCTATCTATCTATCTATCTATCCATCCATCTATCCATCTATCCATCCATCCATCCAACCAATGTGAATTCTGGGCGACCAGCCCCTTACTTTTCTTTCCCATGCTTTGAACACTGCGGCTTGAACAGTGATGCAGCTAATCAATGGATTGTTTCGGGAAAATGAGCTTTATGAACAAATTCAGGGGGGTAACAACACCTTTCTCATTTATGATGCCTCTTTTTTAGAACGGTCACACAGACATTTTTGTCATGACTAAACTGTTCTTGAGTCTAGAATAGGGATTAGATCTGTATTTTATGTGGAACAGTTGTCAGAATGGAACGGTTGGAAGAGGTCGGCTGCACGATTGCAAAGTATGGAACTGTTAGATGCAAACAGTGGGGTGGAGGGTGGGGAAAGGACAGGAAAGAACTGGAGTTATTTGTGCATTTTCTATTTGAAGCCATTTGGGTCACAATGTAGTGAAGAGTTTTATGCTCAGAATATTTCAGAAAACAATCAAGAGAACACAGAGTTGACCCCCAAGTCCAGTGAGAATCAAGATCATTCAAGTCTAGTTCTTTTTTTTAATTGTTATTTAAAGTTGTCATTGTTGTTTTGTATGTTCTGTTGTCAAGGCGATTACTGTATACGTACATCCTGTTGTATGTGAAACGTTGGTGCAAGTCTGGATGAAAAAAATATTTAAAAAAAGAAGAAGAACAACAACTGTTACTACAGCAGTAGCTACTGGGGATCTTAATAACACAAACAAACCATGCTCATAGTGTTCGAGCCCTACACATCAAAACTGCCCACAAACAGCATTAGACTGTGTCTTGTGTCTGAGAGATTATTTGGTGAGGAAACACTAAAGGTCCGCCGAGGCCTGACGTGCACCTCTTCAGCCCGCCGTGCATCCAGGCTATAAGAACGCAGAGACATGGAAGAACTCGCTGATGATTGGTCAGTGTGGTTACGTGCCTCCGGATGTTTGGGTTTTTGTAGCCGACTGACTGACCGAATGAAGGAACGAACAAGCGTGCGAGTGAGTGAAGTAATAAATGAATGCATGTTGGCCACTACTGTTGCTCTAAAAGAGGAAATTCATGCCAGAGCTGAAGTGAACCAAACAGGGTGAAAAAAGAAAACTGCTCTGTGAAGTTTCCTGGTCAGTAAAAGCCCTGTTGTTGCCTGCAGATCTGGAAAAGAAACTGCAGCATGACGCCGTAACCCTACGCTCGGGTAAAAGCACACACTGCCTCTGCGTCAGCTACACATACCCGACTGGAGGCAGACGCCGCGCGACTGTAAATCCAGCTTTGCAGTTGGCATTTTGAAAATCACACGTCCAGAAAGAAAGTTACAAGCCCTCTGTCCACCCAGCACTGACAGAGTTAGTGTGTGTAGGCCTGGCATGAATGTTCATCGGTGAGACATCGGAGATGGTTGCATGAAGATTATTTTTTAACCAGCCCTGTTACAGGCACTGTTCAGAAAAATAAATCATTTATGGTACGCAGCCTATTGTACATCACATGTTAAAATGAGGACACCTGTGGCTTATTGACAAATGTAGTACTTGTTAATGTAAAAATCTCATTTTCTGGTGGGTGCAGCTTGTATTTAGGTGTGCTCAATAGTATGGAAAGTACAGTATTTATCTATGATTTTTTATTTATACATTTTTAGATGCATCTACATGAAGCTCCATTTAGTGTTCTGAATACATGTAGAATGCATCAACGTGTAAAATACAAAATTAAACAAGTTTGTTTTTCTCTTTGTTGCAGTAATATACGTATATACAGTATGTGAATGATGTGATAGATGCAGGACATGGTGGCCCCGCAGCATTAAAAATGGTGACACTGGAAAGCTCACTGGCCTTGGCATAAATTTGCTGTTATCTTCGCAGCTTTTTCTCTCTGAAGTCCATTAGTTTCACTAACTCATTTTACATCCTCTCTTGCCTGCTTAAATAGGTAGAACTCCAGTTTGAGAGGTTGCCAAGAGATTTCATAAAAAAAAAAGGTGTCTGATCTGAGGAATGTGCAATATGAAGAGTTTATGTAACCACACTGTAAATTTTCACTAACTGGGTTTACTTGAAAAAATTACGCAAATTTGCTGCCTCAACAAAACTAAGTATTCAGTAATAGGAGTGATTAAGTAGAATAAACTAAAATGGTTTAAGTTTGTACAACTCTTATGTTACTTTGATTAAACTGTAAGTAAATGAGGTTGTGGAGGAAACTTGAGGTGATTAATCTCACATAAATTAGATGAGATGCTTCACACAATCCTTATTTTATTTTTTATCAAATCAAATCAAGCGTCTATTCTCATAACTTTCCCGGGAATTTTGGAGAGAGCCTGCTTTCCCAGACAGGCTGCTCAGGGCTCCAGATTAGATGACAGACGCAATGTTGCAACCAGACCCCAAGACATCTTCTATGTTGAGTCTTTCAACAGGTCTCCATGGCAACATCAATCAGCCGAATTGGGGTCAGTTTACAGTACACAAAGTGGCCCTTTCAACTTCTCCATGGTCGTATCCATCCTGCAGACAAGGTCGAGAACTGCAGCCATCCAACCAAACTGGGCCTGGATGGCATCCAGCTTGTGATTCAACCCATGCAACGCCAGAGTCTGAGTGTTGATAGCACGACTCATCCCCACACAAATGTCAGGGTGTTTGCCAGTTGCTGCTGACAGCTCTCAAACTTTGCGATAAACCAGTTCGATAAACCAAACTGCACGCACCAATCTGCAGAAACCTGGTTATCATAAATCTAGATAGGTACAGATCTTCAACATCCTCGATGGACAAAACAGACAGACACGTGATCTTCCATTTGTCCCAGAAGTCGCCTGATTCGTACCGTCCGGGCAAGGACAACTTCCCGTCCCACTCTTTGAGTGGAAAAAATTTGATCAATTGCATTGAGAGACCAGTTGCCCAGATCCATGGTTGCTGTTGAGATTCAGAGAGTGATGTAGAGTGTGGCTCAGAGGCAACAGGACAGGAGAGCTGCACGGTGAAAATAGTAGCAGGAGGGAGCATTTCATGTTACATAAAGTTATTAATGAACTCAAAATTATTCTTACTATGTAGTAAGAACTTTGTTGAGGTGGGTTTTAGATAAAATTAATGTCAGATCACAGACGTCTCTGTCGCTGGATAGTAGGTAGTATATACAGAAATCCCTCATCTGTGAATTATCTCAAATTTATTGTTAAAAGAAGTGAACTGCATTGTGGGAAACCTGCTACCTCACCATCCCTAATTTCCCTGTACTCATTTTAATTAAACTGATACAACTTAAGTAAATTCAGTTATCTAGCATGTTGCCCTCCAAAGTTCTTACAACTTATTTAAAATTAGTTTTACTAATAACTAAGTTCAAATTAAGTTCCATCTACTAGATAGATTCTATTAAAACCAATATTACAATTTACAGTGCATGTTTATTTTACCAAATCATTTATATGTTGGTTATGAAGTCACACATGGTTTGTGTTCTGAAATGACATAAAAAATAAACTTGACTGGTGCCACTGATGAAAACTGGCAAGTATGCAGCCTTGCGTTGATGAAGTGTGTTTCTTAAGCTGCTTTCACACTGAAATTAGCGGGTCCACGTGGAGTTTTCAAACTTTACAATTAGCATTAAGCTTCTTCCCCATTGGCAATAAAGAGCCGGGTCTGATCCTCGCTGGCAAGCTGCGTGACCTCTGTCCTGACCGCTGTGTGTCTGGTTGATGCCAACACGCTGAGTTCATGTTGATGATGTCATCCGTTCAGCAGTAATCAAGAAAGTAAACAATGGAGAGTGAGTCAAGCCGTTGTCAATGTGCTTTCTTGTTTTGCACATTTGTCCGTCCTCGCCTAAAACAAGCAGGTGATTTTCTAGTGCAGATTGATGTTGGCCACGTGAATTTGTGGGCAAAGCTGAGTTGTTTTGGTACGCTATATGAGACGCGACTGCCGCCATGTCATGATGTAGGCATGTACCACCCAGCGTCATCAGGTAAATTCGCAACTTGACCAGGGTCTGCATGCCGATCGGCTCCGAGCTGTTTGAATTACAATTTTAACCCACTTGCCGAGTCGTTTGACACGGGTCTGTGAGCCTTTTCCACTGTGACTAAAAGATGAATGTTTGCGGGTTTAAACATGGTTTTTGACCAGTAGGAAAGGAATACCCACAAGTCATAAACACACACTCGTCTAATCTGATTCTGAATTATTTTGTTTATTTTATTTAACTTTTATTTAACCAGGTTAAGACATTAAGAACAAGACTTTTATTAACAATGTCGGCCTGGCAAGTGCCATGGGCACCTGTAGGGCAAAATCCTATTTAGTTTAAATCATAGCTTGACGGTGGAAATGACCTATGGGTAAACCAAGGCCCCAAACGGGAAGAGCCAATCACAGTGCGCACAGCTTTCCCATACACTGGGGATATTTTGTTTAAAAATGTATAGAAAAATGTAGAGGAGAGAGTGTGTTTTTTTTTTTTTATGTGTTTTTTGTTTTTAAAAAGAAAAGGGGGGGGGGGGAGGGGGGAACAAGATAGGGAAGGGGGAGGGGGGGGGGGGGGGGGGGGGGTATATTTTTTCAAATCAAAAAAAAACAAAAAAAAGGAGAGAGGCAGAAAAAAAGAGGGAAGAAAGAAAAAAGAAGGAAGGATGAATCAAGGAAGGCAGGAAAGATGAAGGAGGAAAAGGAGTAGTTTGAGAAAGAAGAAAGAAATACATCAATGTAAAAACAGGGGAAAAGGAAAAAGGAGGTAAATATGGAGGGGGGGAAGGAAAAGGGGTGGGGAGGGGGGAAGAGGGAGAAAAAGACAGGGTCAGGGAGCAAGGGGCTGCGGTCGGTTGCGGGGGTGGATAGGATAGTATATGAAAAAACAGGAAAAAAGAGCAGGGAGAGAGAGGAAGAGAGGGGGAGGAGTAGAGAAAAGGAGAAGCTTAATGATTATTAGTCTTAGAAATAAATCATTATGAATTTTTTTTTTATTTTTTTTTTTTTTTTTTTTTATTTATATGCTCTCGCTGATGGCGCTGCCGGTGCGCGGAACTCCATAATCCCCTATCGCGATGTGGTGGGGGGGGGGGGGGGGGAATTGAGAAGTCAGGAGGTGTGACATTTGTTGTATTTTTTTTTTTCCTTTTGTTTATTTATTTTTTCCTTTTTTATTTTACTTTACACGTCATCTAATCAATTACATTCTTCCAACCACATTTTTAAAAACAAGATATTTAGCATACATTTGTACACCAACTAACACCAAATTAATGAGGAATTGATCATTTGTGAATGTACAGTATGTCGGCTAAATTACAAAGGACACAATTTGGTTATTTCTCCATTTATCTGAGACATGGGAATGTACAGTTCTTTACATGGAACCAGCATTGTAGGATGGAAAACCCAAGGTTAACCCTGAAGTTACCTACATAAGAGAAAATCCAGCTTGGTAGTACAGACATTGGGTGTCATTTATAAAACTGTGCAGATCTTTCCTAAAAGTGTACGTACGCCCAAAACCAAAAGTCTGCATACGGCAAAAAATATTCAGATTTATAAAACTGTGCATATGCACAGATTCAACCAATTTCCCCTTGATAAATCACACTCTTCTTGGAAGTTTGCGCAGGTGAATTTGGCTCATATCCTGCCCCCCACACACCCACTTTCTACCATAAATAGTCAATGCAAAGTACCTCATGGATGTTTCTGCATATAAATGAGCCAGCTGATCTGAGGCATTTAAAGCTGAATCGTGGCAGCCGAAATGCCAATAAAGAGCAATTTCGTTGAGGCTGAAGTGGAGGTGCTTGTTGGTGAGGTGGAGCCTCACAAGATCCTTTTATTTAGGCATCACAGTGGAATCACAGATAAAGGAAAGTCTGCTGAGTGACAGCAGGTTGTTGTGGCGGTGAATGATGTAGAGGTCTGTTCCAGAAGTCGCGCTGTGGAACTGTGGAGGAAACGCTGTGTCAGTGTGAATGTGTGCAGAACACAGAACACCTTTTTGGTGTGGTGTTGGCCGGTGGCTAACAGTTAGCTCCTTGTTTGCTCTCGGTAAGGTCTCAGTCAGCAGCAAAGTAGCAAAATGGTGGTTTTTAGCAGCTAACAGCAAGTCCAAACATGCCTTACTCTTATCCCGCCACCCAGGAGGCTAATCTTCATTAGCTCCTGTTTGTTTTGAGTTAGCTCAGTTGGCATTTAGCCCAGAGTACATTCGCTGTCAATCATTTGCCCCAAGTCCACGCTTTGCCCATTTTGACATTTTACAAGAGTGACGACACGGCAAGATGGCGACAGTAGGGCCCAACTGGCTTCACTTTCCCCTATTCAGGTGTGACCGGATACTACGTCCATTTTTTTTTACAGTCTTTGGGTCTGACAGAATCATGGCAGATAAGTTGCATCCTGTAATTTGAAAAAGAGAAATGATCTGAATGAAAACAAATTTTTTTCCACCTGGTCATGTTATCCCCTGCTCTTCACAACTTCCTTTGTTTATCCTCTGTGCAATAAAGTTCTGCAGAGCAAAAAAAAAGATATTTTTTTCTATCAACAAAAACTTCTGTTTTTGTTGGTAAATAGATGAAAAGAAAAAATGTGTGTTCAAACTTTCAGTTGCTGAAGTATAACCCCACTATAACAAACTATGACCTCATCAATCAATAACTGTAATTTCACAGATGTGCAACAAAAAAAGCAAACAGAAGAAAATCTTTTCCACAAATTTCTATATTATATTCAGCCACGGTCTCATAAAAAGAAACTCATAAATCAACATAGATGATGATCTTTGTGTTTGCAGATCGCTACGTGTTGGTTGGCAGTCACCATGACAACAGCCAGGGAGGCGGGACCTCAGCTATTATGAATCAACTGATTGCTGCACTGACGGAGCAGACCAAGCAGGGATGGGTGCCAGACCGGACCACGGTGTTCTGCTCCTGGGGAGGTTCAGCCTTGGGGAACATTGGGTCCTACGAGTGGGGAAAGGTCAGCGAGCAACAGAACTTCTGCTTTATTAAATGCCAGCTTTGAGGTCAAAGGCTGTGGAAGATAATGGATGTTCCATGAGTCAGCCTTTGCTAACAGAGCTGGATATGGCATTTCACTAAACTTGAACTAAATGGTTAGATGGGTGCATGTTGACACAGAAACGTTTTTTGTTTTAATTTAGATACTGACAAAAACATATTCAGTTACTGTAACATTATGGCCTACCTGAGCAGAGCTTTAATTTGAGGATTGCTCCATAACAATGGAGGATGGGTTTAACTTTTCCAGCTGTTTTATATATAGAAACTATAAGTAGCTGCACAGATGACTGAGAGGCTGAATTGTGGACAGGTGTGGGTTAATCCTCGGTTCTTCAGCTTACTGATCAAAGCATCCAGAGTTTTTTCCAACTTTGGCATTTGCATTTGGAAACTGTTCAGGGAACATCTTAGAACATGAGATCAAAGGAGCTCTGAATGCAAGTAAACCAGGTCAATGCTGTACAAACAAAACATCCATCAGGGATAGAGGGAGTGGACACTTCGGTACACTTAAAAAAAAAAAAAAAAAAATCTGGGAGTTTTCAAACATAAAAAAAGTCTGAAGAAGAGAACAGAAGACGATTGTGTGATCTTTCCTACTTCAAAAAGTCAGTCAGTGAAAACTGATTTCAGGAACAAAGTCTACTCTTAAAAAAAACAAAAAAACCTCACAACAGAGAGATGAAAACAATAAGCAAAGCCACCATAGTCTCAAAAAAGACCGTTGACCAGTAACTTCTAAAAACATGAGCCAGTTCTGGAACGGCAGTGTTCACTTCCACTTTTGTCCTAACCCACCATGGCTTAATGTTTTAGCTTTTAGGTAAAAAGGAAAAAAAAATAGGGGTGGGAATCTATTTTAAAAATCATCTTGAATTTTAACTGAATAACAATAATTTCCCCCAAAAACCTTTTTAAAGGTACAGTGTGTAAGAATTACTGACATCTAGTGGTAAAGATGGATATAGCAATGACTTCATATGCCAAACACTGTTGTGAATGTATGGTGGCCAATAGTGGCTGAAATTCTCCCAGACATAAATCTCATCTGTGAGTGGATCAGTGGTCTCAGGTGAGCTATGACAATATGGGTAACTACTTTCAATGCCTTTTAAGGCATTATTTATCGCAAACAGTACTCTAACTCCCGTTAAACAAAGCCGATACGCAGTTTTAAAGATCAGAGTTTTCACTTCACTCACATTATTTTGTCCATTTAGGGACACTGTAGTAAAAATGGTGGCACGTATATGGTGGCCTCCATGTACGTGGACCCACAGCAAGTGGATATAAATGACTCATTCTAAGAAAATAAAGATTTAACAGCTATTCTGGTGAAGCAATTCACATCGATGGAAACAAAGTTTTGAATTGTATGTTACATTTTACTGTCATTGACCTTTGGTTTTGTTACACACTGCACCTTTAAACAAATTTTAGTGGACAAATGAATTAAATTATAGGCACAGACACTGATGTTGTAAACTCAAGCTCTATTAATGTCTGAAAAAATGCAGTTAAAGGGGAAAACTACATGTTTAATTCCTCCCGGGTGGTGTCACACTCACACTCGCTCACTCATGCTACAACTTCAATGAGGGGGTATATAATTGATTGTTTCCAATCAATTATATACCCAGGTATGCTCAATACTGCAGGTGGACTGAAAACACATCTGAATCAGATGAACCCAATAAACCCGCTGCAAAACTAGAGAGAGCCTGAATTTGTAGGATGTAAAGAAAACGATTGACGTGGAGATCATGGTGGAAAATATGAACAGCGCTATTGGAGTTGGTATGTAAGGAACCTAAACCAAGCACACAATGTCTCATTGTCTAAAATCTCCCTTCATTTGTATCCCTGTAAACCCCGTGACCGTATATCTAATCATATTGGATGCTACACTGCCCCAACTGGTTATTCAAATACTGCAGCTTGCACAGTGCAGTTATGTAAACAACGCTTAAATAAATGTAAAATATGACTGGCAGCCATGATGGTCACTTAATTAAAAGCAAGTATATTCTCTGCCATTCTATAAAATGTTTTTGAGTCTGAGTCCTGTAAAGCTAACAAATGGACTATGAATTGATTTACTAATTGACCACCTTCAGGCAAGACTTTGCCAAACAATGGTAGGATGTAAGAGGCCAATCTATCAAAAACATAAACTATGATCTGGACCACTGTGCAGGATTAGAATGGTTTGAGAAAAAAAAGTTGAGTTGAGCATTAAAAATGAGCAAAAAAAAAAAAGTATTAACCATTACAGAGGCGGTGTGATGGTACTGGCGTGCACTGTTTCCGCTGGGATTGAGATTTGACTGTTAGTATCTGTTATGTAAACATAGTTTCAGATAAACTGGTAAAACCATATACAAACATTCAGAGACAAACAAATTAATGACAGGTGAAGGGACTTTCATTGAAATGTTTATTTTCTTCAGTACTCTATCATACAATAATGAAATTGTAGGTCTTAATGTGATGTTTCTGATTAGAACCGTAGAATAGCAAAGCAATAAACATTATATAACACAATAAACTATACTGTAGTGCAGCCATCCCCAATTAGTGGCCCGCAGGCCACATCTGGCCTGCAGGAGCAAAATGTTCGGCCCGAGCAGACCCAGTGACACTATGTAATAAACTTCCAAAAGGTGAAACGAAGCGTGTTTGGCTCTATTTCAGTGTTTCGGTCCGCTTTCGGACTGTAGGAACCTTTTGAGTTCCTGTAACCTTTTCAGGAACCAGGCCGTTTTTTTGCACATTTGGAAATATAGTAACTAGGGACCTCTATATATCAGTTCCTATAACCTTTTTAGCTCCTACTCCAAGGCAGGGTCTTTTCGGGGTTCCATAGGAACTGAAATACGTAGGTGTTTGGTGATTGGTAGAGCTGGCAAACCACGCCCCTTGCGTGAGCTCCGCTTCTTCCAGCGGAGGAACTGCGTTCTTAGAACTTCTCTGTCCTTTCTCTGCAACCACACGTGTGTCCTCACATGTGAGGCTCCAGCACCACGAACAGAGCGCACATCAGAAGACACATTAACCACTTTAAAATCAGACAAGGGACAAGGATGTTGTTAGACCTGTTTCAGGGGAATGGAACCCCTGAAACATTCCTAACTTCCATAAAAATATCGTAGATTTAATGTATTTCATTATTGGCTTTGCAACAAAGCCCTCGTGTACTTTTAAAAGTCATCCTTGTTGGGCTGATAATGACTCATGTCATTCCACAGCTGTGAGCTGTGTCTTAGGTTTCGTTTCTCTGTCCTGTCAGTGGCCGCCAGCCGGTTTAAATCAACTTCTCCCGGTGTAGGCACCTACACCAGCGTATGGAGGTCTTTAGGCCTATTTTAGGAGCGAGTTGTAGGAGGAACCAGTCGCTCCAGTGAGGAGCAGCCAGACTTTTTCCTCCTGCAGATGGAGAATGATGTGCACATCGCAGTAGAGGCTTGAAATGGATGATCTAGGTTATTATTACAGCATGTTATCTGAGATGTGAACTTTCAGGATTTTTAATGCCACTTCATTGAATGAAATGGTTTCATTTGGACTTTAAACAAAAATGAACCTTTTTTGTCGTCAGCAGGTTTTTTTTAGTAACCGTGTTTCAGTCATTTATTGATAATTTTTATGTGACAAGGTTCAGAAATGCAATGTCCCTTCACAACATTCAGCTGTCACATGATGATCAATATGATTTAGTTATTATATTACTGTATTTAATATTAAAGGCGATATAGAAGATGTTTCGGCATTTCAGAAAGCAAAAACTGTTAGCGAGTTTTTGAACAATGCGCATGCGCAAGACCAACCTGCTAGATTCATTGCTCCGTCCTCCGGCCACAGAATAACGTGCACAAACCACTCCAGTGTTTAGCATAGAGCAGCTACAGATTCTCCATCATGTCACAAATGCAAATAAACAGATGTTGTTGTCTGAATGTTGCTAACTGCTAGCAGAATGATGTTAGCTACCTGCTGTAAACGTCAGACGGGTGCGCGCCGCTTCCGGGTCGCAGCATTATTCTCGCCAGTCAAACACTCTCATTGATCAGTCTCGCCTATTATCTGTTCTTACTACAGTAGTAAGAGTGATTGACATGCCAGTAGACAAATAAAAAAGTTAAAAAAAAAAAAAAGACATTTTTTGGCCCTTGGTGAAAATTAATTGGGGACCCCTCCTGTAGAGGGTATGTCTAGATCTAGAAAAGAGTTATAGCGGAAATGATGATGTGTCTTGTTAGAGTGAGATGCTGATGTGTGTGTGTCTTCCCTCCAGGATAACAGCATTGTCCTGCAGAGCAGCGCTGTGGCCTACGTCAGTCTGAACTCTCCAGTCAGGGGGACGGAGACTCTCAGAGCTACAGCTTCTCCCACACTGCTGCAGCTCACCTCAGACATACAGAGGGTAACTACACCTCCATCACAGCAGCTTCCAGCGCTACAAGTCTCCCGACATACAGGCCTGCAGTTGGCTGGATCAGGCTGAAACTCCTGTTGGTGTCTCCATAAGTAAACATAATACATTTGGTGCTGCTATGGCGACTCAGTATTAAAGCTCAGTGATCCAACCAAATCAATAGCATCAGCTTTTGATCTCAACCATACTGTAGTTAGCATATTCGTGGTGATCTCCTTCTCAGTTATATTTCTCACACCTTGAGGCTTCTTTCCTCAACTGCATCAAACGGTAACTTTCTCTTGCCCAAGCAAAACTTCTACAGTACATGCCGGCTGGTAGCTGGCCATCAGTCTTACGTTGTGTTCAGATGCCACATTTTTACCTGAATACATGCTGTGAAGAGACACAGCAGGGGGGCTTTCATCACTCCTGGCTACTGATGTCTCTTTCATGTGTCAGCATCATGGATTATACATTTTAAGCTCCACTGTTCTGTATTTGACATCTGGAAACTGAGTCCCATTCTCAAAGGTAAACCAAAACTAGGATTTTTCTTTACTTTGAGAGACTACAGAGTCCCTCTGGTGATATCAATTGGAAAAAAAAGAAAACATTCATTAGTGGCCTTGGATCATTACATTGTGGCATCGTTTGACTAATGTGTGGGAATTAGATAACAGACCAATTTCATAATTTATGCATACATCATCCTGTATACTTGCAACTGGTCTTGAAGGTCGGAAAGTTTTGGAAGTCCATTGAAATAGAACAGAGACTGGTCTTTACGGAGTTAATTACAACAATGCCAGACAGTTGCTGTGTGTTTGACTGTTTTAACCGACGAGGGGATACTCTCTTAGACAGTGAAATAAGTTTTACTGATTTCTCATGAAGTAACACCAGTGATCGGCCTGGATTTACGCAGTCACCCATGGAAAACTGGGAACCTTCCCCACGACACCCACTCTGCAGCCCCCTGTTGGGGTCTGAGGACCGCAGAGATGTGGACTATATTCTTTCTGTGGAAATAAGGAGGAAGATGACACAAGTATGAAGCAGCACAGAGTCGATCATCTGGGGGGAATTAGGCCCTCTGATCAGTAAAGTCCTGTCAGACCAGGTGTTGCATTTTGCGTTGGCAATGTTCAGTATGGACCTTTTACAATACAAGAGCTTCTACGTAAGTTTAAAATTAAAGGTAGAGTCCGGAGTCCCCCCACCATTTCTGTTTGCAAACAGCAGCATTCAAACTTAGCGCCCCTCCCTCTCAGGCTAATGGCCCCCTCGTTCTTAAGCCTATTCAGCTTCAAGCTCCTCCGTCAGAGCTCAGAAGTGGGTAAAAGCCAAACTAATATTAGCCCTGGTTTTCCAATTTGCATTATCTAAAGCTCTTACCTTTTCTTTGGTGCATCCGCCGTTTTTCTTTTCTTTTTTTTTTTCGTTTGAGAGTTCAAGTGACTGGCGTCTGCTCCAGTCATGAGCTTATTTCCACACAGCGTCATGTCCTTAGGTCTGTCATTTGCTGGTGATATAAACAGAAATCTCCACCCAGAAACGTCCTGAACACAACAAAAGAAAGCTAAAGAGCAAATTACAGGCAGGGAGAGAGTTCAAACGCACCACGGCACGCAAGTAGAGGCCCAAAGGCGTGGTTGCAGACGGATTTCCACTTGCACAAGTCTAACATTTATTTTCAGGGGGGAAACATCGGACTCTACCTTTAAAGTTGACCGTTAATCGAGCAGTCTTTACTTGACCACACTAGTTAGAAATATTGTCTTGTCATGTTTGTTTTACTTTCTTTTTATAATTTGATGTGTTGCATAAAAATTATATATAGATAGATAGATAGATAGATAGATAGATAGATAGATAGATAGATAGATAGATAGATAGATAGATAGATAGATAGATAGATAGATAGATAGATAGTTCTCCTCAAAATTATTCATACCCTCCAAGAAAAGGAAATGCTAAACTCCGAATAGAAATTTGAATAGCAAGAAACTAAAGACACAAATAATAAATAAAAATGTGAGAAATCAAAATATACTGAAATAAATTTTCTTTTTTTTAATTGTGGTTGAAAATAATAAATTAAAAAAAGCAAACAAACAAAACTATCCTGGACATATTAGAGTGCGTTTCCCATTAACAGAGGACCGAAATACAGAAACAGCTGATTGCAGTAATTGCTTCAAAGTGTTGCTCAACAAAATTTTACCTTCGGAGCCCCATTATTATGCTTCTTTACTTGTTTTATTTTTTGTGTGTTTGTTTTTTATATTTCTTTTAAGTCACAATTCAAATTCAATGTCGTGGTTGCGTACAGTAGCCCTTCTGATAGCCACTCAGAAGTGCTGTCCATTTGGCATATTATAGAGAAGTTAATGTTGTCTTATAAGTCAGAGTTCAAACTTTTTCAGTACGATTGGTTCAGCCAGCTCAAGTGAGAGAGCCGGAGGAGGCAGCAAAATGATCACAGGAGCATCGCTGAAGGTTACACGTTTATTACAAGAAAACTTAGTGATAAACTGTGGTGAACTGTGTAAATCAGACTCCGCTTCTGTGTCCAGCGGTCAAATTATCTCAGTGTCTCCTGCTCCCAAGCGTGTGGTCAGTCTTCCCAGTTCCCAGACCCCATTTCCTGGTTTTGTCTGCTCTTTTAAGACCTGGCTTAAAGTCCGTCCCCTTCCGGTGGCTTAGGTACTTAGTCCCTTCCCTGTTTCTCTGTGCTGAGAAATGCCCCAAATGAACTACAGACCATCAGTCCTTAGAGTCTGCTCAAGACACGTCTGCATTGAAGTAATCTTCCGTTGTTTACAATTCCTAAGCAGCTATCAAATGCCACGTTGAGTTAAACTGTCTGTAGGATACTGTAATCTTCTCTCGTGTCCTTGCCACGTAGTCTTAAAAGTCAGTAAACCACCACATCGTGATCGTCATAATTTTCTTATTTAACATTACTTTAGTCAATTTAAACTTATTTTACTGGCAGCTGATTTTTTTCTTTGTTTGATTGGATGGTATGATATATAATATATTCAATATATTTATATATACTGTATATCCATATATATTGATAGCAATACTTTCATTCACTAAATTATAATTTAGCAAATTTTTATTTATTATAACTTCAAGTTTCTTGCTATATAAATTACTATTATGAATTTAGCATTTTTAATTGTTGGGTATGATTAATGTAGAGGACACCTGTATATTACATGTCAAATGAAAAAAGCAAAAAAACAAACAAGACTATACCGTATATTGTATATATATATATATATATATATATATAAAATATATATATATATCCACATATCACATCCCTGTCCCTTGCTGTGTTCTTACGCTCTTTGCATCTTATTTGCTGTTTATTCTTGCTCTGAGTGACATGAGTGAAGTGTCAGAACAATAGCAGAAAGAACTCAACTGATCTTTTAGAGAATGCTACCTGCTCTGTGAAAAGTGCAGAATAACATTTTTCTTTTTTATCTGAAGGCAGCTGGATTCACTCTGTCCCACACTTTACTTCCACATCCGTCGGATGGTCTACAGAATCAACAGCTCTCTGATTTCAGCTCCCCAACTTTGTTTTTATTCCAACCCGGGGGTGTTTTGCAGATATCATCATCCCTTGCAGACATGTTCCTTCCAAGTTTTACCGTCTTTTTAAACTTGGAAAACTTTTTCCTCCTGAAAAAAGGAAAATAAAAACATACTTTAACTATCTCTGTTATTTCCTTTTTATCCTCTACCACCGCCTCTTTTTTGTTTCTCCTCGTTTGTCCCTTAAGCTCTTCTTCCCTCTCTCCTCACCTTGTTCATTCTCCTTCTATCACAACTTAATCTCTTCTTTCATCAGCAGAAGGCTACATTATCCCACCCTCTCATTTCCCTCATTAAAATCTCCCACTCACTTCTTTTCTCTACTTTGTTCTCTGTCTCAGGTTGTATTTCACCATGTTTTTGTTTGTCTGTAGTTTAGACATCCATCTACAGCTAGGGTTGAACAGGAGGGAGATTATTATCATCAAATATCCATTTATTCCCCTGGTGTAGCGTGAAATAACTAAATGTGTGGTCCTTCCGGCACATCCAGGCGTAATAAGGCTAAAATCATCCTCTGTCTAAACCGTGTGAAGAAAAGACTAAAAAGAGGTTAAGAAAGTAACTTCCACCTTTCATATTTTCTTTGAATGCATTCTTTTGTGCTTTATGAATAAAATTCTTCCACGTGAG
Organism: Atherinomorus stipes; assembly: GCA_023101725.1. NCBI lineage: Eukaryota > Metazoa > Chordata > Actinopteri > Atheriniformes > Atherinidae > Atherinomorus > Atherinomorus stipes. Next base: position 52,160 of record JALJCO010006716.1, read on the forward strand.
GTCTCCCAGTGGCAGACACAGCAGCTGCAGCATCTTTGCTCTCTTTATAAAGGAAACCGTAATTGTCACGGATCATAAATATCCAGGGGAGATCAGTACTAATGTAAACATTTCAGGAGGAAATTCACAAGAGCTTATGTTATACCCTCAGTTTAATTGGCTTTCTCTGCATCGCCTAAAGACAGTTGCTCACTCAATACGACACATTTCCTTTTAAATTTTGGGGCATTCAGTGTAAGTACATACAGATTGTTTCATATTCTCAATTCAATTTACAGAGCATGAACTATACCTGTAAATGTTACATGTAAATGATGGCGTTGGCCCGGATAAGCTGAATGTCAGAAATATAATGCTGTTAAAAGAATCTTTCATAAACTCCCAGCATTTAGTCTTGTCTGGTTTGGAAGGAGGACTGAAGCTGTTCTAAGCTCAAACTGTCTTTATTTACTTTTTCTTGCTTTGCTCATCAAACCTTGAAAAATTATGACATTATGAAGAGGTTTTTTTCTTTTGTATCCAAGTCTTTTTTTAAAAAATATGTACAGAATTTAGTTGGCATGGAAGAATGATTATTCCACTGAACGCAAAGAGCTCAGCCTCTGTTAGCTGAAGAAAATCTCTTTTAATAGTTCTGTACAGAGACATTATTTTTTTTTTGATTAAAGGGATCTGAGAAGAACAAAAGAAAAAGAAAATAGTATTTTTTTTTTAAGGAATGCGGGGATTCCCAAATGGGCTGATTGGCAGTTGTGGCATATCAGCTTCTACACGACTAGTGCAGCTTGTAACACCATTGACTTCCAGCCAATCAACCCCCTTGCCCCAAACTTTACTCTCCAAGGCCTAGTCCACACGGAGCTGAAGCCGGTTTAGGTGTGAAACCGATAACAGAAATCCCGGGGAAAGGTTTTACGATCCCCATGAACCCGCTGTAGCACATCATACAAGGCTGTGGGTGGCGTTATGATGACAAGTGAACACTCCAAACCAAGAACAAGACAGCACATGCGCAAATAAAGACTCACCGCATGTTGCTGGAAATCAACAAAGGAAGAGCAGAACGGTAGAGATGGCCGAGGATTACGAGGCAAACGCTGAAGTTTTCTACACAGTTGAAAACAGTCGCTCACCGACGCCGTTGCTGTTGGGAATTTTTTTTCAATGAACTTAATTGTTTTTGTGAACGAGACCACGTTGTCAAACCCCCCCCCCTTGCGCGGTTACGTTGTCCCCATAAAACACAAGCCCCGTAGAGGTTTCAGAGATGACCGGTTTCAGGAGGCTAATCCCTGGTTTTGTGAGAATGATAGGGCAGATTCCTTACATTTTTTGACAGTTTTGCTGTAATTCAGTGCCGTGTGGACGGCCCCCAAAGCCCTCCCTCCCAGACCTCAACAACAAACGGACATCATGGCGTCCCATTCGCATCAGAACTGCTTTGTACCTGCTGTACGAAGGACAACACCAATCTTTTTGTCCTCCCCACTGAATAGCTTGTGGATGGATTTCATTTCTGCAGGAATGTGCCGACTGAACTCAGGAATCTCGAAAATCTCCCTGCAGCTCCGTCTCCTCCTTAGGAGGTTCCAGCCTAAACAATCTGAACATGACATCCACGAAGAAACACGAGGTTTCTAATAAACGTTTCTCATCATGTTCGTGTCTTTTATCTCTGAGGGAAGCTGATGTATGTAATGATTCCAGTTTATAATTCTTCCTGTTGTGCGCCTGTGTTAGGCTGCGGACTCGGGTTTGCAATCAGGCCTTCATTATCATCATCATCATCACTGTTTCTGTACCGCTCCGGTCAGATGAAGACAGATCTAACGTGCAGAACTAGTGTAATATATCTTTAGTATATAACTATTAACTGAATTCTGGTCATGAGTGAAGTAAATAATTCAGGGAAACTTGTTGCTGAAATATGATGCTGTTTTCTTCTTAAAGGTGTCATAACCTGCTGTTTTACATACACAATCCTTCTTAAATTATCTTCAAATAAATTTTTGACTATAGTTGGGGGGAAAAAGAGGTTAAAATGAGCTCATTAACTTTTTGTCCCACCCAACTATTGTTTGTCGCAAGAATACGCACGAGAGTTAGACCTGTCTGTAAGCGCGTTCATGAGGCAAACGTCAAAGCTAAAACAAAGTTTTATCAGGACAGAGCAGGTGAAGGAAATGATGTCCCAACAGAGAAAAATGGGATAAAAACGTAACGGCACGGTTGATAGAGAGGATCCGCGGAGTAAAAGGGCTGGATGAATATAAGGAGCTGACGTCTGACGTGAAGTCAACCAAACAGTGTTAGCTTCTGTAGCTACATTAGCAGCTTGTCCGCTTGTCTACCACCGTTTACTGGTCTCTAACACAAAAGATAATAAGTTACACAAGCAGCAACACTTACCGACTGCACATCCTCACTGATAAGCATAATCCACTGGTGCCTGGTAAAGCTGTCCCTCCTGTTAAAGCACCGATAACTGCTGAATTTCTGTGCTAACAGTGTTAACAGTAGTCTAATGAGTAGCGCCTGTTATTCTATGACAAGGCTAATTTACGACGAACGATCCTTTCATACAGTATTGAGGTACTTTGAGTCTGACTAAAAAGGGGCCAAAAGTCACTTTAAAGCAGAAGTGGGGAGTATTGGGGGGTGGGGGGGTTGCTCTACCAAGCAGCAACCTCTGGTGGACAACCGTAAGGCCAATGCGGAAGTCCTGAAAAGTGAAAAAAAAAATTGTAGTTCTTTCTTCATCCACTAGGGGCTGTCTGCAAATCAGAGTAAATCCCCATAGACTCCCATGTTAAAAGGCCAATTTCACAGCAGAAATAAACATGTTTACAGTCTAGTTAAAAACACCATTTTAGCTTTAAAGGTTGAATAGGAACATTTTTATTTAAAAAAAAAAAAAAAAAAACTCCACGGGGCATTTGGAGGAGTGCAAAAAAGAAGTAAATTTCCTAAAAAAATTGTAGCCTGAAAATAAATATGAAATAAATTTTAACAGGTTTGACAATGCCATTATGTTTACATCTACAAGCCAATACACACCGCCATTGCGGGTTGCCAAACATTGTCTCTGTGTGGCAATAGTATTTTGAGCACAGTTAGGCTGAAGCAGCTGCTTCAGAGCCCTGGAGATATTGCTATCCGTCTCAGAAGAGGAGTGACCTGAGAAGAGCAAAAACTGGAGTAAATTTAGGTGAAGACTACACTAGACGGGCCCACAAACATTTTCCGCGGCATCAAAATGCAGAAATGGTGACTTTCTTCCTGGATCGGTAAGCTAACTTGTTTACTAACGTGGCTAACGTTAGCTGCCAGTTCTAAACTCCTCTGCATTACTTGTTGGACATGCTGCAGGCAGCTGATCACTTGCTGTATCAGTAGTGAGCCTGGCAACCAAATGGCTGGAGTTGTTTTTCTGCCGTTGCAACTACAACCCAGACACACGTGATGTTGCTGCTCTGTCTGTATTCCATATTCAACCAAGTTTTCCTTCAAGTCAACTGTGAGGGGTGTGATTCTTTTTTTTATAACTCATCTGTTAGATGTTATTTAATCTTGAAATTACACATAACCAGGGGCGTGTCCTGATTGACAAGCGGCAGACTGGTTGATGGCCTGCCGGCTGGAGGTTTTTTTTTTCCCTTGTTCGATTTTGGAAGGCCTCAGCCTGTAGCAGAGTAAAATAATGGTGGTTTTTAGCCAGCTAACAGCAATCCAAGCATTCCTTACCTTTAGCCCGCCGATTAAGGGGCTATCTTCTTTAGCTTCTGTTAGTTTCAAGTTAGCTCAGTTAACATTTAGCCCAGAGTACAGTGGCTGTCAGTCATTTGCCCTGAGCTCATTCTTTGCCCATTTTTGTATTTTCTGGAAGTGACGACACACACGATGCAGTGAAGATGGCAACGATGGAAAACGCCCATCTGGCTTCACTCTTAGCTCTTCAGAAACCAACAGGTGATGTAGTGGACGGTTGGCCCTCTTATGAACAGTCTATGGGCACACCAGATTTCCCTCCTCACTAAAAGGATTGGGTCTGACAATGATATGATCCGCCCGGACACCAAGTAGACTTCATTTTTTATTGGCTACAAAGTTACAACTTCATTTGGAAAATCTAGGTCAATCTGCTAGCAGCTAGTTGTCAGAGTTTGTTTGCTAAGATGCTGTCTGTTAGCGTCATGGGCATTTGAGACAGTAAACATATGTTTATCAGAAAATACAGCATTTAGATAATAAATAATCTTACAGGTAATATCAATGTTGTGGTCATCTCATTCAGTTTGTTGCTGCAGAAGTTTTTTTTTCCAAATCTCTTTGTTTGAAACCTCCAACATGAATTCTTATCGGTGTATCAGCTGGGGGAGGCGGGGAGGCTATTCGCTTGATAATCATTCATTCATTTTCTGTACCGCTTATCCAGTTCAGGGTCGTGGGTCACTGGAGCCTATCCCAGCTATTATCAGGCGAGAGGCAGGAACACCCTGGACAGGTTGCCAGTCAATTGCAGGGTGGACACAGAGAAACACACTCACATTCACTCCTACAGACAATTTAGAGAGACCAATTAACCTAGACTAACAGCGAACATCAAGTGTTCGCTTGATAGTGTGCTCTAATTGGAGAATATGAAATGCGTATAATTCTGATCTATGTAGAATGAATCGCTGCTGTCTCATTTTACTGTTTTGGAAAAAGCAACAAAACAGGGACTTTGACATTCACATGACCTCATCAAAGCACAACAGATCATATTATACCCCCAAAACAACAAAAAAGTTAAATTTGTTGTCATGGCACCTTTAACAAGAAGCAGTGAACTACAGTATAATCCATGCATTTTCTGTGTTGGTTGAGTTTATCCCAGCCGGTAACAGGGGAGTCAGGGTAAAACCTGGAGGTTAGTCCAGTGCAGAGATGAATAAGACAAACAATAACTCGTTTTTACACTTGCAACCTGTTTAGAACCACAAAGCAACCCAACATGCGTGTATTTGGACTGCAGGTGGAAGTCTGAGAACCCGAAGCGAACTCACAGGAAGAGCTGCACCAATATTAGAAATGAGATTGAAAAAAGTCTGAACCATCCCTTTCCCATCACATGTAGTAAATACATAACTGCATGATACATCCCTGAGGAATTCACTCATAAATAAATCAAAAACAATTTGAAACTGTGGAAGTTACGACTCGTCTTCAGTCAGAAAAAAAAATATTGCTGAACACACACAAATGCATGCTTTCATCAGTTACCTGTGTAGGCAGTAACATGCAACAAATTTGGACCCTCTGTTGGTTTTGTAATGCATTTTAAATAACTGATATGTGTTAATGTTATAAAGAGCTTTATAGTTTCATTCAGCACCAACAAAGGTTTCAAGTCAAAGGGTCAAACAGCATCACTGCCTCTGACAGAAGAATCCTGCAGGAACAGTCTTCTGTCAACCTATTAGTCCATTTTGTGGTAGTTTTAGTCTCTTTATCAGCTCAGCTGTGCCTCAGGTATCCCCCGGTACAAACTCCACCTCCCAATATTTAGAAACAGATCTACACGTCATTAATCATATGTGAGCGCAGCAGTAATACTGGCTACTTGTCTTGCTGCGCAAGGGCCCGTCATCCAAACTGAGAGGCTGCTTTGCTGATGGTTTTGGAATGGGTGCTCGGGAACCAATTATAATACAAATAGATGCTTCTCATGTAAGAGGTTTGAAAGAGAAATGAGGGCAGTCAGGGAGTAAATGGACAGAAAGAAGAAGAAAAAGCAACGCAGGCCACTTTGGTGGATAAAAGAACACAAAACAAATGAGAAAAAGCTTGTGATTTAATTGGGTGGTGTTGCAGAGATGTATTGGTGTGTGTACTGCGTGGGTGGCATGCAGCAGGTACCTCTGTTTGAAAACTAATGGTCACCAGTGGACTGGATGGTCTTAGACTGAAAACAGATGGAGGAGTAAAAACTCAGCATCTCTTTGGTCAAAGAAATGGTTGTGGACTTCTACAATTTGCTTGTATGTGAGAAAGAGTGAAGGAATATACTGTGCTACACATTTATGTGAGCACTGCAAATTTACTTGATGGCAAGTCAGATTTAAAGCCCTCTTCAGCTCTTTATGGAGACCTGAATAGTTTATAGTACATGCAGCTGTGTGCTTTGTATTAAAAAGACTTTTTTGTTATTGTAATGTGATTCTGCCCTGTGTACTTTGTAGTTTATACACAGAAGGGTTTAAAAGTCCACTCTGAAAATGTGAATAAGGGCTTTCTCAGCATGTCTGTGTCAGACCAGAGCTTTGCTCTCTGGATCGGATTCATAGTTTACACACAGAAGCCTCTTACCGTGGATGAGGTAAAAGTCCTGTTTGCTGCTGAATTACTTTAATATTTGTATCCATAAGAGAGATTTTTCTGAAAGAGGAACAGAAGGATAAAGGCAGAAAATGTCAAAGCTAATGTGAAACATGGTAATAGTGACATGGAGGGGGTTCTGTTTTTCTGAATGTGAGCCCCTACACAGTCATCTTGTATTGCTTTTGTCATTGGTTTAGAGTGGTCTCGGTTTAGTTAGGGGAAAAATAAACAGGTTTTTTTGATTATCAATGATGATAACTGAGCAATGTTTCCAGAAAATGGCTGATAAATGATATCATCATGAAGATCTTGTATACCAGAAATAAGGTCCGTGTATCTCGCAGCCATTCGTTTTTTGTTTTGATATCAAAAAACGAAAAACGAGAATCCAACCTATTTCCGATTTTCGTTTGGAAGAAAGTAAACAAAAAACGGGAAACGAGTTATCTCCCATTTTTTGTTTTGAAATCGGAAATCAAAAAACGAACCTTTATCTGATTTTCTATTACAGGTTTATTTTTTACAAAGTCAGGAAATAAAATACGACCAAAATTAATTTCTTAATTTTGCTTTGGCTTGAACCGGAAGAGCGTTCTTCTTCTACTGCCGCTGCTGAAACTACCCTGCGGCGTATGGACCAATCACCCGGCTTTGTTCGCTCACACCCACCTCCACCTGCTGCTGTGGGTTCGGTTGCTACAGCTAACAGCTTGCCTCGGGAAATAATGGTTGATTCGAGCTTTCGATGTTGTGATCAACATTCCAGGATGGCTTTAACTTTCTAGGCCGCCAGCTGATCCTGAACGACGAGCTTAATCTGATGCTGCTATGAAACGTGATAACTGGAGGCCATCGGAGAGTTCTCGGCTGTGCAGCAGCCTGGTAGAAACACTAGAAATCACTAAAATGCAGTGACTGAAAACTGTGCGACTGTGCAGTGACTGTGCGGTGTTGCGGTGGCTGGCAGTAACTTTTTTCATGTCATATACGTGCACATTCGTCAATGAACATAAATAAACAGAATTCAAATAAGCGACATAATAAATGCACACTGTCATATCGTAATCAGGTGTTTCTTCAGGCTTTGACGGCCTTTATATCACCGCATGGGAGGAGAGGGAAAGGGGGCGGAGAGTGGGGGCTGCAGTGGGTCCCAGGCTGAGAATCGTGCCGAGACCGGCTGCGTTGAGGAACTGCAGCCTTTGACTACTGGAGCAGCTTCCCAACTAGTTGAGCTAAACATCGCCTCAAGTTTTTCAACCAGCTGTTAAATATCTTTCTTCAGTCGGCTTCCTTCTCTTTAGTCAGACTCGCCGTCATTTCTCCTCCTGCCGCCGCCAGGGGTGACAGGGAGCGTGTGAAATACGCTCAGAGAGCGTGTTTTCGTGCATGCAAAAACGACCGTATAGTACGTATGACTTTGGAGGACAGGTTGCATTTATTGGTTGATAATCAAATATTATTTTATGGTGGAGGTAGATGATGTGACAGAGGGCATGCTGGCCACGCTGGGCTGAATATTGACCTGACAACCCCGGAGCTGACTGACATGCTCTGTTATTGACAACACATACACCTTCATGACAGATTTAACTGCGAGGAGCTTGCCATTTTAACTTTTCTCCAATCATCCTCTTTCTGCGCCTGTTTCTTGGTGTTTTTGACTGACACCATCATCTCCGTGTTCCACTTCGCCTTTGTGACACCTGCCTGTCGCCGGCTGTTAGACATGAATGAAGTCTGGCAGGATGATGGTTTCTGATTCTCCATCTTTTTAGAGATAAACAAGAGAACTTGTGATACTTATAAGCGAGTCAGGGCTGATTAGAGTGACAGTGAAGTCTGTTTTTTCTTTTTATTTCTGAGCTGTGTTTGCATCCTGAAGAATGAGTTTAAATAGAAACTAAAATGTTCAGATTTTAGAAATCTTTCCCTCACTGTGCTTCATGTTGAGCTCATCTCTGTCATTTGCCTCTTAGGGTCCAAAGTTTAGTTTCTTTAATATCTTCTCATTCACTGCTGTTTGAGAGAAAGTTTTGGTTTTCCTTCTTATTGAATTGCTTCTCTCAGAAACAAAAGACAACCAAAACAATTTCACTGAGCGATGCTCTATTATAGTGTTGAATTATTACAGCGAAAATGACTGTCTGGCAGTGCATTAAGATTTAATGAATGTTTCATGAGACACGATAATGTGCTTCAGCACAGATATCTACTTTGTGTCTGTAGGTGGAAGTAACTGTAAAAATAGATGTCGAAATACAAAACCATTATTACTGTTGGAGGAGAATGGAGTCTCTGGAGAGGTTTTAACCTTTTCATTCACAAATTATTTAAAAAAAATTGTTTTAAAAACTGCCTCGTTTCTTATAAATTAATCATATTTGACTTTATATCTGTTCAATATTTTATCTGCTCTGTAATAATGATTTATGAAATCATACATTGTAATATTTAGAAAACATACATAATGTACAAAAAAATCAGCCATCATTTCCTTTTCCTTACAGCAAGGCAAACCTTGTAATTATTGTGTATACAGACGTCCTCAGATTTTTTTATACCTTTAAATTAAAGAGAATGCTAAATCCACAATAGTTATTCAAAAGAAAATAAACAAAAAAAATATAATAAATAAAAAAATTTATTAAATTAGAATGTAGTGAATTACGACTGCTTTTTAAATAGTGGTAGAAAGGAATGATTAAAAAAAAACAAAAAACAAACTGATAAAACCGTCCCAGACAGATTAAAGCACTTTCCTCATAAACAGTGGACCAAGATACCTGTCACCAGGTGGACAAGTCCGATTGAAAGTTAAAAAAAAAAAAAAAAAAAAAAACTTGATTGAAGTTGTTGAACTCAAGGAGTGTGTCCAAAGAAACGGACTTGTGTGAGTGCACTGGAATTCAGTGCATAGTGCACACTGCAATTCGTCTAGTGCACACCACAGTGGGTAAGTGCTGACGCGAATGGAGCACTGCAATTACTGGAAGTGACGGACTCGCACTGACCTCTAAAACAGTTAATATTTAGGTGAGCTGATGTAACTGCAGCCTTAAACAAATAGCCAGATCATAGCTGTCATCAGGAAGTGAACAGCAGGCAGCAAAGTAACTGGTCAAAAGTTTTAGAATACTTTTGACTGGGAGTTGACCAGGTTTTATTTTTGTTGTTGGAATTCGAGCAGTTCAAGCCCAACAATGGCACAAAGATAAGTTAAAAGCTCCCAGAGGTTAAATAAATGATAAGGTCCCCCTGCAATGAAACACCGTACATTTCAGAATTATACAAAAGGCCTCTTTAAGCAGAAAGGAATGAGTAAACAACTTTAATCTGTTCTGTAAGAACGGAAGTTGAACAAGCCTTGAAAAGTGGTTCAACCCAGAGTTCCCCTAACTTTTCTCACTTACAACCCCATCTCTTCCATGAAAAAGTGGGAAAACAGGGGTGTTTTAAAACATTTGACCAGTAGTGTATATCTGAATAATTTCATGAACGTCACATACATCTGTAGCCTCTGCTGTTTCTGGGGTTGCAAACGCTTCATTATCCTCCATTATTCAGCTCTGAAAACAGTTCAAAAGTCCTGCCTTTTCTGCTACGTCAGCAAGAAAGTGTGCTTCATTTTGCACTGCACTCTTGGTCAGTATGTGGGCAGCATCCAGGTACTATTCAGACCACTGAATGGACTATATGCACAACTCCACTGCTTCCTGAACATAAGCTTGCTCTTTGCCTCCTGTCTTTCATTGTTGGACAAACCAATTAATCCAGGTGTGTCTGGCCAATGTCATCATGCTTATTAAGGTCAGGCAGGATTTCAACTTATTTCTGAGTGATTATTATTTCTTCTTTAATTGGAGGGTACAACTAAATTTGAGGATGACTGTATAATCAAATGATAATTTATTCTACAGCGAGTGTGTGTGTGTGTTTGTGTGTGTTGGGTGGCTCATCAATATCCAATTCAGAGGACAGATTACAAATATACCATCCTCACCCATCAATACACAAGAAAAACGCTTAGAAATAGGAACCCACTGTAAAGGGTTAATTTCTAACACTAACAAAGAACCAAATGTGGTTAAAGTGCCCTCCATTGTCGTCCTAATGAACAGGATCAAACACAATCAGAGATGTCTGATGCTCAGAGGAGAAAACATCCCACAGTCCTGACGTGACTCTCTTAGTTCGGGGTAAATCATGATGTATTGTCCTACAGTATAAAGTGCCACTATACAGTATGTGACTACTGGCCCCTATGGGCTCCCTTTCCCTGTCATTTGATGAAAATGTGATAGTGCTTTGTAAAGTACTCCCCGAAGCAAAACAAAATGATGTGCCCTTCAAAAAAAGATGTAAGGCCGTGCCTTACAGTATGAGCTGCAGTCGTGATGGGGTGAACAGGAGAATCTGCCCTTCTAGGAAGAGGGAGAAAAAAAAAGTTAAAAGTGCCATTTAGTGTAAGTGTAATTTACTGAAGTGCATAACTGGATGTTGTTTCACTTGGGAAAAAAGAGAAAACAAAGTGCCCTCCAGGGCTCCACACATGTGAGGGAACATGACGGCATTATGAGTGTTCTTTCAACAAACAAGAAACATGGTGACATGCCCCGTAGAGAGCGGCAAAATGCATTATCAAGTGGCCTTTTATTGGAGAAAAAAGGAGGAATGAATATTAATATTAATTTACTGTGACTGGTGAAAGGCAAGGGAAATAACTTTGAAGAATTTTTCTTTGAATATCCAAAAAGAGAGAAGGAAAACTGCTCTAAAAAAAAAAAAAAAAAAAAAAACGGGTGATCCCTCCGAAAACAATAACTATGCATAATTTAAATCATCTACACAGCGTAATTCAAACGCAACGAATCTATCGCAGCCCAGCGTGTTGGATTTAAATGCATTTTGCATTTGCTGTGACTAATTCACCTCTTCTTGTTCGCTCTGAGTGGAAAAATTATGGCCGATACTATAATTGAATTAAGATACCGTAACAGTTTTTAAAAAAAAAAACATGAATAAAGGCATGAAAATAGTGTGGTTTCTGAGTCACTCTGCGAGTGGTAAAAATGAACATCATCCACATTGGGGAATATGCAAGTATGTTAAATTCATGTGTTTCCTCACATTAAGCCAGCAGAAAAGAAGCTCAAAATGAATCACCAAAATGAGTGTGCGACTTTACAGCCATCCAAGATGGTTCGACAGCACGCTTGGCATAATGTTTGAAATAGTACGCTATTGGCAATATGTTTGAATGATCATAGTTCTTGTATTGTCAGGAAATGCATTGTGTGACGGCGCTGGGCTCCATGAATCTGCATAATCTCAAGGAGAAGCTGCTCGGCCTCAAAGGCATTTATGCAGCTGACAGCAGGGCCCCTCCATCACAGTTTCATATCACAGCGACAGAACATAAGTAGAAGAACGCATATGAAAATGTGCGTTAGGTGAGGAATGAGCTCTGTCATGACTTGTGGCTGTGACATTTGTCAGCTGCAGTGATGTGATGCATTTGTCCAACGGAGCCGCTGTGGCTCGCCTGCTTTGCAGTTGTAAGCCACACAATGCCTCTGTTTGTAGAAAATGTGGAAGCTCATGCAGTCGCGCTGCCAAAGCCCTTTTGTTGTTTTATGTCTGTTTAGCTTGATACATGAGCCGTGACTTAATCAAAGATAGATTATGACATCATTTGTGTGTAACCTATGGCCGGGGAAAATATGCAAAATTGCTTTTAGCTGATTAATCATTGCATATTCTGTAAACATGCTGTTTCTTGAGGCAATCTTCTGAAAGGTTGACTTTTAACCCTTTGAGCAGGGGTGTGGAAGTCCAGTCCCCGAGAGCTACTAACCTGCACATTTTGTTTGCAACCCTTCTCCAAGACACCTGACTCAAATGAATGGCTTGTTACCAGCCTCGGCAGGGCTGAATGACATGGGGTTAACGATTTGACTCAGGTGTGTTGGAGAAGGTATGCTCTAAAAATTGCAGGACAGTATCTCTCGAGGACCGGACTTGGGCACCCCTGCCTTTGAGCATCCTTCAGATGAACGGCTCTGAAAGAAAAGTTATTTATTGTTTTATCTGAGTGGGACAAGTCAGGAATGAATGAGGCTTGGATATACTTTATCCATAAACAGTTAATAAAGATGGATGACGTTTCCACTCACGTGACCCGCTGGTTTCTGAAGAGCGAAAGTGAAGCTAGTTGGGCGGTTACCACCATCGCCATCTTAAAGGGGAAGTTCAGGATTTTTGCCATAGGGCCTCATTTTGGAGTGAGCCAGGATACTTCTTATCACTGGAGACAGTTTCAACATATTTCATTCCGTTATTCTACTTCCAGGAGGTTGCCGATGATAATGGTAGCATAAGTCAATAAGAATCCGCTAGCCTGTCATTAAAGAAAAATCTTGACCAATCCACAACATCTTAGGCTAATCATTTATAACTGAAGATTGTGTAAATGCCGTGCTGATAGAATAATGTTACAAATAAAACTAACCTTGCATTTTGTTTCATTTTTGGTGCTCTCTGGAGGTGGTCTCAGCACGGTTGTTTAGTGTGGACCAAAACAAACTGGTCCACTTCCACACCAGCCCAAACATAACATACTTGCAGGAGTCCCAGACTCCAGTCTGCTTTAACTGGACCAACTCGTGCAGGTGTGAAAGCACCCTATGTTCTACTGTTTTATCCTGTTTAGATGCTGTTTGCCGTTGAGAAGTGATCTTTTTTCAGAGGTGGAAAATCGCGCACCCCAAATTAAAAATCCTGCCATGTTTTTGGCTCTGCCTGCACATTTAGAACTGGTGTTTTCACTAACGGGCTCATCTACCTGCAGAGGAGCTGTGCTGATTAAAGTCAGCTGGTTTACTGATTGGTTGGGACGACTGCTGGGCAGGATTTTTACTTTCTGGACCAGGGATGTCCACCTCTGCTGTTCAGTGTTCTTACATCTAGTTGTGTGCAGGGTAAAACTTTCTTTTCGTGGAATGCAAACAGTAAAGCTGTGACTGGGAACTGAGCTGTCTTGCCAGTGTTGCTGTTTCCAGTTGGCTGTGGTCACGTCACATTTAATCCTACTTTTATGTTATAGAAGTGAGACAAACATTGAAAAAAACAGCTTGGCCAGCGACAGCACCAACTAAAATATGCCCAAAAAACAGCCAAACTATTTTTTTGATTTTGGCCACATTTTGGCTGTTTCTTTAGCTGGTCAAGCTGTTTTTTCTGTACACTGGAGGAGGCGGGATGCACTAAAATGTAAACAATGGACAAACAATGTTGTACTTTATCAGCTCTGATTGGACCTCAGCTGCACATACACGATGCACACACACACAAACATGCATAGCATCCATATTTACTTCTGTAAACGGGGTGATGTATGTGATGTCACGTCTTCTTTTTATGTGGGTCACTTACAACTGCAGACGGTTCACGCTGGAGTCTGATGGAAGACATGTTTAGATTATAATATGGACGACCAGGCAAATATAAATAAGTACCTACTAAGCAGTTAATTGTACCACCCCGCAAAAAGATGGATGAAATCATTTCGTTTTCTGAGGGGAGTTCCAGCCATTTGTAAAAACAGAAAATGAAGGATTCAGGCCAGTAAAAAAAAACAAAAAAAAAACTGCAGTCCCACAACTCTTGAAACATCTCTGCAATATCTGTTTTGTGACTCCAAATGCAAAATCTCTGATCACGTTATTAGATTTATCTCTTTTAACACCTCAAAGAACATAGAGAACAAAGAGCATAGTAAACATTGATATGCATAGACTCACTTTCACTGGTCTGATTTCAGTTACTATCCCAGATTAAAGATAGAATCTGGAGTTGTCGTCGTTGTTCGTGTCTTTTATCTCTAAGAGAAAACTCACGTTTGTGATTCCAGTTTATAATTCTTCCCGTTTTCTCTGGATTCACTGTTGCTGTGTCTCAAGTGTGTGTGTGTGTGTCTGTAGTTGTTTGCACCTGTGTTCACATGCGCGGTGCACGCGACGACTCGTGTTTGCTGACAGTTCATCAGTCCCCATCATCACTTGTTTGTCGCTGCTTTATAAACTGAATTTTTAGTCGTGCGCTTCTGTCACGTTTGTGATGCTGCTGCTCCCCTGCAGAGGCTCCATACGAACATCTTCCAACCTGCCGTACAGCCCGTCTGAACAGTAATCACATGCAGACCAGTTCAGGAGCACATGACGAGTGTCCAGGTGTAACCGTATCACTCCGCCTCCTCTAGTGTTGTTTCTTTTAACGCCATCATTCCATCACTGTTACCAACTGCTCCTCTCCAGTTACCAAAAAGTTCCTTCAGCCGTTTTTATGTAGATAATCAGTCACCATGAAAACATTTCGCTCACAGCGCAACGCGGGGTGCACGTGCAGTGCTTGTTGCTAACGCTGACTGCAGCTGGTGAATCATCATTTCTGATTGGCCAGCAAGCCAGGAACGCAGGGCGCGACTATTTTGATTGGCAAATAGGTTTGTCACACAAATGTCAGAGGAAAAAAAAAAACCTCAGGCACATGAGGTTAGGTTATCGCAGTTGTTTAAACCTCAGTATCGATGCAGTTAAGGTTAATCGTGCAGCCCTACTGTGTCCACCATTTTTTTTCCCCTTGAAGATTTGAGTGACTGGTGTCTGCTCCAGTCATGAGCTTATCCCCACACATGCCCATGGGTCATGCCCTTAGCTCTGTCATTGGCTGGCAATATTTACACAAATCTCTGCCCAGAAACATTCTGAATACACCAAAACAAAAGGAAAGAGCGAAATACTGCCAAGGGGAGAGGGAGTTGCAAATAAAGTTTCCATCACACAAGAGGAGAGGCCCAAAGGTGCGGATTGAGATGGATTTCAGTTGCGTAAGTTTAGCGTTTATTTTCAGGGGGGAAAACTCCAGCTTCTACCTTTAAGCTAACTGTTACTCTTATCAGATACAATATTTTGCAACAGGTTTAACTTCTTTAAAACACGAAGGTTGTACTTTACAGGTTGTAAAGTAGCACCATCCATGTTGCCAACAAGTTGATGCTACTGTACAAAAAAGGGAGGAAAGAAACTAAACAAATAAATAATATACGTAATCAGGTAAGATAATTCAAAGACATCACAAGCTTGGATTGCTTATGAGTCTATATTAAACCACCTGAACGTGCTCTCATCCATCCTTGTCAGGAAGCCTGGTTTGAGATGCTCCTGAAACTGAGCCTCTGGTTGAAACAACGGGAAGAGAGTCTACAATCCGCTGATAGGGGGAAGCTGAAGCCCAGTGTAACCATGGTAATTGTGTATGGATTGCAGCTGGAGCCAAACACATGCACAGCATTCTGTGTAATTAAGGAAAATAGAGAGAGAGAGCCCGGGCTCGAGTGGATGTGACAGATTCATCTAGCTGTCCATATGTTGTTGGTGACTTTCTGCTGTAATTGGGATTTACCTAAAATTGAAATGAGTGCAGAGTTTGATTTGTTTTTCAATTGCTAATAGAATTTCTGGAGGCTTTTGCATATTAAATGTTCTTTAAAGGGTCCATAAAACTTGTATTTGATCATTTGGAGAGCTTTTATCTCACATAAACCATAGATGGAAAAATGTTCAGCCAATCAAAACTCTAAAGGAAGGATCAAATATAGCAACCTCATGAAAATGGCCAATTTTAGGAAAAATAACATCAATAAAATATAAGATTAAGGCCCAATCTCATTTCTCCCACTTAGCCCTGTCTCTCAGTTTTGTGCATTCACGTGTAGGGGTAGGGGTGTCTCAATCATATTAGGACAGAGGGGTAGGGGTAAGTGGTAGGGGTATATATTTATCACTGGTTGCTATCAAGTAAAAAAAATCCACATATGTAAATAATTTCTCCATAGAGGAAGTTTTCAAATGTTTGACAACCATTGTATTGCTTTAACACTGTTTGAATGTTCAACAGTAATTTTCTTGGTAAAATCTACATGAAAAAAATGGCTAGTACTACATTGAAGCTTCGGTAGCATAAACGTTACCATGCTGAAAACCAGTGGTGCTCTATAGGCAACCCTGATAATCTATAGTATTAGATGATCAAAAACAGCAAGATCACTGCTGGTCTTCCGTAACATGGAGGGCATCACGGGATACGACACAAGCGGGAATGTCATGCACAAATCGGACTTTTCTGGTAATGTTAATCCACAGCTATAGATGGCTTGATTTCTCAAGATTTGCGCCGACAGCTCCGCACACTCCTGCTTTCATACAAGCCGGTGGGGATCACTGATGTGGTTGTTGAAGGGGTGTCCCAAGTTGTAGGTCCCAAGTGAGGTTGGACTTTGACCTACCCCTTTGGCTCCGTTTTAAGTGGCAAAGGGTAGGTGTGGGGAAAAAAGAGAAAAAAAAGGAAGGTCTGATATTGTTTCTCCTGCACTGTAAATTGCATTTTGGCATTTTTGTTGTCACAAAGTATTATTTAATGTCAAATTAACAAGCTTCTGGTATGTTGTTACAAATGATAAAAACATAATCAGACACAACTTAAAGACACAATAAGTGTTTCATTCATTTCAAAATTTTAAGGCAGCCCTCATATTTTACAACAACATTTTCCAACATGTTACAGTGTGAAAACTTATCTGGAACTGGCCAATGGCTAGCTCCTGAGTGCTTACATAGAAAGGATGGGGAGTCCTTCAGAACTGATTAAATAATCAAATTCAAATGCTGTCGGTTAAGTGGACCTAACAAACCTGAGCCATCCTGCAGACTTACACCTCCCGTCCACTGCTTCCGCTCCGCTCCGCTGTAGTCCGTCTTTTCCGGCGGGCTGCAAAAACCCTCGCACACATACTCCGCCTCACTCCGCCAGCACCCTCTCGTTCAGTCACAAAGCAGGCAAAGGAGCATGCGCAAGATTTCCAAATTCACGCAATAAATGGGGTAGATAAACAGCGGCGGCAACAAACTTTTCATTCGTTGCGCCTCCGAAAGACACATTGCGTCATTCATCTGAGGTTTTTGATACTTTTGCCGTCAATTATAGGTGAGTACATTATCCACAACAAGTTGTTGTTTATTTCGAAAGGCTTTATTTGCCTGTATTACATGCTTTTAGCAGCAATCAATTTCTTCTGTCGTGGATGTAAAAAAAAAACCTTTATACACCAGATGTTTCATGTTCAACTTCCTCCAAACGGACCGGAGCGGACCAGAAAATAGAGTTGATCCGTATTTTTGGCGGAGGCCGATGGACCCAAGCGGACGTGTCGGAGCGGAGCGGAGCGCTGGCGGAGAAGTGGACTGCTGCTCATTGATTAAAATAGCAACGGATTTGCTGCGTCGTGCGGACCGGAGCGGGGCGGAGGC
The DNA here is from genome assembly GCA_023101725.1 of Atherinomorus stipes. Lineage (NCBI taxonomy): Eukaryota > Metazoa > Chordata > Actinopteri > Atheriniformes > Atherinidae > Atherinomorus > Atherinomorus stipes. The sequence goes on from JALJCO010006716.1 coordinate 69,889, forward strand.
AGTGGACAGAGGGGGTTACAATCTATAAATAAGTCTTCACAAAGTTAGCCTTTGTGATCAGTTGCTGTTCAAAGAAATGAATTAAAGAGAAATTAAAATTAATAAATTGCACATCTTTAAAAGGTCCATGTTTCTCATTCGCCCATACACTCATTCATAACATATATCCTTTATTATTTTATTTTTTTTTAAACGCAGTGGCTATTTTTTTCCTTTAAAGGTTTCATTAAATGGCTTAAATGGAAAGCATTTTTTAAAATAAATTTGATCCACTCTGTCTTTTCATCCCATCCTCACTCTCTCTCTGTTCAGTAACCCAATCACTTATTTCTGAATGGCTTGGAAATGTTTTTCAGTTCAACAGCTGCAAATGGCTTTCTACGAAGAGCATGGCCTGGAAAAGAATTATCATTACACACATAATGCAAAATTGTTTTGTCATTTGGCAGCGTCTTGTTGCTGCACATTGCATTCTGATTATTGTACCAGCACCGTTCACTCCCGTCCTCTGCTTATTTGATGTGCCACAATGCTAATACACACTGAGTGCAAACAATGCTTCAGTCCCTTGGCTTCACTAAAGAAGAAAAATAAAGATATAATGTTGATGGTGACCTAGGAGTACAAGAGAGCAGTTATGCATGATTCACAGTAAATAAATACATAAATATTAGAGAAGCTCACTGAGCTGTGTTGTCTCTAATTCTGAAGGTTGTTGTGGATGGCGAAATGTTTGAGCCTGTGCTATCTTGTTACTGAGGCATAAAAAAATACTGGAAACCAAGTAGTCAGAAAAGTCTGACGCTTGAGTTTGCTTTTACAAACAGAACCAGCCATATTCATCGTCAGATCGCATATGTAGCTGTTTAACTGCGGCTAGCTAGCGGTACCTTCTGGGTCGCTACAGTTCCTAAGCATCAGAAAAGAAAAAAAAAACTTTGAACGTCCACCAGACTGTACTAACGGGAAACTTGCAGCAGCTGCCAGCAGACATTTCCCTCTTTCAAGGGTTGCATTTGTCAAAGAAATGGGTCTGTTACTGTATGTTTTCAACACAGTAAACATGGTTGGCAATGTGCTTACCTGGCGATCGACTCTGTGCTGCGTCCCTCTCAAGTTATTGTCTCTCATCTTCCTCTTGATGTCCACAAAAAGAATGTTGATAGATTCTCTATTAGGTGTGATCAATTTCCTTCTGCAGTAGCATCAGTCAACATCAGCTCAACTTTACCTGTGTTTGAGGATACCAATCTCATGATTGATCACGAAAATGATGTTGAAGATAAAAAATTTGGCAAACTAGCAAGGTTGTGTCTGGAAATAATGTTGATGTTCCCTCCTGAATAAGAAATATGGCAAAACTGCTGGCAAGTGGCATCGCTCATCTTCCCTGTTATTTTGTGCCTTGGTTTTTCCAGAGGTTTCTTGCGACCCTGTTGAGTATTTTGAATGAGACGCTTGATTGTTGGATGATCATGCCTCAGAAGCTTGGCAATTTTAAGAGTGCTGCATCCTTCTGCAAGATATCTCACTATTTTTGACTTTTCGGAGCCTGTCAAGTTGCTCTTCTGACCCATTTTGCCAAAGGAAAGGAAGTTGCCTAATAATTCTGTTTGCTTAATACACCTGATAAAGGGTGTTGATGTCATTAGACCACAGCCCTTCTGATTACAGAGATGCACATCACCTGATATGCTTAATTGGTAGTAGGCTTTGGGCCTATACAGCTTGGAGTAAGACAACATGCATAAAGAGGATGATGTGGTCAAAATACTAATTTGCCTAATAATTCTGTGCTTCCTGTAGTTAATAATCTTACATTAAAAAAGAGAAAAAATAAATAAAAAAGAAAAACACTCAATCTCTTTTTTGGGATAGTTGTACTCTAATAATAGTCTAGTGGGCTCAGATAATAATCTTGACCATTCTCATTCCCAAAGGAAATATATGAGTGAATTTAAACTGTTTTTCAGTCAAAAACAAGTGGTGTTAAAAGGTCCATGTGGCCAAAAGAAAAATAAAAAAAAAACATTTAAAACTATATTTAGGTGGATATGAATACATATTGAGGTTACTATGAGGTGAAAAACAATAATGGATTATAACTATTGTTTTTTGAGTATTTCAAGTAAAGTTTGGGCTCATTCACAAAGCTTTTTTGAATTGAATCAGAGTCCATTTACTCGGAAAGTCCACTTCATTTTGGGGAGTTGTGAATGCGCAAACAGACTCTGATCTGGAACAAGCAAGCGGACTCGGTCGACCTACAAATGCAGGTCTCGGTCCGATTCAAGTGGACCAAATACAGAAGTGGACTACAGAATTGCACTGCATGGCAATGTGGGTAAAATGTTGGGCAAAGTGGGTAAACACTACAACAACAAACACGTGTGGGACTGCAGTACTTATGAAGATGGCTCGTGGTCAGACTAAAGTGACAAGACAGTAAAAGCTTTAATTGATATTTGGTCTGATGAAAGCATATCCCAGCTCCTCCTAAGGAACACAAAAATAATGTTTTGTGAAGGAAACGGAAGTTGTAAGAACCTTCTTGTTTGTTGTATTTCTTTTCCTCGCCTATGGTGAATCGAAATGCAACATCACCTGAGATTGGGAGCATTTTTCAAAAGGTTTGGCCTGTTTAGCTATGGTGCAACGTGAACGCGATCCGGGTCCAGAAGACCACCCCCGCCACCAGCCGGACCGACTCCCCAAACCAACTGAGTCTTGCGCATAGGCGCCGATTCCGTGGGTGCTTCAGGGCCCGAGCACCCACGGGAAAAAACTGAGCACCCACGTGGGATTGATGGCAAAGTCGGTCTCATCCAGCATCCACTACAGTGCTTCCCTACACTGACTCAGTCATGGCGGACTTCCTCAGCTATGTTATTAACGTCATGCCTTCAAAATGATCAGAATAAAATCTTTTCACATGGAAAACGTAAAAAATTTCTTAATTGAAGCTGGATTACCGCTTCTAGAAGCCAGCAGCAGAACTCTCTTCTGTCAGACATCGCATTTGCACATGAACGCAGCATGGAGACCGGTGTCAGGATGAAAACAGTGCAGCTAGAAGGTGGCGCGCACAGACCTTATGTGAATCAGCCAGAAGGTTTTAATTATATGTTAAACTTGATAAATGAGAATAAAGTGTTTTTAGTGGCTTCGGTTCTTCATTGAATCAAACTACCAAGCAGCCTACAGTCTCAAAATCAGCCTCGTTTGATTAGAAAATAGTACGGACTTTTAATATGGCACGGTCCTGGATATAATCGCCAATGGGTTCATCAAGCTGCAGCTAAAAGCAGTCGTACATTTCAAAGAACGAACAAGACTGGTGAGTGAAAAAAAAACTATTGGCTGCTATAAGTTGCTGATTAAATTGTTAGTTAAAACTGTGTTGCACTGGCTACCTTCACATTAAATCCTTCACATTTGTGAAGGATTCTGCTGTTGACTAATTTATTACCAATTTTAATTTCTTCCAATTATTTTTTTAAATGGATGTTGTATTTGTTAATTTTGTGGTGAGTTCATTAATTCATTTAACAAAATAATAAGCCACAAATTCCACTAATAATGGGATATTAATTTAGCTGAATATATCTTGTTGTCTTGTATGGCCTTCACTCACAGCACCCATCGGTAGTAATGTAAATCTGCGCCCCTGGTCTTTCGGACTATGCTTTCTGAATGCGCCTTTAGATTCCGCCAACACTAAAGACGTCGGCAGCTTTTCAACACAATTCAAGGGTTAACATTTTTAATTAATCTAGATTTATCTGATTTAACCACCTTGCCAACAAAAAATGAGGGCATGTCAGTCTTTCAAGGTTTCATTAGAATTAACTGAAATAAAGAAAACAAGAAACAAAAGAGCTCCAGACTTAGTCAAGCTAGCAACATACCTGTCTTGTTATTATTGCTAAATTCAGGGATTATTTTCAAAAGATTACCAGAAAAACACACAGATGGTGTTTATTATCATGGTTATCTGAAAAATGTGTCAGCTTTGGATTTAGTTAGAACCATTTAAGATTCATCAGACAACCTTCAGTGTTATTAGTTTTCAGCAGTTTCAGTTTCTGCTCCTTGGAGTCATTTATGAACTGCTGCCATGGTTATGGGCCACACACCGCCACAGTGTTTTTATTGTAAAATCAAAATAAGTTATCAACTATAAATCTAACAGCTATGTTACAGCAAGAATAGTCTCAATATACTCACTTCAGAAGATTATCTAGTTTCATGCTTCTGTAACCAAGTCCAGCAAAACACTATGTAGCACACATGATTTTGTAGATTGAGTGATATTGAGTGGTAGGCTGAGATCTCCAAATGATTTTAGTCTCTCCTTATCATAGCTGACAAAGAAATTAAATATTGATTCCTGGTGTGGCACCGCAGGCTGAAATTACCCATTCTCTCTTCTCAGGCGCTCTTTCCCTCCCTCTTCACTTTCTTATTCTGTCTCTCCTCCCTCTGCAGCTCCTTTTATACACCTCTCTTCTTTAATATTACCCATCTAAAGGACTCTTCTTATTCTGACTGTTTCTGTTTCTCGTCCTCGCTCAAATGCTCTCTTCTAATACACTGTGACTGGCTGTAAGAGAGAAAAGAAGTGCTACATGGTCTGACTTTAAATAATTTCTCCAGCTGGAGGAATGGTAGTTTTGTGACTTACATAAAGGTGTGTTGTTTTTTTTTTCTGGAATTCAAAGACTTCACAGACCTTTTAAAGTGTTGAGTAAATGCCATACCCTCAAGTCAGCTGATTTCTCTCACAGCAGCAGTATATATTCTTAAATCTTATTTAGATAAAAAACAGAGGTGATGGGTTAAGCTGGATTTTCTCTCAACGCAGCAAGATGAAATCTTTTTTTCTTTTTTTTCCCCCCCTTTGTTATACAGGATATAAGATGCCAATCAAAGTCAAGAGAATTCAGTTATACAGGCTGGATCCCTGCAGGTTGCTGAAACTTAAATACCTGCTATTTTGCAGTTGCACAACCAAAGCAAAATTAGCTCACTTCCCTCAAAAAAGATACACTTCATTACACCAAAACTATTCTATGTTGTGTGAAAACAGCAGTAAAAATGAATGCATACATTAGCATATCAGACACTCCGCATAACTACATACTCTACCTCCAAGGTTCTGAAGATGTTCTCAGACTAAAGATAGCTCTTCCTGTGTAGAAATCACAGGGGTGCACAGCAGAATAGAAAACATGATGGCACAATTTTATTATAACTTATATTTATGTATATATATATATATATATATATATATATATATATATATATATATATATGTGTGTATGGACATTTTTTGTATTTTAACAGCGGGAAACTTGCTGAGAAGCAATAAAACAGTTTAAAGTGATGTCTAACCTGACATATGGAATTTCAGTTTGAACTGGCAGCTACTCGCAGTTATGGTGGTACTTGCCCAGTAGCATACTTGCTCAGAAATTGGATTGCTCAGTGGTCGTAATGCCTTTTCTAATCACAGGCATTCATGCAAATTGAGTTCAGAGGAAGTTCATTCAATATCTCGCTCCAGCAGCGATGTTCAAGTAAAATGCAGAGCCAACAAACAGAGAGGTGAAGACAGATGCAGCCGAGGCTCATATGGTTTGATGACATGTTGGGGTTGAGAGAGCGGGGTGGGTGAGGTTGGACTTTGGCCACGATAAACAACAGCTGGATTAACCAGTTTTCATGAGATGCAGCGCTGCAGGACCACAAAATGAAGTCACCGGATGTGAAACTGCACCCTTCTGCATATTGTTGAAAATATTATCAAAACACTGAGATCATACGCTATGAGCAGTGGTACTGTTGTACCTAAACACTTTCTCATCACATGATTTGGATGTCATTGCTTGATTGAATGGACATTGTCAGTGGTTATCGACCTATTCGTATAAGACAGTGGGGCCTTTATCATCTATTCTTACTGCTCATCAGCACCATTGCTAGGGACCGAGGTTACCGGAGAGGCTGAGGAATGTGATCCTCCTGGAGTTGGAATACACACATCCGTTTACCTTCTTAGAAAGGGAAGTCTGCCAATCCAGAGGCACTGTCTCTGGTATCCACATGACATAGCAGTGGCATGTCAGCCAAGACAGCCCTACAACATCCAGAGCCTTTAGGTGCTCTGGACAGATCTGGTCCAATCCTGTGGCCTGGCCACTGAGGGGATTTTTGACTCCCGTGGCATCCTCAGCCCTGGTAGCGGAGTTCACCCTCAAGTTCCCAGGTTGCTTCTTCAGTTGAAGACGTGTTACTGGGATTGAGGTGGTCTTTCAAGGATTTCCTCCTCCAACCCACAACGTCCTGAGACAAGGTTAGCAGCACCCCATCCCCACGGCACAGTGTTGATGGTGCACTGCTTTCCCCGTCTGACCAGAATCTCCTCCTGCCCAACTTTTTCCCTCTTCAACATGCCATTTAGCCTGCCCGTAACTGTCAGCTGCCTCCAGAGGCCAAAGAGGCCCAACATGCAGTGCACACCTTACAGCCACAGGTCCAGTCAGCTGCCTCAACAATGGAAGCAAGGAGCCCCCCCCCCCAATGGCCCTTGTTTTACCTGGGACATGGTTGTAGTGCCCTGCGCGGTCCTAATATCTGGGCCTGAGTCCGGCCCTGGCTCGAAGTGGTGGAGCCCCAGCCCAACAGATTTTCAAAGTTTTCAGGACCAAACCCGAATGCAGCCCGACTTTTTCTTTTCTTAAACAAGGCTGTTAAGATGCTGACATTACAATAGGTTAATTGTGGATCTTAGCTTGAAATTGCGCTATATTCATATTTTTTTAAAAATAAAGTTAAATATGATTTGATTTAACTTAATGTCTGCATTATCTTATTTAATGAGAATTGGTGTGTATAGGTGCAGTTATACTACACCTCTGATCTTATCCAAGAACTTTTTGGCATAAGTGGGTATATTTCATTTTCTTTAGATAATAAGATCAGTTTCTAAAGTGTATGAAGCATTTTTGTTGGTGTTGATTTTGTTTATCAAATGACTCAGCGATGCAACTGCAACTGCGCACAGCAATTTGACCTGCAGCAAGATACAAAAGCTAACACTTAAACCATATCACAGTGTTTACGATCAGGATAAACGTAGTAAAAGCTTATCAAAAATGTTTTCTTCTTTAACTTAATCAAGACAACAGCTAGGAGCAGTAGAACCATCAATTGAATAACAGACGGATTGTCTTACCTGCACGGTAGGGATGTGAGAGATGGGGAGGGGAGAAGGGAAAAGAGGTTGCTGCGTTCAAGTGTTGCCGTTTAAACTGGTTAAACAGAAACACCACACACATCTCTGTAATTTGCGGGTTTCAAAAAAAGAAGAGCCGAGCCTGGGTCTGAGGTAATGATGAGGTCATTGGCCTGAAACCCGACCTGCAGGCCGTCGGGTCCCCCAGGACCCCTGGGTCTCATGCCCCGGCCTGGGGCTCCTATGAAGGGCTCGACATGGTTGAAGTAGTCATGTTCTGTTTGATCTCTCTTATTTGTTTTCACTTTTTCCTTTTCCTATTGGCTGCTCTTGTTGTCAGTTGTCATGACAATGTTATAACTAGAACATACAAAATAAACTTACATGTTTATTTCTTGTCACCACAAATCATCTAGTTCAGGGGTGGGCAACTCTACTTGAGGGTTGGCATCCTGCAGGTATTAAGAGTTTCCTTGGGGCAACCAAAGACTGCAGAAAATCTGGACGTAGTATCCGGTCACTTCTGAATAGGGGAAAGTGAAGCTAGCTGGTCGTGTCCCACCGTCGCCATCTTACTGTGTCATGTATGTCGTCACTCCTGGAAAATACTAAAATGGGCAAGCGCAGCCTCGAGGCAAATGATTGACAGCTGACGTTCTATGGGCTAAATGCAAACTAACAGGAGATTATTAAGATTAGACTCCTGAGTGGCGGGATAAAGGTAAGACATGTTTGAACTTGCTGTCAGCTGCTAAAAACCACCATTTCGCTACTCTGCTGCAGACTGAGACATCATCGAGAACAAACAAGGAGCTAATTGCTAGCCTCCGGCTGGCAGGCCGCATCCAGTATGGCACCGATCAATCAAAAGGATATGCTCCATATTATTTGTAATTTCATTTCAACAGATGAGTTATAAAAAAGTTCACTCCCCCTCACAGTTGACATGAAAACTTGACCAATTAAACCAAAAATGTTTTTTGAACCGGGCTGTAAACATGTTTATTTCTGTTGAGAAGTTGGCCTTTTTAACATCGGAGTCTATATGGATTTGCTCTGTTTTGGAGCACCTAGCAGATGAAGAAAGAATTACAATTTTTGTGCAATGCGAAAATGGGCTCACTGTTCTCCAGAGGAGTTTGCCCATTGGTGCCAACACGACTTGTGACTTGTACGAATGAGTTATCCCCCTGCCTTGGAAAATGTTTGGCATTAAAACATTAAAAATTTACATGGACAAATTAGAATTACTTTTTAAAAAATAATTAAGGTAATATCTTCTGTTATTTTCATATTAACCAGATTCTGGTGGGCCAGTTTTAGCCCTGAGGCTGTATGTGTGACGCCCTTATTTTATAGCCTCTGAGCTTCACAGTTCATGTAGTTTAAGCAATTACCTGAAAGATATTTTAAAAAGTGGATGAATGACTCTATCCTCTAGTGCCCTCTTAGTATTACTCCAACAGCTAGTTGACAGCTATGCATTTTCAGAAATGAAAGACTCAAAATACTAGTGTCGAAGGCTGAACAGATAATGATACAAATCTAAAACAACAAAAAACCTCTAGCGTTAAGTTGAAATTTTTTGTCTTAATTTTGAGGGCCCTACATGGTCAGGCTCCACAGTTCAGCTCTGATCTGCTGAATTTATTTCAGACTGAAAACCCTCCGAGGCAGTATTAACCCACAGGAGGACAGAAATCACTGCAGGATATAATGAAACACATGTTGGCAGTGGCAGACTTTTACATTTGGGGATGCAGAGGAGAGGCAAGGGGGGTCACACACGAAGAAAGGAAATAATTGTGTCCCTCTCAGTAACATCCACTGCTAGAAGAACTGTGGTCCCATCAGAGATGAGAAATAGACCATCTTTGGATCACCAAGTGGAAATTTCTGCAACAAGTTCAAATAGCTTTAGAAAAGTAAGTCGGTTGTTTTGGGGTTCAGCATGTGGTCTTTCATGTAGGAGTGGGATCAGCTGTGGTTTGCTGTCTGGTGGTGGTAGACTGGTGAATTTTTAGTTGTTTTTTAATCTTGAAATTACACATAATTAGGCAAGTCCTTTTGATAAACAGGTAACAGATCACCTGTAAGTGTTAGCGCTGGTGGCTAGTAGCTAGCTCCCTTTTTGCTCCCAGGAAGAGAAGGGTCTATCTGCGGCTCGCAAGACAGGGGCGTGTCGTAGAGTGGGCATGTCGTAGAGTGACGTTACTCGACGACACGCCCACCAGGCCAATGAGAGCACGATAAAATCTAGCCCTACCCCTGACCCTTCCCTTAAACCTAACCAGACCCTCCCACTATGTGACACGCCCACTGTAGGACACGCCCATTATATGACACGCCCACTGGGTTGCAAGCCACAGATAGATACAGTACACTTGCCCAGGAAGGCCAGGAGCAGAGTAGCACAACTGCAATCTTTAGCCAGTCAACAGCATGCCAAGATTTGGATAAAACTCCTTTTAGAGTGGTGATATAGTGACATTCTAGAGTACCAAAGGAACTTTATAGGGGGGGGGGTTAGCTTTAGCCCACCTACTTCCGTTAGCGCTGGGTTAGCTCAGTGAACTCTTAGCTACAGGCAGCTCTGAGCTCATTGGGTGTCAATCATTCATCTCCACAATCAAATCCCACCTCAGCTCCACCTCTCCTCACATTTTTATTGTATTTTCAGGACTGACGAGACATGCTGTACTGCTAAGATGGTGATAGTGGGAACTGTCCACTGAGCTTCAATTCAGTGCAGGTGACATCACAGAAGCCAGTGATTTTATGCAGTGTTAAGGCAGCATGAAATAATTAAAATAAAATTCTATTGCTTATTTATGTTTCTGATCTTTAAAAACCTTTAAAATTATTTTTAAGGGTTTTTTTTTGTATTGAGCCATCTTGAAACACAACATTGATAAGCAGCTTTCAGTTATTGTGGTTAAATATTGAATTCAACACATTAAAAGTCACATATCCTTCCTTTTATCTTCCCATGTCAGCTGAAAGCAGTATTACACACCATAAATGTTAATATTCATGTACTTGTTTTTGTACTCGTGCTCTTTTTTAGAAATAAATTGAAAAACGTCAGGTTAAAGTGAATTTCCAGTGTTAGTCAAGGTTAAAGGTATCATTTACTGGCATTCAGTCAGTGTGAGTGGGAACGTGTTCCAGCAGCTGTTTATTGTTCAGAGAGCCGCAGCCTTTATGAAAAATAAAATGGAAAAGGTTGACAACAATGTGTCAGTGACAGAGGTTTCAATGATTGGACACCAGAGCTCCCTCTCCCTTTGACAGACCTCGATAAAAGGAAACTCTAATTAAATGCAATGTGACAGAAGAACATAGTGACATCAGGCGGGCTCAGAGGATGTGGACAGTAGAGATAAGCCTTCAGTTGATTGACTGTTGCAGTCTGTTTGCTTCCATCACCCACTCTACTCTCAACTATTTCTGTTACACCAGCTGTGTTGCTCTTTCAATTAGGAATAACAGAAAGCATTCAGCCCACCGACAAGCTCCATGTTAGTGCTGGTGAACTGTGACAAAAGCATGGACTGAGCAATTAGCCACAACAGCTGCCTCGCCTCATCCCACACTGTCAGCACTTTACTGTATTTACTACAATTTACACTTGTTTGTGACAATTCTGTTTTATTTCTTCTGGTCCAATGTACTAAATAAACATATCTTAATGCAAATCTAAATGCAAAAATCTAAAGTTTCATGTTTAGACATTTCTGCGTTTGAGTCTGCAGCAGTTATCAAAATCTATAATGATCATTTTCATCTACATATATTAATGCAATGATTTGTTAATGCTAAATTTAAACTTTATCTGAACATAGTGTAAGAAGTTTATGTGCCAAGTAGGCAGACAGTTGTTTATAACATGCTTTATTAAGACAGCAGATGCAAGCTTGACTGCAGCTGAAAGTTACTTTAGATTTACTGTCAGTGAAAGTTAGTTTAAACTAAGTTGAGCTGTTTTCATGTATGCAGTGTGCATGTGTCCTATGCCCACAGGAATTGGCTGAGAGGTGAAGGTATGGGAAGGTTTTTAGATAGATTAAAACTCTTGTCGAAGATAAATGAATTGTAGAACGCCTTGGCAGACTCTTGTACTCTTTGAACCTGTTTTACTGCTGCCAGCATGATAGATGACATAAGAGACAACTGGAGCTTTGTGGATTTCTTTCTTTCCAATGGATTTATGGAGAATTACCACCACACAACTTCTGATACAGCTGGTACAGTCCTGCAGGAATCATCTTAATTTATAAATGTGCGATCTGTAAAGCCTGATGTTGCCTAAGATTTACTTATTTCTATATCTATTTAACATTTGTGCAGTGCTGTTGACTTAACAATTTGGAGGTAATTCATTTTTTGAAACTTAACATTTTCATCTATTTGCGAAATGAATTATTCAAATGACACACAAAGGTTTATAATGATATTAATAAGGTAAAATTTTAAATAAACTTTAATGTCATGTGTGTTTCCCAATCACATAAACTAAAATGGTTCAACATTGTCTCGTTTAGTTTTCATTTACAGTTGTGTTTCTGATGTTAATGACCAAGAATAAAATGTCTAGACCTCATCTCATGCCTCCTTGATGATCTTTATCTCCACCTCTCTTGGTGGGAAGAAACCAGTTCTCAGGAAAACATGTTCTGGTCTTCATATTGACCCCATATAATAATTAGGGATGTCCGATATTATCAGCCGGTATTGGCACTAAAATGGGATAACAGAAAATATCTTTAGTTTTTTTTCAGACCAATATTTTTACTAATGAAATCTCATGAGACTTTGTAATGTAACGAGATCTCGCGAGATTTTGTTCCATCAGCGTCACTCCAGCATGTAAAAAAAAATCTGTGTTATTATAAAAGAACTTCACATCCCAGAATTCCTTTCAGAGTCTGTGACTATGGTGCAGCTGCTGCTGCTACAGACTGACTTGCTTTTAAACTTCTCATAATATGTCTGGTTTAAAGTTGTATATTTAAGTTATTTAAGTTATATTTAAGTTTAAGTTAAAGAGATATATATTTTTTTTTTCAACCTGGACCTTATTTCTTGGGGAGTATATGTGCATTTATGCACCGGTAAATTTTCTGCATCACTTCGAGTCCTTCAGAAGATATTATGTTGAGTCAATATAGGGCAGCCACTATATAAGACATTATCTGCAGTAAAAGTCCTTGATTTCATCAATGCTTTAAGTAGAATGAATGAACGAATGAGTACTATTGTCCTGTGAGTTCAGAGTTTCACAAATTGTGTTTTTGTTAGATAGATAGATAGATAGATAGATAGATAGATAGATAGATAGATAGATAGATAGATAGATAGATAGATAGATAGATAGATAGATAGATAGATAGATAGATAGATAGATAGATAGATTGATAGACTTTATTGTCTGCCCCTTGCAGTGACAGATATTCCTCTCACTGGAAAATAGTACTCGTTCATTCGTGACTATATAGTGACTGCCATGTCTCCCCCATTTTACTGGATGTACACAGAAGGGCGACTCAATGTTTTATCTTCCGAAGGACTCAAAGTGATGCAGAGACTTTACCGGTGAGTAAATGCACATATATACTCCTAGAAAAAGGTCCAGGTTGTAAAAAAAGAAAGTTATCCTTTAAGTTGTCTACTTTGGGGTTGGGGATGGGGCTGCTCTGTGGCGATGGGCGGGTCACTGGTAGGGCCCTGACTGGTGGCTGTCGGCCAGCGCTGGGTGATCCAGCCGTCCCGGAGCAGGTGGGGTGAGGGTCCAGGGCCCTGGTGCAGAACTTGTGTGGGTTGGTGTCGCCTGGTTTGGGGGCTGGGTGAAGCGGGCTCATGGCCTGGGGGAGGGTTGGTGGCCCTGCAGTCCCCATCCGTGGTGTATGTGGGTGGGTGTATATCTGGAGGGTGGGCATGAGTGCAGAGGGATGTATGTATGGTTGCCTGTGGGAGTGTATGGGTGTGAGTGGGCAGGTGAGGGTGCATGGGAGATGTGTGTGTTCGAGTGTGGGTGGAGGGGTGCATGGCTGGGGTTTGTGTGTATCGGGGGTGGAGGGGTTTGGGTGCGAGGCGGGGGTGGATCTGTGAGGGGATGGGGATGCAATAACACTAAAAATATTTAGAAGTAATGACACTAATGTTGTGCACACGCATGAGCTTCAGTTGACTGCGTTGGTCTCTAATTTAACCCACATTACACACAGTCTGAGCCCAGAGTTAGAGCCACGATGTCTACTGTAGTAATAAAGTTATAAATCTGCAAGTTGTTTGTGGTTTGATCGTTAAGTAAACTGACGGACTGTATGCTAACGGTAACAACAGGCTAATGCTGGCTTGTAGTTTAAATTAACAGGCTGAGACCATGATTACCTTATAAAATTACTGCATCATGTATATTTAACAAGTTGACAAGAGTGTATCTCCCCTGCTGTCATACTGCCGCATAACGTGCTAAAACTTAGCATTGCAACATTATGCATCCTTTTTTCTGTCATACATCACATTTACCTTGTTAGTGAGAAGAAAGCCAACCATGGGTCCCATTTTATTCCCAGACTGGATTGGAGCTCCCTACAATTAAAAAACAAGAAAGGAAAAAAGCTGCTCGGTTGTTTACTTCCATCTTACTCAGACGCCGGTGTTGTGCCGAAAAAAGCCCCCCTGCCGTGGGCACCGGTCAGACTCCAGTTTGGTTCTCTTTGTCTCACAAGACAAAACTTTTCTTCTTTATCTTACTCGAGTCTGATTTGGGGTTTGAGAAGCACCTGTTCTCCATCTTTTAGCTGCAGTCAGTGGGATTTCAACATGGGCAGACCTGCCGTGGCGGAATTCACCACACCGACAGGCACAGCCAGACGAACGTTGAACACGCAGCTGTCTCCCCCACAGGCGCCCCCTTGAGGCTTCATACCCAAATTTCTTGCACTGAGCATTCAGAAACAGTATTAGAGACCACTGCAGTGAAGAAAGATCAGCTCATTCCACACATCAGGCAATTGTAAGAGCATGTGGAGGAAAGAAAAGAATAGTATTTAACATTCACACTTGCACAATGCACCTTTAAATTAATGAAAATTACTTTTTTAGGGGAGTTTGCAGATTTTAAGTAAAGCAAACAGGTTGGATTTTACAGTGTGACTATTGGCGTTTGTGTCTTCGTTGGCATTCTCACTGCTTTCTTTCCACCGAAGAATTTCTCTCCTCACACATCGTTTTTCTTTCTCCTCATCTGTTGTCATTCCTATTAGAGGCAGTTACTGAGTTGCATCCGTGGAGGGAACTGCCCAGGACCAAACGTCAGCTCTTTGCAGTTGCCTGGAGACGTGAGTTTCTTTGCCAATGAACTGGCTGTGCCCACCATGGAGTTCGCCTTTGAGCAGACGAAAACAGAGGAGGTACACGTAAACCACTGCATGCATTGTTTTCTTCTTTTCCACTTGTTTAAAGTATTTTCCAAAGTGACTTGCAGCTTTGGACGAACATGCCGCCCCTTATCCAAGATAAAATATCTTTAGCTTCTTAGTTGTTTCTTCCAAAGGTAAACAATTTATTTTATTTTTACAGTGAGATAAGATGTAGAAAAATTTATTTGTGGTGGGGCAGAGTATCTGGAGGAGAATGATGTGAAGTCTAGCAATGTTTATTGTGTTAAATCTTACAGTGAGTACCCAGAAGACAAAGGCCCAATTCCAATTCCTACTTTCACCCCTTACCCTAGACCATAGCATTAGCCCTAGCACTTCCGTTTCAAATGCTAGGGATTGAATTATTCCTCGAAGAATTGTGACAACCCTTCAAAACCCTCGTGCATCTCCAGCAGTCATCCGTGGTGCAGTAAACCGACATCACGGCTGTTTCCGAAAGAGTTCCCAATGCCGTCTCCAGCAGCGATAATCTCCCTTTCCTGGGTGATTCTATTATTTTTTTCGGCTTTGGGACGAAAAACATAAAAATGAAAGGAAAAGACAACGCCTTCGTCTCAAGCTTAACGATAACGTTACATGACACCCGTGACGTACAGGGCCCAGTTGTTCAAAACTGGGTTATTTTTTAACCAGCCGTTAAATACATTTAGCCGACCGTTAACTTTAACAGTCCGGTTATGTTGTTGTTCAAAACTCAGTTAATTTTAACCGTGTGTTATCTTAACATTAAAGTTAACACATCTAAGGACCGCCGCTAAAGTCTTAACGGTGGGGTTATATCTCATTATGCCGTTTGTTGCTAGCGCTGCGTTCGTGATGCCGGTTCAGAGAAGGAAGGACGGCGGTTATTGTGGCTTTGATTTTGACATCGGGGATTATTCTAAGAGGAGGAGCTGCGCACCACTTTGGGACAGAATGCATATATGTAATCCTTTGCGAGTCGATGTGGAGCATGCAACGAACTGTGGACACGACGGACTCACTATTTAGAATGACATTTTCTTCGTCAGCAGAGAAATTTCTGCCTCTTTTTCCTTGAAGTGAAAGGGATCATTTGCTTATCAATACTTTCTGTGTCCCGTGTGTTCTGTTACTGAGGGTTTGCTGTGCTGTGAGGCCGGATGAGCTGGGGGGGGGGGGGGGGCAGGAGTGTGAAGAGAACGGGGAAGGATGGAGAGAATGGGGGATGAGGAAGAGTGTGTTGTGGCTAACAGCAGCTCTGTTCACGGTGGGAAAATAAAGTCAGAGTCGGCCCCCCGTGTCTTCCTCACAGCAATAAGGAGACACAGACATACAACATTACTTTTTGCAATACCAGAAGTAAACAAAATGGGGAATTGTGGGATACAGTGGTGCTAACCCTATGGTTAACTTTGACGATGCTGTTAGCTGACGGCATGACTAACCATGCTTTGAACAACGCATATTTAACAGTCGGTTAGCTAACGGCAGGTTAAGGATTTAACAGACCGTTAGGGGTTAACCAGTGGTTAGAATAACCGAGAATTGAACAACCGGGCCTTGGTGGGTGGGGGAGACGGGATGTGTGTGTGTGTGCGTGTGGGCTGCTCCCAGGCGCCTGTCCCTGGGCATCGCGCCATACCTGCCCCAGGGGGACCGGCGCCCAGCAGGGTCAGTATTTGCTGGTTTTGGTCCGCTGGGGCCTGGGCCCCGAGACCGTGGTGGACTTCAGCTGGGGCCGCCCTCTGGGGGGATGCACGTCCGTCTCTTTGAGGGAGTGGCTGGGGTCAGAGCCTGTAGGCGGCTGCTGGTGGCCCAGGTCTCGGGCCATGTAGGCTTCCTCCTCCTTGCAGAGACGAGTTTGCATCTGCATGATTGCATCACCATAGAGACCTTTGATTCTGCATGATGACACTGTGATGCTGCTTCCCGTTGGGTGTGTAATATTAAATACTTAGCCTAAGTTTTACCCAGGGCTCCAGACTGCGACCAAATGGTCGCATTTTGTGACTAAAATGTAAGATGGAGCAAGTAAGTTTTTCATATACTTGTGCATGTGCAACCAATAAAATGTGCAGTTTTGTTGATTTTTGTTTGTTTGTTTGTTTTCTTTTTGTTTTTGCTGACAGACTTTCACGCCGGGTCCATGTGCGCCGCGTTCCGTGTGTGGCACTGCCTCGCTAGGAGGCCGTTTCAGTCAACGGTTTAATTCCACACCAGGCACCAGAAGTCATCAGCGTCTCGTCGCGGTGTCAGGTCTATTTATGACAGCGCATGCTTCCACAACGCGTGAAGCTCTAAGCAGTGTAGCCGTGTAGCTAGGATCAGACAAATCAGACACAGGAACAGTGGAAAGCATCCGGTGAACTTCAAAACAAGAGCCCCACAGTTCCTTTATCATTGATCTATTTTTATATATTTGAGTGGAATGAGTCTTGAGTTAAAGATTTTTAATGGGCAAAAATGCAGAAATAAATGAATAGAGGTAAATTTGTCTTGCACTTTTTTTCTCCTTTTTTGCTGATCCGAATATTAATTCGATCAATGACTCAAAAACCGTAAACCGATTCGAATTGTGAAGTCATTGATCCATTGCACCACTACCCACTACCCTTGTGAGACCATCCTGATCTCGCGAGCTTCAGGTTTTCATTCATAGATCAGTCTGGCTACTTTCCGTTGAAGAGAATTTGGAGCAGTTCACCAAACGAACGTCCAATCAGCGTTGGCTTTGAGGCGGGTTGAGGTGTGATGCAACAAGAAGCAGTTCAGTCTAAACAACAGCTTCAGCAGATAAAACTAGCGTTAGCGTGGCTATCGCTCAAGTTTTATCGGAATTACAGAGTATTTCTTCACTGAAAGAAGAGCAAAACACTGCTCTGGGGGCTTTTCTCAAAGGAAAAGATGTTTTCGCTCTTCTACCGACTGGTTGTGTTTTCGTTGTCGCTTTGTTAGTACGTCATAGGCTTCATTAATCTGATTGGTTGATTTGGCCCATCTGTCACCAACATAGGTGGTGATAGACCGATGCCTTATCCAATCAGCTAACCAGTATTTTCACCCCTTCCCAAAACTACTCTAACGGATGATTCCCAGATGGATATGGGACAGGGACCTGGCACCACACAACTAAAACATGACACTTACAGTAAGAGTAAACACACACCCAGTCTGAAACATAAAATGTGCTGTGACCTGTGAACATCGTAGTTTCTGCATTTATTGTTCAAGTATCTATCAGCAATTCAGTGAAAATGAGAGGAAATGTGAACATTTGCTTTACAAGTTGATTTCGTTGTGCGCCCTAAATTTTCTTCTTGTGCTCCTAAAAATTTAAGTTAGGGGCCCCTGTGTTCCTAGTAAAAAAAAAGCTAGTATGGAGACCTGTTTCCTCTTTTCTGCATTTTTGTGTGTGTGATCTTATGATACTCCAGCAGCTGTTTTTATTACCTCTGGCAAGGAGGTAATGTTTTCGGTAGTGTTGGTTAGTTTGTCTGTCTGTCTGTCAGCAACTTTACGGAAAAAGTACTGGACGGATTGACCTGAAATATTTACCAGCCGTGTGTCTCAGCCCAAGGAGGAACCCATTAAATTATGGTGGTGATTGAAATCACCTTCTGGATTCAGGAATTTTTTGAAGGATTCTGTATCATTGCGAGAGCTGCTTGGCAGAGGTCTGCGCTCTCCGAGTGATTTTCTAATTTAAAGGGGAAGTTCAGAATTTTTGACATAGGGTCTCATTTACAAGTGAGCCAGAATACTACTGATCACTGAAGACTGTTTCAACATATTCCATCCCGCATTCTAGTTCCAGGAGGTTGCTGATGCTAATGCTAGTGGAAGTCAATAGGAATCTGCTAGCCTGTCATTAAAACCAATCTTATCCACTCCACAGAACATCCGAGGCAAATCAGCAAGTCTATCTGTGTAAATGCCGTGTTAAACTGGTAAACTCATGTGTTAAAATAGTAAAACTAGCCTTGTATGACAAATTTTGCATTTCATATTGAGGAACTAGTTTCTTACCAGCTTACTACCTTTGTCAGTGTATTCTGGTTCATAGAGACATGGTGACAGTTTGATGAAAAAAGTTTGAAATCATCTTCAAAATGTGACATACCCTCATGCCTTTCAGACGTGGCTGTATTTCAGACTGTATATTTGTGTAATCAAATTCCTTCATGCACGTAGCAGCAGATGACATCACCTGCTGCCAAATACAGGAAGTAAAACTTTGTAAAGTGTCTCAGCAGCAACAATCAAAATGCAACGAAATGCAGGTTAGTTTGATTTGTAACATTATTCTGTTAACACGGCATTTACACAGATAGTCTGAAGTTATAAATGATTTGCCTCAGATGTTCTGTGGAGTGGATAAGATTGTTATTAATGAAAGGCTAGCAGATTCCTATTGACTTCCACTAGCATTAGCATCAGCGACCTCCTGGAACTAGAATAACGGGATGAAATATGTTGAAACTGTCTTCAGTGATAAGTAGCATTCTGGCTCACTTGAAAATGAGGCCCTATGTCAAAAATCCTGAACTTCCCCTTAAAGTTGCCTTTAGCTAGGTTGGCACCTGCAGGTCCTCCTGTGGGGGATTGCTAGTTTTTTTTTTTTTTTTCCAGCAAAGACCTTGGAATGTTGTTCAGGGGTTTCAGTACAGAAGCATCAGTTGACTGTATGTTTTTTCTCTCTTTCTTCTCTTCACTCTTTTCTCTCTGGGTAGGGTCACATGGACACTTCAGTCATGATCTCTGGCAGCGTTTGCTCTGAATACTTATGACCATGTAATATTTCAGTTTTTCTTTTTTAATAAATTTGCAAAAATTCTACATTTCTGTTTTTTTTCTGTCAAGATAGGGTGCTGAGTGTACATTAATAAGAAATAAAAATGAACTTTTTTGATTTTAGCAAATAGCTGCAATGAAACAAAGTACAAAGTTTAAAGGGGTCTGAATACTTCCCCTACCCACTGTAGTTCTTTACTTTTACTGAAGCTCTTCAGTTACTTCCTACAACTCCACACACCCGTCATTTGTGTGTGCAGTGTTTAGGAGAAAAGTGGCATCTCTACTGTTTTGGCAAAACAATGAAAACAGAAAAAGACAATTTCTGACAAATGCAATTAGTCAGCATTTGGTACATTGGGGGTGGAGAGTGACAACAACCATATGCAGCCTAAAAGAGTGATAGTGTCATTTTAGAAGTGAAGATCATTTCTAAACCCGGTTTGACACACTGCAATATGGATTATCAGCCTGTACAAGCCACAAACACATCGCAGAGCTAACAAATTATGCATGCCCCTATTTACTTCCATTAAAAATGCAGTATTGATGTTTGTTGTTCTGCCTTGGAGCAGAAAAATAGAGAATTAGCCCCACTAAAGTCAGCCCACCCAAATTTGGAACTTCTGGTCAAATTAGCAACTTCAAGCTTAATTACTGCAAGAGATCCTTGTGATGTTTATCCACCCTTGAGGTTACTTGGCAGCCTGAAAACAATAGGTAGGCTAGTAGAAGGTGAGATCTGCAGTGCTGGGTTCATTTAAAAGGAAACACAGGCTCAAACTGCACAGAAACATAAAAGGCTTGACTTCCAGGTTAGTCCTGCGTGTGTAGATGAGCACAGCTGTTTAACAATTTGACTAAAATAGTGCTTGACGATCAGATTTCCAGAATGACTTAACTTATTGACTTTGTTTGTGAGGAAGTGATGAAAGACTGAGAAAAGAAGTAACAAATGTCAGGAAAAAAAAATCTATCTTGAGTATGCCAGTTAATAATCTATACATCATACTTTCTGCACTTCTAACTGCCCAGCTTTAAGATTTCAATCAGTGAGATGGACTCATTCACCCGTCAGAAGTGGTTGAGACCAGTTTGGTTCCAGCGTCATATATTATTTTGAATTCATTCTTGATATGTTTTGATTGAGAAATAACAGTCAGTAAGATGTGAGAAAAGACGTAGAACAGTGATTCCCAACGTGTGGGCCACGGCCCCCTGGTGGGCCGTGATGGTACTGCAGGTGGGCCTTGAGAGGTCATACCATCTTCAACAGCGCCTCCTTATCCATGCCTGTGATGGCCCACCATCATGTTTACTAGTGGTTTCTGTTTTGAGTGGAGATTATTGGTGAACGTGCTGCACCTATGGAGCTGGGAGTGGCCAAGCTGATATAAACTTATAAACTGTCCCCTTCTTACGACCCACAGGGAAACCTGCTGCATTTTTTATTTATAGTTATTATTTTTTCTTTTTTTCTGTTTTTTATTTGCCTCATATTATTTTTCTGGAACTAACATCTCTCTATCAGGACGAATTTCATTTTGCGTTTACCACATGCTCTTCTGATCTGTCCATGGTGCAGCAACAGCACAGCTAAATCCTCATTTAAAAACTGCTGTTTGCGCCTGTTACAGACTGCGTGTGTAATCTTTGTAGATCACCCGCAAACGGTGAAGAGACAACGCACGCTCTTTATCTGTGCGGCAAAGAAATTAGCGGCCTTTATTTGGATTCTTTGTAAATCAGGGCCGAAGTGTTTCACACACACAAATGAACTGCTCTGCATTGCACAATATTGGAGATAGCAGATTAAACTTTATTGATCAATGACTAATTTGAGTTTCCAGAAAGAGGAGGTTCTCAACCAAGTCGGTAGTAAACATCCTGAGAAGTTCACAGCAGAAGTGAAATAGAATGAGAAGAAGAAGAAAATTTCTGATATCAGCCTTTTATTTCCTCTCTGATAAAAGAGAAGTTCTATTTTTTTTCTACTTTTTATTTATTTAGCTCCGGTCTTTGTATATCTATCTTTTTATATTTGCAGCACATAATAATAGAGTTCATCTCCTCCTCTGGCCCCTTTCCATCTTCAAAAAATGACCACATCTTTTATTCTTTTTTGGAATCTGTAAGACCTAAGTTATTTATTTTAATTTTTTTTCTAATGGATAAACCTCCAGTTTATTTCATGAAGTTTGTTTTCCAAGTGGAGAAACTCAGTGGAGTGGATGTGAATAAATCTGTTTTTTTTTTTGTGAAGTGAAACGAGCTAGATTAATCTGTTATTACACTAAAGCATCCACTAAACAACTGTGTATATTTCCCTTTTTCCTGCTAAAAGTATCACATATCTTCCTACCGTTTCAATCTATCAATGCAAACGTTATATTAGAATGTTTTTAGCCAGTATTTATTACTAATAACAAGGATATTAAAGGATAAGTTTTCTTTTTTTTTCAACCTGGACCTTATTTCTAGGAGTATATATGTGCATTTACTCACCAGTAAAGTTTCTGCATCACTTTAAGTCCTTCATAAGATATAACGCTGAGTCGCCCTTCTGTGTTCCTCCAGTAAAATGGGAGAGATGGGGCAGCCACTACGTATATAAGACATTATCTGCAGCAAAACTATTTGATTTTCACCAACACTTTTAGTAAAATGAACGAACAAACAAGTACTATTGTCCCGCGAGTTCAGATTTAGCTTTCCGTTAGTTATCAGAGTGTTCTACAGACTTTCCGGGGCAGCATAATATCTTCCGAAGGACTCAAAGTGAAGAAACTTACTGGTGTATATTAGGGGTGCAATGATTAAAAAAATTAACGGGAAGAAACTTACTGGTGAGTAAATGCACGTATGTACTTCTGGAAATAAGGTCCAGGTTGAAAAAAAAGAAACTCATCCTTTAATACATGCAGTGGCAAATGTGTGTGCCAGCCTTTGCTTTCATTCAGACGTTCTGTCGGCTTCTAACAGGTGATACTATGAGGAAATACTCAACAACACCAGCCAAAAATGAGTTAAAGTAAAGAGAGATCAGTCAAATCCATCAGGTTGTGAAACCTTCCACACTTGTATGCAAACACATACTGTCTGGCTGTCCTATGGTTAGTTTAGAGGCATTTAAATAGATGTTTTTAGTTTGTAATGCTTTGGGTGTCATCAACAATTCAAATACAGCTGTGTAATGTATCATTCATCAAAATGAACTTGTTATTTTTAACATTTCTACATATTATGTTTTTATGTTTTGGCAAATCCTGCGTTAGTCACATCCTTTTTCTTCACTCCCACACAGTGAACACACATTCAGCGTTGTCATGGTGAACAGCATACATCTTCAGGAGGAGGGAGCAGAGCTGTGATAATTCCTCGTTTTCAGATTTTTTTTTTCCCTATCAGCTAGACTTTGTTGTGTTGTGAATGACTTGCTGAGACTGCCCCCCTCTTTGTTGGACATGTTTGTTTGGTTGTGAACAGAAATATCTTGATAAGCATCTGCACCATCCTCCACACATGTTGTGGAACATCCCACACAGGGTTGTTTTCTGTTGGCACCTCCTTGACATTACCAGTGTTGATGCCAACACTTTGAACAAATCACAAGAAGCAACCAGATCATGACGCTGATGAGCCTCGCTCTACTGGAAAGTCTGAAAAGTTAAAGAAAGAAAATTACCTGCTGTTCAAAAGTTTCAGAGAGCAGGATCTCAGGTGCAGGCTGTACGAAGAAGTCCCTGAAACTTTGCAGCACCTGACAGCAGTGTGCTGGTTACGATGGGCCATGAATTCTTTTCTTGCCAGTATTTTCCTGCCACGACTGGTCACACATGTCTGAAAAGGAGTAGGAAGAATAATAACTAAAAGAATTGAACCAAACCCAACCATGAATTTTTTGGATCATTGCACCCCTAATATACTGTATACAGTATGTATGCATATATATATATATATATATATATATATATATATATACACTCTTCACTCTTCCCCTCTGTGTGCACATCTACATGAATGAGCACAGAATTTCACATGCACAATTGTCGCCTGTCTGGAAAGAGCAGGCGATTTTCGCCTCATCGCGCACGTTTCATAGGAAATTAATGGAGAAGTAGCGACGTTTCCTTCCGTGTGTCGAGCCCTTCACACTCTTTACTCCTGAATGTCACTCATTCACTCATCCGGGCATGCACTGCTGTCTCATGAGGAAACCTGCGGCTTTTTGATATAACGTTTTTCTTCTTCCCAAATACAAATATTTTTTTTAAAAGTATTCATTCAAAATAAGTATTCCTAAAAATAAAAAAAATAAAAAAGTTATTTGTGCCATTTTGAAGTCCCATATACAGGTTTGGCTCCACCCCTATATATATATATATATATATATATATATATATATATATATATATATATATATATATATAAATTAACTTACACAAGTTTGAGGTCACTGTCATTATTTTTGTCTCTTCACAATATGTACATTCCCTCTGTGTTTCGAAGGATTCCAGGTTCACATCAGCTTTCAGATTCATGCTACAGACCTTTTGCCTTGTAGGAAATAAGGCCTAAAGTCCGGAAGTGACTAAAAATCACTGGATGTCTGGCGACATAACATACTTTAAATATAAAAATGGGTAATATTCTAAACTGCATGACTGCCTACAATTGCAATCAATTACAGGAAAGTGCAAGGAATGGTGTGTCAGTACTTTGCGGGTGACGGGGATGCCATGATGGGCTTTGACGGAACGTCAGGATTTTTCGAGTTGATTTGTTTTTTTTTTTTTGGGGGAAGAGGAAAGGAAGGGGAGAGGAGAGAGGGGGAAAGAAAAAACAAGGGAAAAAAAAGGGGAGGAAAAGGGAGGAAGAGAAAAGAAGGAGAGAGAAGACAGGAGGAGAGAAAAAGGGAGGAAAAGCGGGAGGGGGCAGGCCCCCCGGCCCGCCCCGGCCCCCCCCCCAGGCCCCGGGGCAGAGGCCGCAGGGGCCCGGGGGCGCGCGCGGCAGAGCCCGACGCGCCCCGGGGGCCGGCGGGGGGCCAGGCCGCGGGCACGCCCCCCCCGCGGCCCCCGGCCCCCCGGCGCCCCCGGGCGCCCCCCCCCCCCCCCCCCCCCCGGCCCCACCCCCCCCCCCCCCCCCCCCCCCCACCCCCCACACCACCCCAGCGAAAAATAGCACCCCCCACCCCCCCCAACAAACCAGAACAACAAAACCCATCCCCCCCCCCCCCGCCCCAAAACACCCCCCCACCGCCCCCCCCCAACCCCCGCCCCCCCCCCCCCACCCCCCGCCCACCCCCCCCCCCCCCCCCCCCCCCCCCCCCCCCCCCCCCCCCCCCCCCCCCCCCCCCCCCCCCCCCCCCCCCACCCCCCCCCCCTCCCCCCCCCCCCCCCCCCCCCCCCCACCCCCCCCCCCCCCCCCACACCCCCCCCCCCCCCCCCCCCCCCCCCCCCCCCCCCCCCCCCCCCCCCCCCCCCCCCCCCCCCCCCCCCCCCCCCCCCCTCCCCCCCCCCCCCCCCCCCCGCCCTCCGCACCCCATCCCCCCCCCCCCCCCCCCTCCCCCCCCCCTCCCCCCCCCCCCCCCCCTCCCCTCCCCCCCTCCCTCCCCATCCCCCCCCCTCCCCCCCCCCCCGGGCGGCGCGGGCCCGCCCCCCCCCCCCCCCCCCCCCCCCCCCCCCCCACCCCCCCCCCACCCCCCGCCACCCCCCCCCCCCCCCGGGCCGGCGGGCCCCCCCCCCCCCCCCGCCGGAATACGTTATTAGGGTAAAAAAAAGGGTGTGTAAGTTTGTAAGGGCATATTTATCATTTATTTTATTTTTTTTTTTTTTATTATTTCAGTCAGTGTTCCGTATGAAACAATGAATTCTGAACTTTTTGGAAGAGCAGGATGAATATCCACATCCCCCCCACAACTAACATTGGGAATGACGTCTCAGTCAGTGTTGAACAACTTAAAGTTATTTGATCCAAGTGAGAATTGTGAAATCATCTTTTCATAGCTCATAGCCAGTAAGCAACACGCTTCTGTATTAACATTTTGATTGATGTTGATTCATGCATATCCACATCAGTTTCATGTTTATAAAACAGAAATAAGCTGAATATTTTACTTTCCATGGATGGCATATACAATCAGTTCTGTATCGGCCTGCTGACTTTATGAAGACAGAAACCCGGGAAGGGCAGAGGAAGCAGAAGCTGCAAAAGTGTGCAGCGAAAAGTCATTTTTCAAAGCACATCTGCATGGTATCAGCCTCTCGAGCACCTACTGGAGCAACCTGCCTGTTATAGAGGATCAGTGTTCCAGCTTATACCACTATAGTTGATCTACAGTGATTGTAATTGTCTTCATTCATCTTCGCATGCTGAGCAGAGTTTTTGTGCTGGTAATGTGTTGTGAAGCCACCAGATGTTTTGCACAATAGAAGAGTTCCTCCTTGAACATTTTTTCTTGTTGAACATCTGTTTCGTTTTTCATCCAGTGACAGTTTTCTCCTCTATGTGGTCGTAAAGCTTCCCACATTGTGTGATCATCCACCTTTGGAAATAATTTGCTAAGTTTGTTCTTCAAACTTTGCACGGCTGCTTTGCACTGCTGAAAGCATCGCTGCTGCATTTGTGTAGATTTGCAAATCAGACTTCTTGTGTAAACAGTAACTGGCCATGGCGTATGTTTGTGTGGAACAAAACGACATTGTGAGGCCTGGTATCTTTCGTAACATGTTTATCATTCACTAGGAAGTAGTGCAAAGCATTTAAAGCGCCTCCCTCAGTCTATCTTTCCTCACGACTGTATGAAAGGATCTGGAGGAAGAAAATTCTGTGCTGTGCGTGGGAGTCATCTCTGACATGTGTCATCAGGCAGATGCATCGGCTTTGGGGATCTGGAGGAAGAGCTCAGACAGGCCACTGAGGTGTGAGAAGAATATCTGACATCTCCTCATCTTTGACTCTGCAGCTCCGTGGTTTAAGGCAACCTTCAGGTTTAGGTGGGGACAGAGAAATATTGAGTCAGAGGGATCTTCATCTGTGTTTAGACTGGAGGCTGTTATTGCCACTCTGCAGACAATTATAGTCTTCAACAAATGAAAGGACAAAGCCTGCAGTTGCAAAGTGGTTTTAAGACTCTGACTAGTGGCAGTCAAGATTTTAAGCTTGTTTAGGGCTGCTCGATTATGGAAATAATCATTATCATGATTATTTTGGTCAATATTGAAATAATTATTATTTTTTAGTTACACAATGCATTTACTCAGCATTGTCAAAAGCACTGTTATTGATAATTCATACAGTACAAAATGTTCACACTGAAAATAAAAGTATATGTACAAATACTATATGTACCTTGCAGCTTCCTCTCTTTCCTTTCCTCTCTTCCTCTGGAAATGTTTCCTTGTGTTCCTTTGCAAAATCCACCATGATGCACCTTCAAAACACCTGCTTTGTTCATATCTGGTTTGCATCCATTTGCTAGCAAGTGATGTGCACGACCAAGGTCTTGGTCGAGACCAAGGCAGAGTCCTGCGAAGGGTCAGGTACCAGCAGGTAGATTACAAAGATTAAATTTCTGAGGTGTGGATGGATATTTATTTAATGTGGGCTGGTCATGGATATTTTTTCTTCTTCTTTTTTTTGCCAAGTGTTTGACACACTTTATCAGGTGCCAGAGTTACCTTTTTTGTGAAGCTCCAAAGGAACATTTGCAAACCTTGTGCTCATTGAGAGGAATGTTTTTTTTGCCATCTATCCAGTGCGGCCAGTGAAAGAGATTTTTTTGCTGCTGGTTCTGTGATTCAGGAAAGGAAGCTAAAGCCAGGTACGCTGGGTGATATCTTATTTATGCAGCAATCTCCCAAACAAATGAATTAAGCACCCAAGTGGCAAAACAACAGCAACTCTAGGGAGTTAGCCAAGTGGTTCAGCTGGTCTGCTGAAGATAGACTGTTGAATGTATTTATTGTGTTGTCTTTTCTTTTCTTTTTTTTACAGCAAATGAAAAACTATGACAAAATTATTTTAAATATAAGAAGGAAAAAGAAAAGTAAGCTAATGTAATGAAGTGTGGTGGGGTGTATTAAAGGTTAATCCTCATTCATACCCTACCCTAAATACGGATATGGACACTTTCATCCATCATTTCGTCCATCAGTATGTCCATTGTGAGAGAGCTTACAAATCCTGGAGAGCTTCGGACGAAACGGAGCAATACCATCAGAAACTGTGGTGGCAGTATAGAGTCAAAGTTTACAGTTTACCCATTCATGAAAATCGAAGAAGAGTAGGAAGCGGGCATTTGAAAATGTCAAAAGTTGAAATTACTTTGACAACTTTGAAGTGGTTTGACATGCCACCCCCGCGTACACTTATTCTTTTTCTGCATTTACTGAAGTAGATGCAGCAAAACTAACTCCTCTACCGATGCCAGGTTTGCAATTGTCAATGGTGGTAAATTTCAGTGCACTCTTCCCCCTGGAGGGTGTACGAGAGCAACATTCATAACAACGCTGGAACTGGACGGAAGTATGTAGGCCAGTAACGAAGACAACATTTGTTACGGACGGGCGGATTTAAGTCCGTAATCGGAGGTATGAAGCAAGCTTAAGGCTACTCAATGTGTGAACATTAAGTTTCGGGTCGGTTGCAGATTTGACTGGGAGATACAGTCTCTGCAGGTAATGGGCCAGGTTTGGTATCTTACAAGGTTTCGGAAGGTGCAGGGTGGTAAATTTGGACCTGTGTAGGACTATGCTTCCAGGTGAAAGGCAGTGTAGACCCTGGATGGTCGCCACTTCATCACGGGGCCAACACAAGCTGCATTTACATGGAAATCATTCCCATCAGAGATTCCAGCTGACATGGTTACATGGATGCTGGATAAAGTGATCCAATCAGCTCTATTTACATGATGGGCAATTTTGTTGTGACTGCAATTCTTCTGAAATATGCAATGCTAGTTTGGATAAGGTTTTTATTATTTTCAGTTGAACCTATCAACTGTTGAAATGCTCAGTCATCCTTAAAGTTGTCCTTCCATGGTCATTTCATTAATATTTCTGTGTTCTCCATTATTATTGAATGCATTCTGCATCGTTTCTGTTTAAAAAAACCTTCTGGTATCTTTGTATCCAGCTGTATTTGTATACTAGAAGAGAGGCTTGTGGTCCAACGGCAGCTTTTCCGGGTCCTTCTCATGAATTTCCGTCTGATTGGCTGCCTCCCATGAGTGTATGAAGGAAGCTCCGCCCTCCGCTCTTATTTTGTTACAGACAGGAAATAGAGCCGACAAACAAGTTTGTTCCGCCATGCTAACAAACAGTTAGCTAATTAGCTTCTCAACTCCGAAGCTACAGTCGTGCTGTCTTTACTTCTAGTGTGTAGTGGAGGGTTACCTGCCTTCCAATGGACAGATAGAAACCCCACGTGGGATACGCTATTTGCAATGTTACGTAGAAGTGCAAGGCTGTTCCCGATTCGCTCTTTTCTTCGTATTGTTTCTCTGATGAGAAAACACAGCCGACTGGGGGAAAACGCAACGCTAGCAAGTCAGCATATGTAAGTAAACAAGGGGAAACCATCCGTATTTCAGAAGGAGCAAGTTAAACGGGTTTTCAGTGGAAGGAGTCCTTTAACTCTTTAAGTTTCTGATAAAAACATTAACATCATGTTTTGTTTTGCTTCCACTAATTTTCAAGTCTTCCCTGAATCTTGCTGCATCACATCACTCCCACATGGTTCAAGCGTGCGCAGAGATAACATGCGCCACAGAAACAACTGGAGGAAGTGTTTACATGATCATTTGTCCTGCTGATTTGATCGTGAAAAGGTTTTAACCACCCCTCTGGAAGGAATAAAGGAACTGGCATATCTGTTTGTTTTTCTAGTGGGAGCAAGATACCGCCTCCCCGAGAGCAACACAACAAAACTTTCTATGAATATATGGTATGGGTGACTCATAAAGCACTTCGCTTTCTGTTGCACTTACTTGCTCCAGGTGTTTTTTTCCTGGTCTCATCCATGTCGGCTCTGTCTGCTGGTTGTGATTCATTTCCTCAGATGTAAATGTGACAGCATCACACAAACACAGATTTATGAACAAAGGGCCAGATCTACAAAGATTGCATGTAGTTATTTGCTCGTACAATCTAGAATTTTGTGCGAGGGGCTGGACCACAGTTTGCGGGTGATTTACAAAGAATGATCATGCAAATGTCTGCAGGTGCAAACGTGTGTTATATGAATGAGGGTTTTGCGTGTTTCGAGGTTTGCATGTGGTGAATTGTGAGACTCGACAGCGCAAAAGGAAATACGACCCACAGAGGGAGATATTAGTAAAGGAGGGAGATAAAAAAAAAAGTATTTAAAATAAGTATGATAAATATAAAAATTAAAACATTACAACAGGTATCTGCAGAGTGTCAGAAGTGGCCTGTTTATGAGGACATGGATCAGGAGTTGCTGAACAGATGAAAGTGTCTGCAGCTCCGACATGGTCTCTATTACGCAGGAGGTGCGCACTTTAGCACAATGCCAACAGCTTCAGAGGCTCACGCTGCCAGGTGACCGTGATCCTGTCCACCTGCTAAAATCCAAGATAAAATGTGACGTTGGCAAAAAGGGAAAATAAAAAGACACAATTAATGCAGCTTTAGTTCTCAGTGGCTGCTAACTTTCTGTTTCATTTCATTGTCCAAGGGAATTTCCCCCGGTGTTAAATGGTGGTGTTCGCTGTGGTGATTTTTATTATTTCATTTGTGCGCAAAGCTGCAAGTTTGCACCTGCTTTTCACTCGTACTAATATAGACGCAAAAAACCTTCTCACTATTGATAAATCGCTTTGCGAGTGCTAAATTAATATATTTACATTTTCTCCCCCCACCCATCACACGCACAATTGTGTGTAAACTCCTCATATTGCATATTCATTAAAGCAGAAGTACTAAATGGATAAGAGGCGCTATTTAGCACGTTTGAAAGACGGAATCCTTTTTGCACGCTGTTCATAGATCATTTTGTACTTTTTTTTTTGCATGTGCCGTTTGATAGCTCACGTAGAAATCATGTCAACCCCAGTAAACACATGTTGATGGTCCATTTTTCATTGATTATAACCTTTACGTACAAAAAAATCTTGAAGAGAAAAATAAAAAAATCACAAAAGGCACCTGTGGTAGAAAAATCCAGGATTCGGGATCCACCTTAAAGCACATCGAGAGGTTAGTCACTGAAGTCAATGTTAGCATCTATGTTAGCAATCCGCTTAGCGCAACAGCAGCATAAACAATAGCTTGCTGCTTTCTCTGTACTGAAATAATGTTCACTGCTCCAGTTGATGTGTTCAGAAGAAATATGAGATGTTAACTGAACGCAGTGACTTTTAGTGATGGTTTATATATGCAATGCTTATTGGACCTGTAAGTATTGTCTCTAAATGAATGAATGAATAAATGAGGTTTTTCTTTTGATGGGGACAATGCACAACATTTCATTGACCTTTATAGACAATAAAGGAGAGATGCAGGTGCCAGGTTAGAGCAAGACTGCTAATTTCCACTGTAGTAACAGGACAGGTTGATGTTAATATGCCACTTCTAAGACCATTTTGTAAACTTCCATACATCTCCACCCATACACCCACACACTCACCCATACACAAACAGCCCAAGACAAATACAAAAGCCCACACTCATAATCAAGAACAGATTCATACGTTTTCACTCACACACAATCACTAATGGGTGAACATTTGCCTTGACAGCAGCAAATGTTCAGTAATTATGAAAATATTGTAAAAAATCCCTTTTTAACATTGATATTTCATGTTTTTATCTCATGTAGCCATGAAACATTTTATTGACAGATTATTTAGAATAAAAAAGAACAATTTTCTGACTGCAGTTATTAGTTTAAAGGGCGATGACATGAATTATCTGATAACTCTGGGAATCAGATGATGTCAGATCTTTGGTGTGCTTCTAAAACAGGCTCAGTAAGTTCCCTCTACGCCATGGCCTCTCCACACACACACACACATACACACACAAACGCATCGAAAGCCAATTTACGCCACCCATGAGGCAGAACCAGAGACCTCCACTGAGTCATTTCTCACTTCTTTATTTCTGTTGTGAGAGCAACACTGGTTATAATCTCATGGGAACGTTTGAATATTCATGTTTTAAATATTTTTTATCTCCCTATCTGTTTATTGGGAGGACAACTAACGTCCCCGTGAACAGACGATAAAGCACAGAATTGTATAAGCTGAGTCAGCAGAGCTGATTTATTGGTGGATGAGCTGTTTGCTTCAGTTAACATTATTACAGAGAAGGATCATCAGCTTTTTCTGTATGTCTGGCTTTTTATTTAGTTCTGTAAACACTGATTGCCCAGAAAACTGGTTCAGATCTTTTTTTAATGACTAAGTAGTTTGTGTATATACATATATATGAAAAAGATTATTTATGATCAAGTTCTTTCATTGTCCACAGAGTCACTACTTAAATATGGAGATTAGAACATGCAGATGCTGTAAGAACTGTAATAAAAGATGAAAGAAATTTCTGCAGCTGTGTAGAGCTGAGGTTTGCGAGAACTATGCTCTTTTACAAAATGGCCTTGGACATAAAATTCTAAGATGCAAGTTTCATCCTCTTACTTCTTTTATCACACTTTGGATCGTTTCACCTGGCATTTCATTTTCCTATCAGATTATTTGGGAAAAAAACAAAGGAGTTTATGTCTTGATGAATTTGGGAGCCAGTGCTAACATTTAGTTTCAATTAGTCTCTGAATGCACAGGAAAAATGTGGCAGGGGATTTCATGCAATATTGACTGGAAGTATCCTGATTTCACCCCCTGGATCAATAATAAAATATCGACATGAGGGAATTTAGCTCGTTATGTGTGTCACTTAAATGATTGGCACTGTAAGGAAATTATTTTCCCAGTGAGACATGTCATTGCTATTAGAGGTGCAGCAAATGGGGGAAATAGAACTTCATCATCATCATCTTTTTGCAGTAAAAAGTCACAACATTTTGACATAAAGCTGGAGAAAGAAACTTAAAACACGATTGGCTAGTTCTACATATCTTTGATTAGTGGCGAACCGTGAGCTCCACAGCTGAGCCTTCACCTCAGCCATCAGCGCCAAAAAACCTCACTGATAAAACTCCGAGCAACAAGACACCTACTCAACATGACCACCAGAAAACGGAATATTATTTAGGTTACATAGATGATCCAATAAACGTGCTCTGCAAAGTCAAAATCTGTAAATATAAAACGAGTTCACCCAGAAAAACATATCTGAGAGAATATTATCATCCAGTAAAGCTGATGCTGCTGACAGCATCACCACCATGGACAGCGCTTTGAAACCATGACACTTAGTTTAGCTAAATACACATATATTAGCAAATTAAAGTCTTAATTTTTACATGTCCCACAACACCGCCTAAATTTTCCACACAGTAAAGGGCAGACAAGGGGGCAAGAGGGGAAATGAAAGCTCTAGAAAATAGCCAAAACAGCAGTGATTTGCTCGCGCATTTAGAAAAGGCAGTTTGCGCTGGATGTTTTACAAACAACCTCCACAACCTTGGACCATAACATTAATCCATGTGAATATTAGCTGGTTTAATAATGATAATGGGTTATATTTATATCGCACCTTTTCTAGCAGGGCTCTCAAAGCGCTCACAATACATCCATTATTCTTTAACTCCTCATTCATAATTGGTGATGGTAAGCTACATATGAAGCTACAGCTGCCCTGGGGCAGACTGAGTGGCAGCCATTTTGCACCTACGACCACCACCCCACACATTCATACACCAGTGGTGCCCCCCACTGGAGGCAAGGAGGGTTAAGTGTCTTGCCCAAGGACACAATGACAGATGGCTGGGGCATCGGGATTCGAACTGCAAATCCTTCGATCATTGGCTGACCTGCTTTCAACAGAGGATGTGGACACGGGGGATTAATTTCAACTTTTTCAGCTTCTTCAGCCTTATGCTTCAACTTATTCAACTTGTTTAGCCTTTAAGCATTCTAGTTCAACTACTTCAGCTTCTTTAGCATTATAGTTCAGCGTCTTCAGCATTAACGCATTCACACATGCTGTTGCGGAGTAACAGCATTTTCCAGTTCTGGTGTTGGTTGTCTGTTTTATAGTATTTGTTGCTTTCCAGCACAAGGTTGCTTTGAAAAGAGTGTTTATAGCAGCTAGCCACAATGTTGCGTTTGCCGCCGTTCAACTTTCACACTAGCTCTTACCACTCTGCTCAGATTACTGTTGATTGGACTTCAGGAAGGCCCAGGACTACAATATGTACATTTCCCAACACCAGGGATTCATAAAGTCCAGTCCTGGTCTTAATAGAGTTGGACCATTTTGATGAGATAACATCCTGACAGTTGGCTTATCCTTATAACACACACAAGAGAAAATGTATTGAAGATACACAACAGAACTTTTAGCAGTTTTCTCAGTGACGTGCCCGCTAACAGCGGCTAAACTAGCACCCATCTTGTATCGTACCTGTATTGTGATTCACTCCAGCCAGTAAAAGACAGTCTTTTCTTGACTCCTATTTGTCCCTTCCTCTCTTTCTTTTCCTCTCTTCCTCCGGCAATGTTTCCTTGCGTTTCTTTACCGAATCCAACATGATGCGCATTCAAAACACCCACAGTGTTCATACCTGGTTCACATCTGTTTGCATGTAAGTGACGCGGCGCTGCAACCAATAGTCGGCTGGAAAGTCACAGTCGCGTCCCGGGTGGGGATTTTACATACTGCTGTTTCTGAGCCCCGGCACACCTCTGGGCAGTGGCGGCTCGAAAATGTGCATAATGAATGTTGGTGTGCATCAAAACGAGTCAGAAACAGATTTTTAAGCTCTAAACGTTATGTTGTGTGTCTTTAAGCGTATTGTATAATTAAATTTGTAAATACATTAAATTATATATATACTATATATAATTGAACAATTTTAAATGAGAGATTTTGTTTTCTCTTTTAATTTTTGTAGGCCTTCTCTGAAGGTGTAGAAGGCCCTGAGGGTTCCCCTCTGTCTATGAGGATACTTATTCAGCTAAGAAATGATTGAATTTCAGCTTCTGGAGCCAGTGCCAAGATTTCATTATCAGTCATTACAGTGCCAGCTTCATCCTGGCATCATATTTGACAATAGAGGACAGTGTCCATGTCTTCCTGCACTCTTTTCTGTATACACATTTAGTGGTCAAACAGAAATTTTTGGCAGTATGTTTGGCAGCGGGGGGTGGGATTACTAAAATGTCATAAACTTATGCAAAGGGGCATCAACAGTTAAGTCTTGTTTAATAGGATTTATTACCAAATTTAACCCCACAACCTTTTAAAAAAAATTATATTGGTATATTGGTATATTCCAATGAGTGCAGAGACAATTGCTCACAAGACATTTGCTCACAACACTCACAGCCACTCTTGGCCACTCTTAAAATAAGTAAAAAAGTTGGGTTTTTTTGCTTGTAATAAGCAAAAAAAATTCTGCCAATAGAACAAGCAAAATTACCTTTGTAGGATTTCTTGAAATAAGATGCATTGCCTTAAAACAAGTTCCCAAATCTCACTGAAATGTTTCTCTTTAGGTAATTTTGTCTTATCTTGAGTGTGATGAGATATCTTGACAAGAAATTTAAAAAATGTACTGGATAAGATTTGAGTTTTTACAGTGTGAATCTTTCATTTTAGATGGGAGACATGTTTGAGGATGTCATTTTTCCAGAACACGTCAAATTAACCTCCTTGAAACACCTGTTTCATATGTTCTGTCTCTTCTCTCCATTGCCAGCCTGGTTCTTATCAAAACCCCAAAAAACAAAGTTTTAGCCTAATTTTGAAGCGTAATAAGAAACATCAGCTATCAGACATTTCATCGTACCTACTAAACTTGGGGATATTTTTAAACTTAATTTTATTTTGCAAACACTGATTAGCCTCAACTTTAAAACTACTGACAGGTACAGAGAATGGAGCAGCTTGTTACAGTTTCATATTCTGCAGGGAAAACGTGCCTTCTGTCACTTTCCCACCAATTTGAATATTTTTCAAGAACATATTTCAGCAGCACTCCCAGATTCATAAACTCAAATCGAAAATGATCAGAGCCAGTTTACCAGACCTCAGGTTTGGACTTCAGGTGTTCATGCTAATTTGTTTCAGATATTAGGAGCAGAAAACTAAATATTTAGTTTGAACTCCCAGGATGGAGAGCAAACTTTTCCCAGTTGAATTTTGGACGTCCTGGTGGCTCATCTGGCAGCAGTAGATCAGATCTATGTTCTGGGCCAGAAACAGAACCAGTTTAAAGATGCATTCCCTTTTTCTAGTCTTTGTGAGGAAGTTAGCAGCGGTCTTGGGGCCACAAGAACAAACTAATATCATTTTGATCTCACAGACGTGATTAGGGACATCCTGCCGCCAGTTCTCGGCCCCTCGACCGAGCAGAACTTTCTTCTCATGGTTCTCCGAGAAATATTGTGTGATTGAACGGACATTTTAATTTGCGCAGGGTTAACGCAGAGACGCTTGAAGCAGAGTTGTTACTTCAGATGCGAGGTTGAACTGATAGTTTTCATAAACAGGTGATCGAGGTGGTGACGAAATACGCAAATGTAAACAACACATGTGAGATTTAAATACATGGACACCACCACACAGTGGCGAACCGTGAGCTCCACAGCTGAGCGTTCACCTCAGCCATCAGCACCAAAAACCTCACTGATAAAACTCCTGGAAACAAGACACCTATTCAACATTACCACCAGAAAACTGATATCATTTAGATACACTGATCATCTAATAAACATGCTCTGCAAAGCCAAAATCTGTAAATGTAAAACAAGCTCACCCAGAAAAACATTTCTGAGATTATCATCCAGTGAAGCTGACGCTGCTGAACGCATCATCACCATGGACAGTGCTTTGAAACCATGACGCAGTTTTACTAAATACACATAAAACAGCAAATCAACATCTTAATTTGCGCTCACACGTTCCACAATACCTCCTAAATTCTCTACACAGTAAGGGGTGGACAGAGGGAAAATAAAAACCTTTCGAAAAAATCCAAACCTTGCAGGCTCGCACATTTAAAGACACACAACGTAACTTTTAGACCTTAAAACTCTGCGTTTCCAACATTGCACACCAACATTCATTTTGCGCATTTTCGAGCTGTCACTGCCCAGAGCCGTCCCGGGACTCGGAAACAGCACTATGTAAGATTCCCATCCGGGACGCAACTGTGACGTTGCAGCCGACTATTGGCTGCAGCACCGCGTCACTCACTAGCAACCGGATGTAAACCAGGGATCAACCCCGCGAGTGTTTTGAACGCACATCATGTCGGATTCGGTAAGGAAACATTACAGGAGGAAGAGAGGAAAAGGAAGAGAGGAAGGGACAGAACAAGAGTCAAGATAAGACTGTCTTTTACTGGCTGGAGTGAATCACGGTGCAGGTATGATACAAGATGGTTGCTAGTTTAGTCGCCGATAGGGGGCGCGTCACTGAGAAAACTGCTAAAAGTTCTGTTGTGTGTCTTTAACAACAGGCTGTTTGTGCGGGACGTTCTACCAACAACCTCCACAATTAAGATCAATAAGCCAAAAGTTTCCTTGGGCAATAACATGAATCCATGTGAGTAACTGCTGGTTTATAACACAGTCTTACCTTATAGATGAAAACCAAATCCATCTGCTGGTCTTTCTTTGTGAAGTGGGCGATGTCAGCGTTTTAATTACAGTTTATTTTTTGGCTTGAAACCCATAAAAAGTCTTTTCTCTATGGCATCAGTGCCAAAGCGATCCTGTCCAGTTCTGTTCCTGGCATGAGTCTTGATGCACTTCAGAGCCAAGAAGGAACGTTCAGCAACAGAGGATGTCGACACAGGGATCAATATTTTTCTTCCACTCTGATTCTGGAGTTGTTTGTCGGTTTTATATTATTTGATACTTTTTAGCAAAAGTCCACCTTGTAAAGAGTTTTTTCAGCAGTTAGCCACAACGTCACTCTCGTTCAACTCATTCAACTCTCGTCCTAGCTCTTACTGCTCTGTTCAGGTGATGGTGACATTGTTCGGACTTCACGAAGGCCTAGAGCTGGAGTTGTTTTGTCCCGCCCACACAAAATAAAACCGTGATTGGTCAATTTGTCCATCACTCTCCAGGCCAGAATACATACGTGTCCCCGCACCAGGGATTCATGAGGGTCTGACTGGGTCTTAACAGGGATGGATGATTTTGACTGGATAACATCCTGACAATTGGCTTAACCTTATTACATAGACGAGAGAAAATGTATTAAACGTGTTGATTATTAAATTATTCGATAGATTAAATCATATATATATACTGTATCTATCTATATCTATATATACATATATATATATATATATATATATGTCTGTTTATATATTTATGTACTATATAAAACAAAACTATTTTAAATGAGAGATTTTTTGCGTTTTTTAAGGCCTTATCTGAAGGCGTAGATAACAGATTTTGCCTTCTTGTGGAGTATGTGCAGATGCGGGCATGAAAAAGTTCCCCTTTCTGCCGACTGCCAGCTACTTACCAGCGACTTGTCTGCTAATTCAATCGCACAGAGAAACGATTTCAGAGCATAAATGAACGCCCGGAACAAGGATGTTTCCACACGCCAAGTTTGGACACTGCGTGATGACGTATTCGCGGGACAAATCGTTCAGCCAGTGATAGTGCAGTAATAGTGCACTGTTACTGCACCACTTCTGGCAGAAAAAGGCAGAACTTTTTCATGCCCGCATCTTTACTGTTGTTGCAAACTCTCCACATTGTCACCACTCTGTTGTAATTCATGGTTGGTCAGCTCTCAGGACCACAGGGGGCCACACCCACAGTACCCATTGGATCATCCGGCCATGATTGTCACATTTTGAAGCAGACATCATTGTGAAATACAGCATGTACTGTAGCATCGTTTATTTATATATGTTTTTATTTAAGTCAATAATCAAAAAGCACAAAAAGAAGTGTTTCATAAATTAATGTTTTCTCAGTTGTCTGTTTCAGGGGGCAACCACCATTCCGCCATTCTTCCACTTCGGCATGGGTCCCCAATTGTTGAAATCGCAACGCTTAAATTTCTGCCAAATGTCTCATCATTCTGACAATTAGTTATTTTTAGGGTATATTGGAATGGCAATATGTCGGAATGTTGAATGACAGCACGTAACCGTCTGTTTCATCCTCACTGCACCTGTCTTTTCAAAAGTCTGCTTTGTGTTCTTGCTAATGGCATTTTGTCCGTCTTCCTCGTATCAGGTCCTCTTTCTTCAAATCCTCTGAGTCTTCCTACTTTTATCACCATCACTTATAATCTCTCTTTTTTTAAAATTTATTCTTTTCTAACCAGACGGGTAAACATTGCAGTAACCTTAACCCCCACTGTAAGTCATCACAGCCGCCTTTATAAACAGTTTAGTAGATTTTCAAAGGACTGTCAAAAAGCCGATTAAACCCTGCTGCTCCTAAAGCATCCTATGCTATGATATATGTTGTGAACTCCATACAATAAAGATTAACTTGCTTTCTTAGATGGACATTAATCATATTCTGCAGATAAAAAATGTAGGTAAACTCATTCAAAGGTTTGCTTTCTCCCAGATCCCTCAGTTATTAATCTTCATCACTGCTGTCCTTGTCTGTATCTTCCCCTCTCTGTGTGTAATCCACAGCACTCTAATAAGAAATGAAAGCTTCTCTCCATCTGTCTCATTTTCCTGCCTTAGGAGCACCAGTTTGTCTTAATCACACACATATACACACACTCATACAGTATACACTCTTAACAGATGTTCGGTCCAATCAGTTGGATTAAAGGGTTCAGTATTGGTATCAATTACCTCCTCAGGAGCAGACGGTACCAGAATTTGTCCTGATCCACATTCCCATACCCTGTGGAATCTGCAGGAGGGAGGATGGAAATGAAAGAAGCCATTTACTGTGATCTTCAGAGACATTATTCATCTTATGCTTTGTTTTTGCAGCAACCTTTTAAAAAGGAAAATAAGTGATTTCTTAATGCCAGGTGTATGATCAATCTCCATGTTTTAAAATGTCCTAGGGTTAGACACTAAAGCTTATATAAGCTGGGTTTCCATTACACTTTTTCGGGAAAAAAAAGCAGTATTTCTTCAATTTTAAAAAAAGCATAATTGTTATATGCAGGTGTTTCCATTGAACGGCGTTTAGCGCATAAACTCTTATTGCAGAGGGTATTTTCGGCTATTTTGGCACATTTTGACCACTTCAACTACAGCAGTCTTTATCTCATGTTCAGATTGTGCCACAATCTTCAAGGCTTAAAAAAAGAAGACAGATGTGACAAGAGGTCCATGTACTTTTTGGCCCTGAATTACTTTTTAAAATCTTTATCTCAGGGAAATCACATACACACCAGGGGCCTCATGAACAAAGAGTTGCGTGGATTTCCTCCTGAAACCCGGCGTACGATCAAATCCTGAAAACGTCATACGCACAAAAGTTTTCAGATGTATAAATCTGTGCGCACGTATGGATCCAAGTACTTTTCCTTTGTACATCCCAATCAACGTGGAATTGAGCGCACATGTTGGAGTACCTGACGCCTCCCTGTCCACACCCCCAACATAAACATGCAAATGACATTTGAATGAGATTTGCAGCGGAGATTCTCCTCTCTGCACCATCAGAAATACAAAACATGAGCATGACAGTGAATGAAAATGAAAACAATTTCAACGGAGAAGAACTTGATGCAGCTTGCTTAAGTAAAAATGCGCAAAAATGTGCACTTTAGCTCGTTGTTGTCCGCCATCACACCCCAACAGAAAAGCAAACGGGAGAGTGTGTGACGGGGTCAAAGATGTGGGGTCAGAGTCCACAAGTGGTCCGACTTCAAGTTGGATGTGATTCGGAGGACGGCTGCTCGTGACTGCTTTTTTTCTTCCAGAGGTGGGGGGAGTTCACGCGGGTGAGTCCGGTTTTTCTAAAGGTGAATAAATATATATTTGTAAAACGTGTGTTTATACAGTCGCCTCCTCACAGTCTGATGTCACTTGAAATACTATATTTATTAGCTGACACAATTTATTACCATAAGAGGACGTGCAGCGTCGGGAATTCCTCCTGCATTTCATGCATCACAGCCTCGGAGGTTTCCTCGTCCCCCGGACACAGATGCAAACGACCTGCTACTATGAAATTGCCATACCGGCCCTGTGTTTGCATCAGTGATTGAACAGATCATCCTATAGATGTCCTCACAAATTAAGTGCATTAATAAATATATCGGCATATAAGTGAATTTATTCGCCGGAGCGCATGGAGGCGCAGCTGGGTGTGTTTCGCCACCAGCCTGGCTTCAGCTCTGCGCACAGAGATGGTCTCTGGAAACCTAAAGCGGCTGACCAGCCAATTATCATGCAATCAGTAAATCTTCTCGGCCCCTGAATACATTCTCCCTGTATATCCACCATTTTTAATGTCTTCTTCCAACTAAAGCAGCTGCTGGACAGGAGCCTACTTTTGCTCCACTTTGCGCTGCTATATATCCGCTCATAATTACAGCCGCAGGTGTTAATTGTTTATCTGTTCGTTCATGTGTCTGATCACATCACTCAGTCTAGGGCAGGGATCCCCAATTCCAGTCCTCGAGGGCCGGTGTCCTGCAGGTATTAGGAGCTCCCTTGCTGCAACATACCTGACTCCAATCAGTAGGAAATTGGCAAACTTCATGTCAAGCTCTGCACATGTCACAAGGTGTGTTGCAGCCGGGCAGCTCATAATACCTGCAGGACACCGGCCCTCGAGGACCGGAATTGGGGATCCCTGG
This sequence comes from Atherinomorus stipes, assembly GCA_023101725.1. Lineage (NCBI taxonomy): Eukaryota > Metazoa > Chordata > Actinopteri > Atheriniformes > Atherinidae > Atherinomorus > Atherinomorus stipes. Next base: position 111,237 of record JALJCO010006716.1, read on the forward strand.
TCTAGGGACTGATTGTTTTCACATTCATTTCTTATAACACTTTCCAGCGTCGCCTCCGAGTGTCGCCAAAGTCTCCACAGCTGTAGAAACGTTCGTACGCCAGCCATGAAGTTGACGTGAAGCACCGCACATTTCCACGGTCACTCCATTCTTGATACATCTTGACTTTACCGTGGAAATGATCGTACGCCACGTTTTTGTGCGTACGAACCCTTTGTACATGAGGCCCCAGATGTCTAAAAAGTGATAAAATGCCTAAAAGTTTTGTAGCTGTTTGTCTATGTCTGGTTGTTGGGTGAAGGATTAGAGCAGGTCGGTCCCACTAGAGGGACCACTAGATGGCGGTTTGCAGCATGAGGATAAGCCGTAATTGACCTATGGCTAAACCACACCCCCAAACATGAGCCAATCACATTGCGCACAGCTAACCAAATGCACTCAAACATTTTCTGCTTGAACTTCCATTGAAATGCATTGAAGTTAGTCCATTTTGTTTGTTTTTATGTCTTAATGTGTTTTTTGTTTTGTTTTGTTTTTTGTTTTTTTTTAGTTTGAAATGGTCCGTTTGCTCGGAGAGTCCACTTCATTTCGGGGAGGGGAGTTGTAAATGCGCCAACGGACACTGATCAAGAACAAAGAAGCAGACTTGGTCCACCTACAAACGCAGGTCTGATTCAAGTGAACCAAAGACAGGAAGTGGACTACAAATTGCATTGGCATTGTGGTAAAACATTGGGCATTGTGGGTAAACGCTACAACAACACATACACGTGTGGGACTGCAGTACTTATAAAGATGGCTCGTGGTCAGACGTGGAGTGACAAGACAGTAAAAGCTTTAATGGATATTTAGTCTGATGAAAGCATATCCCAGCTCCTCGTAAGTACGCACAAAAAAAATTTGTTGTTTTGTGGAGGAAATGAAAGTTGTGAGAACCTTCTTGTTTGTTGTACGCCTTGTCCTTCCCTATGGTGAAACAGAATGCAGCGCCACCTCTGGAAGGATTGGGAACATTATTCAAAGGGTTTGGCTCATTTGGCTATAGTGCAACGAGAACGCAATCTTGGTCCAGAAAACCACCCCTGCCCCCCAACCGAGCCAGAGACTCAGGAACTATGCTTTGTGAATGCGCCCTAAGTTTTTTTTTACAAAAACCCTCCATCAGATTCATGAACGTGTTCGTAGACTGCAAAATTGTTCGTATCTTTCCTCTTAGACTGGTGAATACCAATCTTTCGACAGACCAGCTGTCTTGACTTTGCAGAGTTAAACACCCCAAATAGTGTTGTCACGAACACACCACCCAGATCAAGATACTATTGAGACCAAGCACCAAGACCAAGACATTTCAAAGACTAGGGACTGAGACTAAGACATTGTACAAGACTAGGTAATATCTTTGTCTTGGTCCCTGGTCTTGGTAATGTCTTGGTCTTGGTGGTGTGGTCTTGACTACAACACTAATCCCAAAAATACCCATAAAAGGTTATGACTTACGGGCCATGTGAAAATAGACACACACAGAGCTACGCATGAGACTGCCAAGAAAAAATAAACAATATGACAAAAGAATTAATGAAAACAAAAAATAACTAGAAAAACACTTTGAGAGCGCAGACCTCCACCAAGGAACTCACCCCCCCCTAACGTTCTCTGTCATCTTCAACATGTCATGAGAGACCTGTCACATACCAGTCAGCTTCAACACTTCCACTGTCACACCTGTTCTCAAAAACCCAAGGACAGCCGGAGTAAAATTATTAGAGACCTGTCACCCTGAACTCTGGTCATGAAGTCATTTGAGCACCTGGTCTCACCTCAGAAAGATCACAGACCCCCAGCTGGATCTGCTACAGCTTGCCGACAGAGCCAACAGGTCCGTAGATGATACAATAAACATGACTCCTCAAGAGCACCAGAAACCTGTTTGAGGATTTTAGTTCTGCTTTCAACATCATCATCCTGACTCTGCAACAGGACAAATTCTCTCAGCTCAGTGTCCTTGACTCCACAGCTGTGTTTCATTTGGAAGTTAACGCACTTTGAAGTGTGGATTCATTGGCTGCATATGTCACAGCGTAGCGTCAAGTGCTGTCCCACTTATAAGCATCTGAAGGAACCTCCAAATCCACCCTCCAAACCCGCACTCCATTTGAAGGCTGCTGGTGCTGTATCCTTCATGGCCTCTCCAGTCCCAGAATTCATTGCGCAAAAGATGGGAGGGTGTTATAATTGGATGTATTTGTTGATTTTTAGTGTCAAATGATGTGTTTACTGGCTTGAAACAACAGAGCCTCTGTGGAAAATTTTAACATATTCAGCCGAGCCTACAGAGATGGTTTTTGCCTTGGAAAATTCATTGGCTTGACATTATTTAGATGTCAACGTCAAGTTAATGGGGTGTTAAAGGCAGGGTAGGGGATCCTGGAAAAACGGTTTGAGCAAGCTACATTAGAAAAAGATACACCCACCTGAAACCGTGTGTGCCGATGGTTTACAAGCTAAGATATCTGATAACAGCCGAGTGGATAGCTCGTTTGCTTCCTAGTAAACGGTACGTTTCAGAAAATGTTAATTTGCTCATTTCCAACTCCTTCTGGGGATGTAAAAAGTCCACACTGCAACACGTCCATGACTTGATCCATATCAGGTTTTTTTTTTTTTTTTCGGTGCATTTTAAGAGCAAACAGCTGCACAGATAGCCTAATGGCAGTGAGCATTCACAGCAAGTTGCAAGTGAGTGTGCACCAAGTGGCAACCTCCGGTGGCCAACTATGAGTCTACCCAGAAGAAGCCAGCTAAGAGCTGGCTTCAAAACAGAGCAAGTTCCCATAGACTCCCATGTTAAAAACGTCAACTTCACAGCAGAATTAAACATGTTTACAGCCTCATTTTAGGTTTAATAGATCAAGTTTACCTTCATGTCAACTGTGAGGGACGTGAATTTTTTTATAACTCATCCGTTTAGATGTTATTTAATCTTGAAATTACACACAATTAAGGGCGTGTCCTTTTGATTGACATGCGGCAGACCGGAAGCCCGGCCTGCTGACCGGTGGCTCTTAGATAGCTCCTTGTTTGCTCTCAGTAAGGTCTCAGTTTGTAGCAGAGTAGCACAACGGCTGCTTTTAGTCAGATTAAAGTCTAAGCGTGTCTTACCTTTACACCGCCGCTTAGGGGGCTTATCTTCGTTAGCTCCTGTTAGGTTTGAGTTAGCTTGGTTAGCGTTTAGCCCAGAGTATGATGGCTGTCAATCATTTGCCCCGCGGCTTGGAGCGGCCTTGCCTTTGCCCATGTTAGTATTTTCCAGGAGTGACGACACGGGATATGGCAAGATGGTGACGATGGTGCACGCCCAACTGGCTTCACTTTTACAGTAGCTCTTCATAAACCAATGGGTCACGTGTGCAGAAGGTTCGTCCCTCTCTATTAACGGTCTATGGCATGCATGTGCTCACGGGAGGTTGGATGGGTTTTTATCAGTCCTGTCTGTACCACAGGTGACCAAATTTTTTAATTTTTGTGTCAGAGCATTTAATGAAATAGTTGTGAGCAATTGGGGTGTGGAGATTTTAAACGGTATGGTAAAAAAATGCTCATGGAAAACATCATCCACCCTGCCTTTAACTTTCAAGTAATGACTGATGAATGAAAAGGAATAAAATGCCTGGCTCCATTTACTTTTTACAACGTACTGTAGCTGAAGTGATAAGCAGAAAGAATGCTGTAACTAGATAGCAGTGGAGACTGCAGTTGCTAGGTAACGCACTGTGGGAAATTCTCATTGGCTAGGATGTCCTGTTTCAGCAGTGTACCATTTCAGAGGGCTGCTGCAGAGTGCGCGGACTACGTAGCACACTCCATAGCCTACGTAGTCTGCACACTTAGAAGTGCAATGAGTTCAGAATGAGACACAGCTTACATGCCGGTGGATCACAAACTTCCTGTCTGACAGGAAACAGCATGTAAAGCTGGGAAAGGTTACTTCCAAATCTCGGACCATTTGCACCGGATCCCCACAAGCCTGCGTTCTTTCTCCTCTTCTTTTCTCACTGTGTTCAAACAGCTGCACCTCCCGTCACTAGTCTGTCAAGCTCCCCTCAATGGGCCCATCTCTGAGGAGAATGAGTCTTCCTACAAGTGGAAGATTGACCATCTGGTAACACGGTGTTAAATCACTGCTGTTAAGAAAGTGGAGATGGTTGTGGTCTTTGGGAAGAGTGCAGCCCCGCCCACCCTCATCTCTGCAGACGACACTGTGGAGTCCTTTTGTTTCCTGGAAACCATCATCACTAAGTACCTCAAAACACCAGCATTCTCATCAAAAAGCCCAATGGAGGACGTTTGTATTCTAAATTACTTACTTCTCTGTAAATGATATCATTATAGGATGATGTGTTTCTGTTTTCTGTTTGTTAAATATCAGTTGATCCACCAAGGAGCAATAAGTGAGAGTAATATTGACGAGAAATGGTTGGGTGTAGAGCAAAACCAATAGAGCTGCAAGAAGCTACACAGTTTAGAAGTCTACATCTAGTTTGTGTCTGTGATATCTTCACAGAGAGCATCCTAGTGTTTTGGGTGATCTTCATTATGCTAACTTATGCTTCCTTGCTTTGTGTTTCCTCCTGTGACCTAGTATGTCTTCTTCCTCCACCATCATGGAGGCTCTTTCAGTCGTCAGATAATGAGGAAGAGAAGGAAGCGGGAGGTTTCTGGCAAACCTTTAAGAGAGGAAGTACAGATCCATATGTGGAAATCTTTTATCATGTCACGTCTCACCTTCACATTAACACCAGGAAACAGTTTGAGATGTGTGCAACCTTTAATTTCTTATTTGGCAGTTCTGGCTCCTCTGTCCTTTCATCTTTTCCTCCAATCTCTCGGTTTCAGCCTCATCGGGGGAGATAAGTTGCTAGGACGGCATGTGGATATGGGCTGAGACAAGATGTGTTTGCATAATGATGAGCACCACATGAACATGAGTGAGGAGGGTTATAAATATCCTTCTTAACCAGGTCTTTTTCCCTTTGCCCTGCTGCATCTACATTAACTAAAGAGAAAAAGGTCCATCCAGTCCTGACAACCAGACTCTTCACCGTTTTAAGCACAATCAGGGATTGGGATCAGAGTTTTTTCTGCTAATAAGATATCCATAGTCTGAGCTTTTACATGTGTGCATGCTTGATTAAATTCTTTGGGTCAGCAACTACCTGGAAGCAGCTTGTATTTCTTTACATGTTAGACTATGTTTTCTTATTTAAAGTGCGTATCTTTGTGATTATCTGGCAGTGTTTTGTCATATGCAGGAACCAGGAGCAGGTTTTGCTTGGCTTCCTTCAACTTGTCCGTGTTCCAACTCACATGCAGCACAGAGTGTAATTGGATCATACATGACTGAATGCATGCAAACTGCCCCAGTACCACTGCTGTCTGTGTGTGTGGTCTTGTCACACAGCCCTAACACATGCTGACAGGCCAACATGCAACTAATTTGGTCTGCTGGAGGATGTTGGAAGGGGTGAGATTAATCAGGAGGGAATGTGCACACACACATGTATGTATATGTGCGTGTATCTGTGAGTAAATACCAGGGGTGTACCATTTTAAACACCTCACACTTCTATTCTTATATGGGGATGTAAAAAAAAAAATTAGAGGGAGAATCTTTAAAAAAGGTTTTAAAAAAAAAAAAAAAAGTATATATATGAAGAGTTCATTTGCGAAAACAGACAAACAACATTTAGAAAAAATGGAGCTAACAGCTTTTGCAAATGAACTCTTCATACTTTTTGAATATTTTCACCAAATGAAGCTCACATGAAGTAGAGGGTTTTGATGATGTAAAATGGAGAAAAAAAAAAAAAAAAAAAAAAAAAAAAAAAAAAAAAAAAAAAAAAAAAAAAAAAAAAAAAAAAAAAAAAAAAAAAAAAAAAAAAAAAAAAAAAAAAAAAAAAAAAAAAAAAAAAAAAAAAAAAAAAAAAAAAAAAAAAAAAAAAAAAAAAAAAAAAAAAAAAAAAAAAAAAAAAAAAAAAAAAAAAAAAAATTGAGGGAAAACAAATAAAAATAGATCAAAAATTAAAGAAATAAAAATAATAAAAAAGAAGAACTTAGAGGAAAATTAGATTAAAAGAAGAATAAAAAAAAAAAAAAGAAAAAAAAAAAAAAAAATAAAAAAAGGGAAAAAAAATAAAAAAAAAAAAATAATAATAATGGATAAATAAGGAAAAAAGAAAAGAAATGAAAAAAGAAAAAAAAGGGGAAAAAAAAAAAAAAGGGTGGAAAAAAGAGAAAATTAAAAAAAAAAATGAGAGAAAAAAAAACAATAAGAAAAATATACTGACCAATAAAAATAAATAAAAAAATGATTTAAAAAGATATAATGTAAATTGACTATTAAAAAATTAAATGGGGTTAAACATTTTTTTTTTAATAAAATATTATTATAGATTGAGAGAAAGAAAAAAGTAAAAAAATAAAAGAAAAAGAAAAAAAAAGAAAAATACTAAAAAAAAAAAAGAAAAAAAACAACAAAAAAAGATAAAAATATACTGGAAAAAAAATAGAAATTGAAAGTTTAAAAATATAAAATACTCAAAAAGATAGAAAAAGGGGTAATAAGGAACATGCCCGCATCTGTACGGTACCACTGCATGGTCTCAAAATTGACCAAATACTAATGTCTCCATGTTTACTGTTTTATTTACATTCTGCAGTTTCAGGGACTGTATCTGGTCTGAGTTCTCTAACAGAAAAAAAATAAAAAAAAAAATAAAAAAAAAAAAATCCAAAAATAAAGTGTATTTTACTACTTCCTCACCACCTTCACCAGCTGTGCCTTGAACAATGTTAAACTATTCACATCAGTGGAAAAACCGGAATAACAACTTTACGCTTCACAACAATAGATGTTGGAAACCACACAAAGAACTATTCTACCCTGACAATGTGTTGAGAGGAAGCTGCAAGAACTCCCAAACTAGGGCTGTGAGAACAAAAGGAGGCCATTTTCTTCTTGAGAACTAGAACAAAGTTTTCTATTCTGGTGGAGTATGTAATGGCTTTTATTTATATGTACTTCTCCAACTTGTATCAGTGGGGAAATATAGAACAGTAGTGCTATGGCTTTTTCACACATCATAGTTTTTGGTACTTTATTGCTATTTAAGCCAAATACTTGCCTTTCAAGATGGCTTTGTGACTGCTAGAAATGCAAACATAGGAATCCAAAATTATTAAATTGGGTTAAAAATCCAGATCTTTTTGGCCCTCATTTATCAAACGATCATAGAAATGATCGCAAATCTGATTGTAAAAATGGTCGTACCGTTGGACCCACGTGTGATTTATTAAAACGTTCGTATCTGTCCCATCTCGTCGTATGAACAAAAGAGTCTTGATACCGGAGTCAGAGACGTGCACAGAAATGCTGCACGGAAGAGGATCAGTCAGGCTCACCGGTGTTGAACAGCCTGCTGATATTAATAAAAGTCTCAATCTAGGCCTGGTTTATATGTTTTTTTTTTCGTTTTATTAGTTATTAAATTTAATAATAGCCCATATCCGATAGCAACGTCACAATTCTTTTGCCAATGGGTCAAGAAAAAGTGGTCCAATATGAAACTCACCTCCAAAAGATGCTAAGGGACAGTCTACTGATCGAGCACTTAAACAACTTTAAAGTATAGATTACTTATTAAAAATGACGGATAAGCTGCTGTCTCCTCCATATAGCCCAGTGGGGGCTGCAGAGCGGCTCCCGGCACATCTTCTCCTCTGACTGCGCATAAAAACTTTCCAGCGGTCCGAACATTGTGCAGCACTGCACAGGACAGGATTGTATTGTAGATTTTCTCAGAGTCTAAAGCAGCGTTTCATCCCGCCGGGTCAGAGTCGAACCGTCAGACACCCACCTGCCTTCCTGCAGCCCGAAGCAGCGCTCCACCTGGGCACCTGCGCGTGTGTGCGTACTGATGCCTTTCTCCGCTCCTATGTGGCAGTTTTACCAGCGAGGTGAGGAGATGCATGAAGAGTGCAAAGCACTTGTCTCCTAGAACTATATGTTAATGATTTGAATAATTTGTTGAGATAAATGGAGGAATTAAGTTCAGTCACAGCTATTTTTGTAATTTGGGGAATACATTCACTTTTTTCCTTTTTCTTTTTCTTTGCAAATGGGTTCATTCTTAGTGCTGATATGCTGATATATACTTATGTTTAAATGACAGTTTGTGGTTAGATTAATAATTATTTTCATGTTCTACTGCGCTACAAACCCTCACTGACTCAAACTTGCGTACACAAACTCAGAGCTGTCGTGAGATTTGATCGTAACCTACGATCACTTCCAAATTGATAAATGCCGAGTCTTGCGTGGAAATGGTCGTACGCACAGATTTTCGTCATACGATCGTTTGATTAATGAGGGCCAATGTGATGTGATGTAAAATCTGAGATGAAACATGACCTCAGCTGAAAAAGATTTTATAAACATAATTTCAAATATGAAATCCACATCCTTTAATATATAAACTATTTGAACTACTCTACAGGAGGCAGTATTGTACATCCTACAACTAAACCCCTAAATAAAATATTTGGTGCTTCTTGACTCTCATGAGTTTCGCTACATTTCAGAAAACTTTATTCACAAGTGTTCCTTTTGGCAAATACATTTCTGAGCCACAGTCAAATGATGCAACACCTGAACTGTTCCCTGAGCTATCTGGGAAAAATAAGTAAATGGGTAAATAAAAATGGTCCAATTATGCTTAACTTCACATCAGGAGTCATTTTACCTGCATCGGCTATAATGCTTGATGGCTTCTGCCATGGAGCCCTTCAGCAGTCTGAGCCACTGGAGCGTGGGTATGTGGGGCATCTCCAGGTGAACCTGCACTAAATTGTGTGAAGCAGAGCATCAGCCAGTAAGTGCTCAGTGAATTCAAACCACATGAGCAAAGACACGATTTGAATTCACAGAAAACAGGAATGTTTTGGTGACTGCAGATTTGATGGAGTATAGTGTTAAGGCTGAGATTCAGAATTTGAAATCCTTTCTTCGTATGATGGAAATTATTTTACAACTTTTAGATGATCAATTTCGGTAAATGACAAGATTTTTCCATAAGATGCCTCAGCTTTTTAGAGAATGACAAATACGACTGAAGAAAAATGGGGAATTTGCACATTGGACAGGTCTTGAACAGCTTATTTTGATGGAAAGGATTTTGCACTTATCTATTTTTAAGTTGGACTTTCTGGATCAGATGGTGAAAAAATAAAGTGTACTACGGAGAACTATTTTTATTGTATTTTGCAACATTCTGGACTTTGCCAGAATAAATTGCAAATAAATTGTAGCTTTATAGTAAATACTGGAAATAGTTCTGTTGATATAAATATTTTTGCTTTCATATAGATCTTAATACTGACTTGTTTTGTTCTATTTATATTTAATCCACTTCTGTTAGTTTTTTATTGTAAATATTTAGGCTATGTGAACTGATGATAAGGTTGAATATGTTTTTGAGATAAATTAAGCAATTCTTTATGGTATTTCAGATTTTTCTGTTCTGTAAATCATTACTCAGCTAATTAATACATGCAGTACCATATGCTATGATATGAGTTAATCAAAATTTAAATGTAGCCGTAAAAAAGCCCAAAAATGCCATCTTGCATGGACAGTACAAGCTCTGCAGCTATCTTTATTGTATCACTATGAGACAGTTTCTGCTGAGACAGCATGCTTACATGCTTTGACATGGCAAGGTCCCATTTACAAGAATATTCTACACTGTGCGGGTCTGCTTCTTTCGCAATGGTGATTCTTAACCAAAAATCTGTTTTTGTGTGGGTTGCGAGGGCCGTGGGCCCATTGCGCACTTTCAATACACAAGTGATGCTGTTATCCAGTTGTAATTCATCCTCCCACCACTTGGTGGCAGTAGCCTAATCTGTTAGTTAGCTGCTCAATAGACTTCAATAAGCAGAGGAAGACAGTGAACTATAGCCTACAGCCACTAATTTGTAACAAAAGTTACAAAGAAGTATTTAAAACAAAATACTCAAAAAGCCTCTAAAGGGCAAAAATAATGCAAAAGAGTCAGTCAGTCAGTCAGTCATTTTCTGTACCGCTTATCCAGTTCAGGGTCGCGGGCAGTGGCGGCTGGTGAGATATTTTTAGGTGGGGCTGGGTCACATCCATTAATTTTCAGTCTGTAAACATGAGTTAATCCAAAAGAGTAAATATATTTCCACTTGAAGGTTATACATTGAACAATTAATTTATTCCATCAAAAAATACTGTATCAATAACAAATATCAGAACACCTTTAAAAAGAAAATAATTTGTATTAATAGTATTGTATTTTGAATAAAATATCCAATACAAATCAGATTAAATGTATTTCATCAGAAGAATATGTTTTGAAATATGAACTGTGCTAGACATAGAAGTCAAGTGTTCTATATACTATCAAACTAGCAGTGTATGCAAGTTCAGAACTAAAAAAAAAGAAGCTGTATTCAAATCAAATGCTAATGTTGGTAAAGAAAAGTGCAAATAAATGCTTTCCCATAGCCCTGATAAGACAGTCAGCATATGTGTAGTGCTGCAGGTGTAGGCTAAAGAAGGTAAATACCAGCATATCTTTCATTCTAAACTCTCTAATCTTACTCAAACTCTTAACAGGAATTTTACAACTTATCTACATTTCTTAATAATGATTTAAACAAAACAATGAACACTAAAATCTGAAAAGTGAACTGAAAATATAATTTGATTCCTCCAAGAACAATTCAAACAAACAAGGTTGAGGGTAACTATGTACAATCAAAGTTATGTAAAGTTTCTCTGTTCATTTGTAGAGGAACTTTGCTCTCCTCTCCTTCTGCATGGCAAACCTCTCAATGACCCTTTTATTAAAGTCAGGAATGTCTCTCACAAGTTTCTTCTCCATGGAGAGCATAGCCAGAGCATTGAGGCGATCTTGTGTCATGGAGTTTCTCAGGAAGGTCTTGATCCTCTTCAGAGTGGAGAAGCACCTCTCAGATTCAGCCGTTGTCATGGGCGTTGTCATGAGGATCTGGAGAAGGCTGACAGTCTCTGAGAAAGTGCTCTGAAGGTTGTTCTCCATGAAAAATTGGTACAGAGGCACTGCTCCACTACAAGCTTTAAATTCGCTGTTCTCGTAGATGAGGGACAGTTCTGTTTTGAGCTTGGCCTTGTCCAGCATGGGATAAGCCTCCACCGTCGCGTCCAGCGCTGCCTCAGGAAAGCTCACACTGTGTTGAGGAAAGAGATCTCCATGCAGCAGTGTTGCACTGACAAGATGCTGAGTGAAGGCAAAGCATTCCTCAGTGTGCACCAGGATGGTATCACAGACCTGAACAAACATGAAGAGCTTTTATTTAGAATAAAGTTAGAATTTTTTTTATTGAAAAGGTGGAGGCTTAAAAACAAGCCATTTGTTTGTCTTTTCTGCCTCTTCCTGCACTTTTATCCTTTTTTTAATTGTTGTTTCTTATCTTTGTGTTTTGTATGCAAAATAAAATAAAATTGAAAATTAAAATTATGACATTTCTATTTTCAAGAAGCACCAGTCACTCCCCAGCCACATATTCAACATTGCTGTCAGGAACAGCATCATGTGATCAAAGTATGAGTACAAAATAAATTAATGGAAATATTAAGACTCAGTTAATTTATTCAAAATTGGCTGCAGTGGAAAATATCTTTTGCACCAAGTCAAGCTTTTCTTGTTGTTGTTCTTTTTTGTTTGATTATTGTCCCCTCCCCCCCAAAAAAAGAAAAACAAAAAAGTGAGAAAATACTTACTTCTGTAGCCAGCCTTTTTTGTTCTTCTGGTCCCAGCATCCTCTGTCTCTTCAGTGGCTGACCAGCTGTGCTGTCCTCACACAGAGAGGGGATAGACATCCTGGTCCAAACATGAAAAGTTTCATTAGTTAACTTTGTATGATGTTTTTATGCACTTCAAACATTTTGTAAACCAGCAAAATTATTTTAACAGTCTGGAGTAATACACTGACTGTATCGTAAATTCAAAAGTTTTTCTCTTTAAGTTCACATATGTAAGATCATCTGATAGATACTAATGACAGTTTCAATCAAATCTCTGTAGTTTCCTTTATAGGCCTAAATAAGTGCTCTATAAGAATAATTTACTGTCATGGCATGGAGGTTTTTACAGACTAGATTGTGTAACTACTCTGAAAATAACTTTCTGAGTTAATTTAAATATAATTATTTACCTGATCCTGAGCATGCTGTCTCTGAACCGCTGAAGGAGAGCTTTAATCCAGACAGGGTCGATGTTCCTCTTCTGCAGCTGGTTGAAGAGCATGTCCACATGAGGCATGATTCTGTGGAACAGTGCCAGAAAAAAGCAGAAAGCCTCGTCTTTCAGGATCCTCCACAAAACCCCCAGCCTCTCTGGTAGTCTGACTGTCAAAGTTCCCCGAGTCTCTGATGGTCTGGAAACACTTCAGCAGGTCGTCTTTGTGCTCATACACAGTGTTCACGGCGCGGCTGTGGAAGTTCCAGCGTGTTGTGGAGGCTTTGGGCAGTCTATGAGAAACCACCTGATCCAGTACTGCGGTTCGCTTTGGTGACCTGGAGAAGAAGGCAGAAAATCCAGCCAGGTCGGAGAAAAACGTGCCAATCCTGGGCATGTGGGATGTCGCCTGCTGCATGATGAGGTTCAGCTGATGTGCGTAGCAGTGGACGTAATGGGCATTTTCATAGACATCCATGATTTTGCGCTGCACACCGCCGGTGGCCCCTCTCATTACAGCAGCTCCGTCATAAGCCTGGGCGATAAGTTTGGCCTTCTGTCCATCTGGGAGGATGGTGTGTAGCCTCTCTAGGAGCGCTGAGCTGATGGTGTCCGCGGATGCATTCTGGATGCTAATAAACTCCAGAAACCGTTCCTGTATGTTACTGCTGCCATCAATGTAGCGCAGCACGAGCACCAGCTGACAGTGGGTGGAAATGTCCGTCGTCTCGTCTGCTTGAATAGCAACAAAATCAGCTTTCTTCACTTCCTCCAAAATGTTACTCCTCACCACGGACAACATACAGTCCAGCAGCTCGTTCTGGACCGTCTTCGACGTCCCTTTAAACACAGTCGCCGTCTTCAGGTGCTCCTCCAGCACCTTATCCAGGGAGGCGAGGCGACAAAATCCACCAGCCCCCGAAAAATACCGGGGTTTTCTGACGAGTCTGTCTCATCATGTCCACGCAAGGCCAATTCAAATGCGCCACAAAACTTGACACAATCAATTATTTTGGATAAAACATGTCGGTTTTTATCCACCTCCTCATTGTGTTTCTTCACCGCCAGCCTGTGACCGTCATCCAGCTGCGTAGCGATGTTCTGCCGTCCCAATACGGCTAGCTTCACGGAGTTATCCATGTGTGCTCTGGTGTTGTCATGTTTTTTAATTTTCTCAGACAGATGTTTCATGTCCCTCACTCCTGTAACTGTCCAGGCGGGATCTGTCCCAGCCGTTTTAAACAGCAGACACGGAAAACAAAATAAGGCGTTAGCATGGCTACATCCAGCTAGCCAAGCCTTTCTGGTGTACCAGTTATGGGAGAAGCCTCTCACGTACCGCTTTCCTTTCTCACTTGCCGGCTGTTTGATGGCGAGATCAGGTTGATCTGGGCCCAGGTCTTTTACCTGAAGTTTCTCCATCAAAGTTCTCCTCTCAAATGGCTCTTGAAGGAGAGATCTTACAGAGTTAATGCTCGGTCTTATCACAGTCGTCATTGTGCTGCTAGAAAAATGGCGTCCGCAGAGTGAAGTCTACTGCCTTGCCTGGGGCGATAAAATCGTCGCCCTTCTTGGAATAATTTTGGCCACGCTGATAGGGTAAATTCGCATCATACGTTGGACAATATGATTCTGCTATTGGCTAATCTGTTACAAAATCCCACCTTCTCGGGGCAATTTTCCGATCGCCCCAGAGCTGAACTTGAGACATACAGACAGTGGACATGCAGGAAAAATACATTTTAAACAGTAGTTTGTACCTTTGAAAAATCATGAATTATCATTTTAAACATTAGTGGATATATCAACCTTGTGAATAAAAAAGTATTAAGTTTTAAGGTCTTTGTAAAATTCTTATGAAGAATGCTTTCTGTTGTGAACTGGCAGGGAGGGCGGCGCCCTAGCGCCCTCTATTGGCCAGCCGCCCCTGGTCGCGGGGGTTGCTGGAGCCTATCCCAGCTATTAACAGGCGAGAGGCGGGGTACACCCCGGACATGCATGTGTATTCTTTCACAATTTCTGACCATTGTTTCTTTAAAAAGCTTCCAAAAAATGATGTTTTTATGCATCTGTAGCTCTTTTTTTCATACCTTTTATTGACAGGTCGCCAGTCTGTCGCAGATGCAAAAGAGTGATCGAATTTATTAAATATAGATTAGTAAACAGAGGTAACGAGACAGAGCTGAAAGGTCAGGATGGACCGCCAATTAATGCTAGCTAATGCTAACTATCATAAATTTTCTAGGCTTTCAGTGCTCATGAGTTGCTGCATCTAGAAGCCAAATATCCGTCACTCGTTGGAAAGACAGTGAAATTTTTAATAAACGAACCGAGATTAAAAATAAAAGGTATGAAAAAAAGAGCTACAGATGCATAAAAACATCATTTTTTGGAAGCTTTTTAAAGAAACAATGGTCAGAAATTGTGAAAGAATACACATGCATGTCCGGTTTTTTAAAACTAATGGCTGATGAAGCGTTAAACACCAAAAAGAACGAGCCCACCCACGTCTCTCTCTGTTGCCTTAAACAGGCTGTGTGTGGCATAATGCGCTGCAATTTGGTGGCTGAATTTCCCGCGCAGTTCTACGGATGTGACATCAGTTGAGGCTGCATATGTGTTCCCGACAGTTTTAAAACAGAAAGAGATGGTCTCCATGGATTCAAAGGGTATGGGTAAGGGTATGGATCATTCTGCCGTCAGCAAACGACCCAGATCAACTGAAAGACCACAAAAAAGTGGCACTACGCAGAAAAAGAGTTTTGAAACCTCACCATTTTGTTGATCCAACATTCTTTATATCCATCTCCATCAGTTTTTTTCCAAGTTTCTCTTTTTTTCTGTCAAAACGTAATATTTAGTAGATTTTGTGTTTATTATCCATACTTAACCTTTTAAATTAGTTCTTGTAGGAATTTTGTTCCATGAATTATTGCACCTATTGTATCTACTGTATTGGTGGGGCAGCAGTGGCTCAGGTGGTAGAGCAGGTCGGCCAATGATCGGAGGACCGACAGCTCGAATCCCGATCCCCCAGCCATCCGTTGTTGTGTCCTTGGGCAAGACACTTAACCCTCCTTGCCTTGTATGAATGTGTGTGAATGTTCTGGTGGTGGTCGGAGGGGCCGTAGGCGCAAAATGGCAGCCACACTTCCGTCAGTCTGCCCCAGGGCAGCTGTGGCTACATACATAGCTTACCATCACCAAGTATGAATGAGGAGTGAATGAATAATGGACCTACTGCGAGCGCTTTGAGTGCCTTGAAAAGCGCTGTATAAATCTAATCCATCATTATTATTATTATTATTATTATTATTATCTGTGCAGTTTCACATATATTTGATATAATTATCTTTGTGATTATCTAATGTCTCATAAAAATAATAGATCTGTTTATTCGCCAGTCATCATCATAATCATCATCATCATCATTGGGTCAGGAAATCCTGGTGAATCCCTGAGAAGGCATTCCCTTAATTCTCCCATCTGTAGGTCCTCCAGCAGCACCGATGCATCCATGCGCAGCATTACGCATGCGTGTCACCATGGTATTAATATGCTTGGATCAGTCAGTCTGATTGCTGCACCTTGTCAGAATATGTGTGTTAATATGCTAAATATATCACCCTGATGATCTTTGGTGGAGGAATATGATAGTGAGAAAACTTGATGAAGTGTTGATTTAACATATAAGTTTGCTTATGGACCTTTTTTATTTATTTGAAAGGTTCTTATAATTTCAGCTCAACTGCGCAGCATAAACAACGCTGCTGGTTTGAATCCTGTAAAGTCAATCTATGATAATAATTTGATATGAAGGGGGATTAAATGGTTGAGAGAGAGGGGAGAAGAGCCTGCACGGGGCTCGATCCCCACCCAGGGGAAAATTTTACCTCTCAAAGCTTTCTCTTTTGCATCTCAGGAGACAAAAAGGAGATCGCATCCCAGCCTCATTCAGCTTTTAAATAATTCTCATGAATGTCTCTTGTTTCTCCTAAAATTCATCAGGAATCGTCTTATTTGAGACTTAATGCAGACATCCTGAGAGTTATTTGAGAAAATGATTGAGATCTCCTTTGGAACTGGAAGTGAGACTAAGGTTAAGATTTTGTGAAACTTTTCCATCTGGAGACGAGGTTGAAAAACAGGAGAAATGAGCCATTGTCTCATTTTGCTCTCACGTGGATCTCACATTTGTCTAGAAGTAAATGAGACCTTTCTGATCAGCTTTCCAAAATGATTTTCCTCTGGGCAGTCTCCAAAATGTGCGTAAGCAAGGTCTGTAGTTTGCTAAAAGTCATTCCTAAGCTAGCTTTTTTTGTCTATAAATCCCAATTCTTGCGTAAGAAGTTAGCTACACACTTCCTAGCCCTGTTTTGTGCGTAAGCAAGCTCTATAAATGAGGCCCCTGGACATTATTTACTGTAGGAAGCCTGAATTGCCTTGGACACAAAACTGTGTTTTTTCATATAATCTATTGTCATTTTACCATAATTAAGTCTTTTCAAATGCAGTTTTGTTAATCCACTGGACTCATTATGGATCATTCAAATGTTGGTACTGTTTAGCTGAGCAGTGAATGCATATGTTGTACTAAACTGGCTGTAAGATAGCGGCTGTGCAGTGAGCAGCTCTGCATTTGAATAAGATTATCAGCGGTTGTCTTCAGCTGTGTCGTTCCTGCTGACAGAGGACATTAGATTACTTATAATCAGTGTCTGAACAGGAGCTAGTTAAAGGATAAGTATTACCTGAATGTTACACACACCCTTCACTGCCTCAGAAATGAAAATAAAGGCCTGCTTTATGAAATGTTTCAACTGTGGATATTAACATGAACAGCAAGACTGTTCATGTTACTGAGACTTTGCTTTTATGATTGTTTGGAATGACTTTATTTGTTCATTTTACCATGATTAAAATTTGTTAATTTACCATGAGAAAAAATATGACAATATGCAAAGTTTTACAGAAGTGAGCAATTATGTACAATAACAACAGCAGCAGCATCATGCAGTATGCAGTATTGTAACAGTGCAAAAAGTGTGTGTGTGTATGCAGTGTGTGTGTGTCGGGGGGAGGCATAGTTGCGTGCGCTCCTGTTATCAGCCATTCAGGAGCCGAAATAGCTTTAAATTTTACATCATTTGACCTTTTCTACAGATGAGTGTGAATAAGCTTTGGTACCACTAAGCTCTGATCTTTTTTCATTTAAAACAAAACACAAACTAAGATATGACAAGCTAATCTTCCGAAGAATAAAGGAAAACTTGTTATTCTTAACTGTTTGTGTTTTCTCCTCATATTTCTACAAACGGAATTTGAATCAATAAATTGGATCACTGGGTCAAGGCTGGGACTCGACTTTGTAGTTCTCATGCGATAAGAATCTGTTATGAAACAGCACTCTGGATGAAAGTTAGTTTGAACCTCTTTAGCATGTTAATTCACCCTCACTGGTGGGTTTGGGCCGACCCATCCCAGCTGGAATTAAAAGCAAAATTTACCTGCTGTTAGCATTTAGTAACCCATCGTCAGTTGTTTTGTAATGTAACTAAGTGGCAGCCTGATTCTATCTGTTCACATGTGGACTCTTTTGACTTCAGCTCACTGAGAGTCTCTGTAGCCAGAGTTTTTTTTTTCTCCTCTTTGTCTAGAGTCTTTCTCATGTATTCTGTGTGCATATGTTTCCATGGCGTTTAAACTCCAGGCTCAGATTGTGATGCGTCCGCTCTGTCAAGTTTGTTGTTTTGTATATTTCTCTCTGTGAAACTAAAAGTCTGGCTGTGTTTTTTGTTCAGAGAGTGTAGATTTCCTGCTAATTGCTTGTGCTGGTGAGAAAAGATACAGCAAGTGCAATGACCAGAACAACAAGTGAGGGATGAGAGGGTCGAGCTTCTTTACATATTTGCTGATCCTCCATTTAGATGGCATAAGGAAACAGATTATTTTCATTTGGGGGGGGACTTCTACTTGTGTAATTCTAGAGAGGATATTAATGCCTGGGTGTTCCAAGTAAACCACAAATGTAACTGTATTCTGCTGCAGAATTAAAAGCATATCATTCTTTAAATGGTCATTATGAACCATGTGGTGGTAGCCATGCTAGATAACAGGCCAGTAGCGTAACAACATGGTGATAGGCTGGGTGCAGATATATATATTTTTTGTTCCACCACTAATGTGCCCTGTATGCGTGTGCAAAAATACACACATGAACTCACAAACAAACAGCCACGAGAACTGCTACTGATACCACGATTGGCCCTTTTATGACCAAAGATGATGTGTATGATGATGTGATGATATATATATATATATATATATATACATACATACATACATACAATTTGTATTAAAAATATATATATATAAAGATATATATATACTGTAAATGAACAGCTGTGTGAAGAAGTTTTGCCCCCTTCCTTATTTCTTACTTTTTTGCATGTTAGTCACACTTAAATGTTTCAGATCATCAAACAAATTTAAATGTGAGACAAAGATAACACAAGTAAACAGAAAATGAAGTTTTTAAAGGAAGATTTATTTTTAAGGGGGGAAAAAAATCCAAACTTAAATTGCCCTGTGTGAAAAAGGGATTGCCCCCTAAACCTAATAACTGGTTGGGCCACCCATAGCAGCAACAACTGCAATCAAGTGTTTATGATAACTGGCAATGAGTCTTCTACAGCGCTGTGAAGGAATTTTGTTCCACTCATCTTTACAGAATTGAAGTAATTCAGCCACATTGGAGGCTTTTCCAGCATGAACCGCCTTTTTAAGGTCATTCCACAGCATCTCAATGGGATTCAGGTCAGGACTTTGATGAGGCCACTCCAAAGTCTTTATTTTGTTGTTCTTAAGCCATTCAGAGGTGGACTTGCTGGTGTGTTTTGGATCATTGTCCTGCTGCAGAACCCAAGTGCGCTTCAGCTTGAGGTCATGAACAGATGGGCGGACATTCTCCTTTAGGATTTTTTGGTAGACAGCAGAATTCATGGTTCCATTTACCACAGTAAGCCTTCAAGGTCCTGAAGCAGCTAAACAGCCCCAGACCATCACACTAAAACCACCATATTTTACTTTAGGTATGATGTTCCTATTCTGAAATGCCGTGTTACTTTTTCGCCAGATCTAATGGGACCTACACCTTCCATAAAGTTAAACTTTTGTCTCGTCAGTCCACAAAGCATTTTCCCAAAAGTCTTGGGGATCATCAAGATGCTTTATGGCTAAAATGAGACGAGCCTTTATGTTCTTTTTGCTCAGCAGTGGTTTTGGTCTTGGAACTCTGCCATGCAGGCCATTTTTGCCCCCCAGTCTCTTTCTGATGGTGGAGTCATGAAGACTGACCTTAATTGAGGCAAGTGAGGCCTGCAGTTCTTGGATGTTGTTCGGGGGTCTTTTGTGACCTCTTGGATGAGTCATCGCTGTGCTCTTGGGGTAACTTTGGTCAGCCGGCCACTCCTGGGAGGGTTCACTGTTCCACGTTTTCACCATTTGTGAATAATGACCCTCACTGCGGTTTAAGTCCCAAAGCTTTAGCAATGGCTTTGTTACCTTTTCCAGACTGATAGATCTCAATTACTTTGTTTCTCATTTTTTACAGAATTTTTGCTGCAACATGATGTCTAGCTTTTGAGGATCTTTTGGGTCTACTAAACTTCGTCAGGCAGGTCCTATTTAAGTGATTTCTTGACTGAGAACAGGTTTGGCAGTAATCCGGCCTTGGTGAGGCTAGAGAAATTGAACTCAGCTTTCCAAAGATGTGATAAACCACAGTTAATTTATGTTTTAACAGGGGGGCAATCACTTTTTCACACAGCACCATAGAGGTTTGGATCCCCCCCCCCCCCCCCTTACTAATAAAAATCTTCATTCAAAAACTGCATTTTCTATTTACTTGTGTTATCTTTGACTCACATTAAAATTTGTTTGATGATCTGAAACATTTAAGTGTGACAAACATGCAAAAAAGTAAGAAATTATGAAGTGGGCAAAAACTTTTTCACACAGCTGTATATATGTAGCTGACATAAGCTACATGAAGCGGTCTTCACTCTGGCCCAGCAAAGACTTCAGCCCCTTTCAGACTTGCGCTAGAAAGCAGTAATAGTGCGTACTTTATACCATCTGCATTCAGACATGCATTCCGTTCTTTAAAAAAAAACGAAGGACCCGCAGTGGTTAACCTAGGCCAGCCACTCCCCACACCCCTCCAACAACACAGCCACTCTTTATAACATGGTATTTGGAGAATGAAAGGCTTTGTTTTCAGTTGAAGAGTGAGATTGCAGCTGACTCATTTCCAGGCAGGGACACCTAGTGGCGAACAGAGACCGAAGAAGGGGCAGAATGAGGAGGATAAGATGTGAATTAAAGAGAACAATCAGATGACAGATGGAGAGAAACCAAGCATGTGCTTGGTTTGGGAGGCCCAACAAAGTCCAAACACATTATTGATCGAAACACTGTCACTGCAATTCTTTACTCAGCCCCTCCCACCTTGCACTCCCAGTCTCTCCATCTTATGCTCCCTAGCTGTTAAAAATAAATTCATCTTTTTTTTTCTTATCAGTTTTCTTTCTGTCTTGCTCAGATTGTCTGTTACTCATATGGTGCCTCAGGGTAGTAGATCAAATAACTGCCACAGAGATGGAGTGTGGGGTCAGGAACTTGCATGTGGTTCAGTGTATTTGACAATGCTTGTCAGTGCTCAATGTTCTTAAAAGACAGATACTTAGTGTTGAAAAACTCAACAGACTTGATGTTACCGTTTGAGATTAGATAAGGAATATTTCAGCAAAGGTTGTAAAAGTAGGGTTGGAGATCCTGGAGAAACACTTTGAACAAGTGTTTGAAAACACACATTTTGAAAGTCCAAATCCCTTTTCTTCTAGGGATGTGGAAACCCCACCAAGGAGGGTGATTTGATATGCATCTCAATACTGTCAGCAATACGATACATTCACGATACGGTGAAGCCTCCTGCTGATGCGATTCACCAATGATTTGACAATGATTTGTCTTCATACAATTCGATTCGATTTGATTCAATACAATTCATGCTGCGATTCAAAACCATTCAACACAAAAACAAAGAATTTACAAGTCTCCATCTGGTTTCTAAGCAATCATCGCAATTATTTTACCTTTCTCCCTCTCCCTGTGAAGGATGTTTTTAACACTTGTGTTTTTTTTTTTATTGTTTTCTATAAATCAAAACAATAAATCCATCTTAAACTGATGCAGTTCACTCTGGCACAGACAGAGATGCTGTCAGGAAGTGTCAGTTTTGTTAAAGGAGTGATGACATAGCAGTTAAAAACTAGTTCATGTTGTTGGCATTGCTTTATATGTAAATACTCCAAAGAAAAAAACGGCATTTTTTACAGCGGAGTATTGTTTTGAAACGCCAGACCTCACTTCCTCAGTAATACAGTTGGGTCCGGTGATGTTATGGAGCTTTACCCGGAGACCACGTTGACTTTATTTTGATTGGCTACACCTTATTTCACTATGACCTTATTTGGAGAATCTAGGTCAAGCTGCGGTCGGAGTTTGCTAAAGGCTAACTGCTAGCAACATGGGCAGTTCAGATAGTGGAGCTATGTTTATCAGACAAGACAGCATTTAGAAAAAATAAATAAACTTACAGGTAATGACAAGGTTGTGGCTCCCTCCCTCAGTGCTGTCAGAAGTTTTCTTTTAAATCCATTTGTTTGAAAATCCAGACCTGACTGCACAGAAGTTACTACTTAGCTCCATACACGCAGCTGAATCAGACGGGGAGGGGAGGGGGGGAGCGGACGGTGCATAAACCGTTAGGAGGGGAGAGGGGGGGCGCTGTTTACTTGATAGTGTGCTCTTATTGGAGCAATTAAATTACGTAGAATGATAGAACTACGTAGAATGATAGCCTGCTGTCTGATTCAACTGTTTCTGAGCAGAGAGACAAAGCTGACAGACCATAAACAGGAACTTTGATTCTCACTCTGGACATTCACATGGCCTCATCAGTGCACAACAGATCATATTATACACCCAAAACCCCAGAAAAGTGAAATTTGATGTCATGGCACCTTTAAAGAAAAAAACAAGATAATTTTCCCACCAGTTCTGCTTCTGCTCACCTCATATTTATGTTCATCAGTAGAATCATCTGAGGAAGATGTGGGGGGAGCAGTATCCACACCATGCCACCTGCCTGCCATGTTTGTCATGCTGCTGATGTCTTTTATAGCAGCGCCACATTGTTTTCAAAACCACAGATTTCTTGTCAAGTTTTCCATCTTCCAAGTATCGCCAAACTTTTGACGTGTGTCCTCAAAGATGCACCAAATATGTCCTCTTCACCTACTGTCTCACTCCCTCTGTGTTTGCTGTTTACTTACTGCAGCTGCACCGCCCGGCTCCAAGGTTTTAAAAACTAAAGTTAAAAGACTGATGGTACGTTCAAGGCGCATTGAAAATACATGTGACGTAGGAGACAAACTATGTAATAATCATGTAACCATGGGTTTTTACCGATTCAGACACACCAAGAAAGATGCCGGGGGAATGGATTATCTTCTAGAAGTGTGGTTGGGGGGCTGTCCTTTGGGGTATGTATGTACCAGTGGTATAACTTGGAGCGTTTGTTTTTATCTATGGAGCTGTGGGTGTGTGGTGTGTGATTTTTTAGTCATTGGGAGAGATCTATGAAAAGGTAAAGAGAGGAGGTGTACTGCTTGCTGGATCAAGTCTTAAGAAACAAGGCTGTTAAAATATCGTGTTTTAGTCAGGTGGTAGTTTTCTTTGTGTGTATGTGTGTATATATTTATTATTGGAGAGGGGGTGTGGAAGAATTTTAGAAATATGAGTAGAGAAAATCTTAAACCCCCACTTATTGGTTAGTTCTATGGTTTTATGATACAATTCAGACCAGATAAAAAGATAAAAATCAAAAGGAAAAAGCCAGCAGGTGCTAATCAAACTTGTGGCCGGGAGGCATTCAAAGGAAGAAGGATGAGTTGAGGCACTCTGGATTTGCAAGTGAATTTATTGCGCACCAATGCGTTTCGGCTATTCAGCCTTCATCAGGTAAAGCAGAAACACAGGCTGCTTGGCTCCCTTAAATAAATGCCCCTTTGGGGGGAGAGGTCATGGATCGAAATGTGAAAAAAAACAGAAAGACAACTAGGCAAAATATATATACAATAAGCATATCAAATATTATGTTTTTACTGTTAGAGTAAACTGAACTGAAGAATTAAGTAAAATGTGGTTTGCACTGAGTTTTTGTCATCACACTGCTGCCCCTTTAGCTGTATAAAAATGCTTGGTGTGTTTTGAAAAAATTGAGCTTTAGAAAGAGAGTCCTTTCCTTAACTTTGCTGAGACATGAATGTAGTGTTGCAATAAGAAGAAGGTCCCATTGAGGAAGTTTGATTATAATGTTCAGATTTAGGCTCCGAAATCTGAATGGTGGATAGTGTTACTGTGATTGTGACTCTATTATCTGCTACTATCACAAATTTTTGATGATTATGTAACCTAATTCTTAAAGGGTATACCTGGTATTTTAGTAAAATCTCCTTAAATTATCTTTAAATGAATTTTATTTATAGTTGGGTGGGGGGGAAATTTAATAAGCTAGTTTGATCTCTTTTCAGCCCCATTTTTTGTCTTGGAGTTTAAGAATGAAGTAGCTTGTCTGGAAGCGGTTAATGCGCAAGCCTAAAACAAAAAAGTTTGGTTTGTAGAACCAGGAGGGCTGAGTGAAGGAAAATGATGTTCAAAGAGAAAAAATGATAAGAACCTAAGGTGAGTTGATGAATAACGTGGAATAAAAGGGCTGGATAAATAAAATGAGGAGAGAGTCGATGTGAAAAAAGCTGTGTAGCTTGTTTAGCGTTAGAACTTGTCCGTTGTCTATCATTGTCTCCTGGTCTCTTAAAAAAAGATAATAAGTTACAAACAAAACACTTACCAACTGCACATCTTCCTGGATAAATATAATCCTCTGGTCCCTGGTGATTGCCCCTGCTGAATATTGGTGGCTGAAAAATTTGCGCTCTGCGAGAGGTAGGCGCTTGCCTTTTTTTTTTTTTTCCCTCCGGGTGGGTGGTGGTCCTCTTCCTCCTCCTCCTCTTTGCACGCCTGTCATTTTTTATCGCTGATCCCGCGGAGGTAATCAGCTGATTTAGGTGGTGCTAAGAGAGAGCTTATGTTAGCAGCTAGCAACTTTGAGTAATGCGGTGGAAATTCCAGAGCGCATCTGTGGAGAGCGCCTCTTGTGGGGAGTCTGGTGTGGAGAGAGCCCGTCTCACTCTCTGGAGTTTCTGGCCGTTTAGCAAGAGGTCCTATTCCATTCCAATGTTTTAATATGAAAAAGTGCTATTTCTGAAGAACTCCTTTAATTTCTAGAAGCTGCTGTGAGATGGAATGGTGAAGGCTGGGGAAAGAAGTTAAGAATGTGCTTCCTATAACCCTGAGAGCAGGCTTTAATGGGGCATAGCCTGATTTTGTGCATTTTCGACTATGAGTGAGGTGAAAGTTTGTTTGTTTGTGCCCCGCCCCTAACTGTTTCTCCCAGTGAGAGCGCTCCTACAATCTCTCCCTTACCTCTCCTCCCACTCAGCGTGCAGCAAAATAACAAAAGGGACACAGAAGGATGCAGTCAAACCAGAGAGGTGACGCAAGAAGCCAAGAAATAAAATGTTGCAAAAAGCAAGTGATTGAACAGACACCTCTCTAAGAGGCTACGGCCAGTTTCCAGTCCAATTCAGTCAAGGTGGTCCAACTGCTCTCTCCTTCAGTACAATCCCCAAGAGTTACCAAACTTCTATTCCTTCTTTGGTCTCTCCTGGTTTAAGTCTCTCTTCTCATAGTTTTGATCCAGGCTGTTGTGCTGTGAAATGAACAGCCGGGGGGTATCGCAACTTTCCCATGAGTTGTGTTTACAAGAGCTGCTGTGCCGCGTGCTAGTGGAAGATGCCCTGATTAGGAAACATGTGGGGGAAACCATAAGTTCTATAGAATGAACCCCATTGGCAGAGAAAAATGACAGCATTAGAAACCTAAATTAAAAAAGGCCTGGATTCATGCATATGCGCAATCAATGAGTAATTTATTATTCTAAAATGATGCCTTTTACCACATACCATGCAGAAAGCATTTCTTCTGAAGAGATTAAAATAAAATCAGGTACAGGGCCTTTAATGGGGCCCAGGCTCTCTTTATTGCCCCCCCAGCATGATTGTGTAATATATCTATTAAACCATCCTCTTATGTGAGGCTTGGAAGCTGTCAGAATCTTCATTAATAAGGAGGATAAAGTGGATTTTGGATTTTGTTAATGACCTAAAACACAACTTTTAGACCTTAAATTTATGCATTTCTGACTCGTTTTGATGGCACACTAACATTCATTATGCACATTTTTGAGCTGTCACTGCACAGCGGCATTGGCTTGTGCACCGCGTCACGTACTAGCAAAAGGATATGAAGCAGATATGAACATAGCAGGTGTGTTGAATGCGCATCATGTCGGCAAAGAAATGTAAGGAAACATTACCAGAGGAAGAGAGAAAGAGAGGAAGAGACAGAACAAGAGTCAAGATAAGACTGTCTTTTACTGGCTGGAATGAGCTCACAGTACAGGTACGATGAAGATGGATGCTAGTTCAGTCATCAATAGAGGACGCATCACTGAGAAAACATAAAGTTCTGTTGTGGGTCTTTAACAACAGTGAAAAACCACCCAAATGCCCAAATTCAGCTTTTCTCACTAGGATAGGGCCAAATTGGGATTTTTAATATCACATCTGTAATAACTTTGTGTCTGGATGCCCAGTGAAAAAAAATTCTACCTGTAAAGCTTCAAAAATATCAGAAACTTCATAAATAAGGCGAATAAATGTTTTTTGGTGAATCTGGTTAATTTCTGTGACAAGGCACGAATGCCTTGTGCCCCAAATCAGCTTCTTTTGCTCAGATGCTAAATTTGGATTTTTCTGTAATAATATAGTTATCTTTGCAATAATTAAAAAAAAATCAATAGGTTAATTTGACAGATTTATCCAGGGGTGTCCAGCTCCAGTCCTACAGGGCCGCAATCCTGCAGGTTTTCTTTCCTTTCCTGTTCCAACACACCTGACTCAAATTAACGAGTCATTGTTCAGAATTTCATAGGCTGTAAGATTCATTTAATCAGAGCAGGAAGAGAAAAAAAAACTGCAGGATAGTGGCCCTTAAAGGTTGAATATGGAACATTTTTATTAAAAGCTATATTTAAAAAAAAAAAAAAAAAACCTCCACAGGTTGTTTGGGGGGGATACAGAATGAAAGTACAACATTTCCCAGAAAAATTATATTTAGCCTCAAAATAATTATAAAATATTTTTTTCTGGTTTCGATAATGGCATTTTATTTATGTCTATAAGCCAATACACGCCGCCATTGCAGGTTGCCAAATACGATCTCTGTGTGGAAACAATATTTTGGTCATAGTCAGGCTTGTACAGGGGAAAACCGTGGAGATGACGAGTGAAGCAGCTGCTTCAGAGCCCTGGAGATATTGCTATCTGTTTCTGAGGAGGAGTGACCTGAGAAGAGCAAAACCTGGAGTAAATTTAGGTGAAGACTTCACTAAACGGACCCACATAAACGTTTTCCACGGAGTCAAAACACGGAAATGGCGACTTTCCTCCTGGATCGGTAAGCTAGCTTGTTTGCTAACATGGCTAACGTTAGCTGTCAGTTATAAACTCCTCTGCGTTACTTGTTGGACATGCTGCAGACTGTTGGTCACTTGCTTATCGGCAGCGAGCCTGACATCCCAGCGGCTGGAGTTGTTTTTCTGCCGTTGCAATTACAACCTAGACACACGTGATGTCGCTGTTCTGTCCGTATTCCATATTCAACCTTTAAGGACCGACTTTGGACACCCCTGGATTAATTTCTTTACAATAATGTTACCTTTGAAAGCCCTACAATCCCCAAATTTAGTTGATAAACATCTGCTGTTTTTTTGTTTGTTTGTTTGTTTTTTTGTCTTTTACAATGATCTGGACATCCCCTGAAATCATCCTGCGACCCCCATGGAGTTCCTGATCCTCAGTTTGGGAACCACTGCACTATCTTCATTTTGCTTGTTTTTCTTTTTTAACAGGCCATTGCTGTCCCAGAGGTAAATGGAATCACTCACGTGATACTCCATGGATGCTCTGCAGTCATGTGTTTCTCCTCTCAGGAGATTAAGTTCAGGCTTGTATTTTATTGTTTCACTTAGCCCAGCTGTTCTTAAGTCAGACTGGTCCCAGTGGCCCTCATCGATAAAAAGCAGCAACAACTTTTCTAACCGCTTTTAATGTAACCAATGCTACTTCATAAAAAATCCACATTAGGTTTATCGTCTGTATTCGTCTCCTGGTTTGAAGGAAGTGAACAAGACTGGATAGTGTTGTCATAAGATGCCTTTTAAGGCTCTGTTAACATGTATGAGAAACAATGCTTTCAGTATGACATCTATTTAAAATGTTTTTACCTCAGTCCTATAATAGAAAAATGAAGAAGCATTCTTTTCAGCTGATTATATTATGATTATTCTTTAATAATTTGAATTACAGAAGTGCCTCCATATCTGTTAGACTTAATCAGCTGGCTGTTTGCAACTTAATCATATCATTATGTTAAAATTCGGGAAGCTCTTTCCACTGTGACAAACTTTCCGTCATCTGTTTCCACACACAGTCTTCCCCAAAATTATTCATACCCTCCAATTTAAGAAAAGGCTAAATTCACAATAGTTATTTAAATAACAAGAACCTCAAAAAACTAATAACAAATAAAAATTTACAAAATTATAATTTAGTGAAATAAGATATTGCTTGGGAATTGTGGTTGGAAATGATAATAATGATAATAAAAACCTGTCCCAGACACATTAGAGCATCTTTCCCATGAACAGTGGACCAACATACCCTTCAACAGGTCTATGAATCTTTCTGAACATTACAGAAAACACCTGATTGCATTGATTGTCTCAAAGTGTTGCTCCACAAAATTTTTGCTTCGGAGCCCCATCGTGCTTGTTTCCTTGTTTTATTTTTGTATTTTTGTTGTTAACATTTCTTTTGAAGCACGATTCAAAACCAATGTCATGATTTTCATAGAATTTTTATTTATTATTACTTTTGTCAATTTAAACTTACTTTATTTCATTGACAGCTGCTTTTTTTTCCATTTTTGGGAGGGTATGAATAATTCTGAGGACGACTGTATAACAAAATCCCATTCTAGCAAAATGTTCAGCCAAGTCATGCTGATGTTTGGTGCTACTGTTCCAGCAGCTGACTGATACCTCCTCCTGTTTCCTGATGCTTTATACTAACAATATTAAGCAGCTGTGGGGGCTTTGGTAGCATTTATACTCCAAATACATTCAAATAATTAGTATGCATCAACACATGTAGACCAAAAAAACATTTCACTCCAGATATCTGCTGCTAGACAGAAAGAGCTGGCTACAAATCATCACTGGCAGATATTACTCACCTCCCTTAATCCCCCTTTTTCAGCTTATTTTACAAGCTTGACTGGGTGTCCAGCCTCGCTCCAGCAGAGTTTTAAACCCACAGTTTTACAGTGGGGGAATCCAATTACATTCAGCACCTGGAAAGACGGGGAGAAAGAGATAGACGGAGGGAGTTCTGACCAAGAAAAGAGAAAAAATCAATGACAATGCAGCTGAGGTGGAACTAAGCTTGACGATGCTGCTCCTTTCTCCACTTAACACTCATTCTACAATAAAAGTGGATGTTTGTCTTTGCGTTTATTATACATGACCACTCCATGTTCACCTCATGAATGCTCTGAAAAAAATCTAATCATTCTTTTTGTCATTTATTCTCCTTTGTTTTGCCAGCTTGGACTTCAGCCTCTCATTATTTGTCTCTCTCCTCTCACTGCTCCCCTCTTTCATGCCACTGTATTCCCGTTTGTGTTTTTCCCTGCTTGTATGGTTTGCATGATTTACATATGTCCTAATTCACCTCAAACTATTTTTAGCTCTGTACTAACGGAGCTGCTTGCTCCTGAATCTCTGCCCGCGTTTCTCATTTTTGTTTGGTGATTGTATGAATTTGGCTTGGTGCTCAGTGTGGAGCTCTGAACCTTCTTTAACTCGGTTGGAGAAGCAGTCAGCTGTCCAGAGAGTGAGAGAAATAATATGAACATATCAGCAGGGTTTACATCTGTTCTGTGCTCTTACAGCAGGCTATAAACTACCACCAATTACCGCTTCTAAGATTGTTGCATGTTTACAAACCACACTTTTAGTTTTGTTTAATTTAATCAACTTGAAACTCAGTACCTCTTTTTGAATTTGCCTCTTTATTCTGTAACCACCATGAACAAAAAGAAGGACCTAACAGAGAGATCTGTGCAATTTTTTTCATGTGCATGGGCCAAACTGTTGATCTCCAAGTATCAAATTCTAACTTGGCAGTTGCAAAAGTTACCACGAGCCCCTGTTAAAACATATGGAGACTGTCCTTTCAAAAATGACCTCATGGTTTTGATTATTATTATGCTTAACCCTTAAAACGATTTAGGCCTGTTTTTTTTGTTGTTGTTTTGTTTTTATATAGGTCTGCACTCTACGAGTGCTTTTTAGTTTCTCTTTGTTTTGAGATCTTTTCACTCATAATGAGAAAGCAGTGACACCGAAAAGAAAGAATACCAGACTCGTTTTAAATGTTTTTGCCTTAATAAGAAACTTGAAATGAATGTTTCACAGCTTGTTTTAAAGACACACAACGGAATCTTTAGCAGTTTTCTTAGTGATGCCCCCTATCGGCGGCTAAACTAGCATCCATCTTTATCGTACCTGTACTGTGGTTCACTCCAGCGAGTAAAAGACAGTCTAATTTTGACTCTTGTTCTGTCCCTTTTGCTTTTTGTCCGGTAATGTTTCCTTGTATTTCTTTACCGAATCCAACATGATGCGCGTTGAAAACACCCGCAGTGTTCATATCTGGTTCATATCTATTTGCAAGTAAGTGACGCAGTGCGCAACCAATAGTCGGCTGCAACATCACAATCGCGTCCCGGATGGGAATTTTACATACTGCTGTTTCTGAGCCCTGGGACGCCTTTGGACAGTGACGGCTCAAAAATGTGCATAATGTGCATAATGAATGTTGCTATGCCATCAAAACAAGTCAGAAATGCATATTTTTAAGGTCTAAAAGTTACGTTGTGCGTCTTTAAGCTAGTTTCCACTTGTCTAAAGTCTAGATATTTTTTCTTATCACAAAAACCTAGTATGACCTGGTATGGGAGGTCTTAAAACACATTTTAGAGCTAAACCTGGGAGTGAAAGACACAAAGTGATCCGAAACATTGTTAAAGTGAGAAAATATGCAGATACAATAACAAATTTTAGGATACAGTTAATAAGTAAGAAATAAGACATTTACTCTCAAAATTTGATTAAAAATCTTACATATTCTGATCTTGTCAAGTATATTACTCTCAAATCAAGATCGTTAAGACAATTTTTGCTGAATGTAAGACTGTAAAACTTAGTTAGATAGACTGTTTTTGCAGTGTAGAAATAACAGAGATCAACAGTGACCAAGATTTTTCTCATCTGCATATCATCCTCTCAAGTCTTGGCTTTCAGGAGAAAAAATATTGGCATTGAAACAAACACGCAACAGAAACTTACATATTTACAATTTCTCCTTATTTCCAGTTATTTATGCTACTATTTACCTAAAACCAACTCCAACTCAGCTGCATCAGAAGCATCTTCTTGGCTTTATTCCAGCCATAGAGGACCATTATTTTTTCTTTTTAGACACACATAGAACTTCCAGGAGGGAAATAATTTTGGATAGGAGATCTCACAAAGGTCTCATTTACTTTTCCTAGACAAATGTGAGATCCACCTTAGAGCTACATGAGACAACGGTTTGTTTCTCCTGTTTCTCAACCTCGTCTCCAGATAGAAAAGTTTCACAAAATCTCAACCTAGTCTCACTTCCAGTTCTCAAATAATTCTCAAATTTGTCTCAAGCTTTGAGATTTTTTTACGCTCGTCATTGTTGTCTCAGCTACGTATTTCTCCTAGTGAATTTTCGGAGAAACAAAAGAGACATTCATGAGAACGATTTGAAACCATAATGAGGCTGGGATGAGATCTCCTTTTTGTCACCTGAGATGCAACAGAGAAAGCATTGAGAGGTAAAATTTTCCTCTGGCTTTCTGCTCACTTGTTGATCTTTGGCTGCACCTGATTGGACATCACCATCAATTTAAGCTCTCTGATTGGTGGAAGATTTGTTGGGAGTTGGCTCGAATTTTTGGATTAAGATGAGGTCTCTTAACAATATATTGGTGATGGTGATCTCTTTTATTACTGAAATGTGATAAATAATGGTGTTATTGTGGAATACTCACAGTGGTGTAAATATCGACAGTACAACCACTGCAGCTGCAACAGGGCCCAGCCGTCCATGAGGGAAGAAAAAAAGCAGCTGACTGTTTGATTTAGGGAAGGGTTAAAAATACAGTCCATCACCGAGCTTCTCGAGGTATGTTGTGTCCGGGTTACATTAATAATGTGTAAGTGAAGTTTCAAAATGGTGCCATTTAAAATAATGGTTGCAGAATCCAAAGTAGCTTCAGCGTAAGCACAACATTCGTCTGTTAATAGACAGGACTAGACAGAAGGGATGGTTGTCATGTCAAACATTTACATGAAGCTGTTTACCCAACCAAGAGGTGCAATACGCATTTTATTTTTGTGTTCTGGTTGTTTTTTCTTTGTTGTGTCACTTCAATGTAAAAGCAGTCAGATCTTGTTCTCAGACCTGGGTCCCTTTGTTAAAAGTGGCCTTTTGCCTCCTGAAGAGGTTGTTGTGGCCCCCCCAAAAAGGAGGAAAACCTTGACAACAGTTAAATGAAGTAGTATTTAACATCTATGGTTTTAAAGTTCTGAAGTGTTATGCTTCCTGCTACCTGTAGTTATATGACCAATTTAGAGGACTCCCCCAAGGGTTTTATTCTTATTTTAATACAACAGAGAACTGTCGTAGTATTGATGTGTGTCCCCCCGTCTCCATTTATGTTGCCTTATTTTCTCTCTGAATGCTTAATAGAATTAAATAATTGTTGGGAATGTAGACATGTAAAAATATAATGTAAACTGTGAGAGAAGTGTGTTACTATGAGCAACATAATCGAGCCAATGAGCATAATCCTATAAAGCAGCTTACTGGACCCCATGCAGGGCATACAAATATGAATAAACACCAGATTTATTTGTTAGCCTGGATCTGTTCATTTTTACTTAGGTTTGAGGTTTATTGACATCCTCTGCTTCACCCACGGTAAATTTGTTCCTGCCATTTTTTTCCCATGAACAAAGCCGAAGATGAAGCCAAATTGCCTAAAAGACATTTGTCTTAGAGTTGCAGTAAGAATGACTTCATAATGACCAGAGGGACTTTACTGAAAACATTATTATAAAATGAACTTGCTAAATCAGAGAATAACCATCCACATTACACTGTTTAACAATTATGTTATTTCTCCCATTTTACTCTGCACATGAACTAAATGGTAAACTAACAAGCGTGCCAGTTCCTGCATCTGCCGCGCTTTGATTTTATCTGAATGTAATGTGTATAATGTGTTTCACACTGCGGCATACTCACTTTGTCTATCTACAATTGGATTTATTATAGCATGACTGAGCTATTGTCTCTGTTGTTTGTTTGTTGTATTTATTACAAATAGCCCCAATATTTCTGTGATAACCTTTAGCATCCTGTCTTTGTGCTTAAACACAACAAAAGATTTGGGGCTAAATTCATCTTGTATGAGGATCAAATCTGTCCATGGATGCTTTATTTTTCATTGCTTGTTGGATAATCTTGTTTTCCAACAGAGTTTTGCATATGTCCCTTTAAGGATTCATTTTCTAATATATCTCGTTGTTTTAAGTCAACAACTCCACCTGTTTAACTGCTTGTTAACACATATCTAACTGGCCAATCACATGGCAGCATCCAGTCATGTAGAAATGCTAAAGTTCAAACTGAGCATCAGAATGAGAAAGAAAGGGAATTTCAGTGACTTTGAACGTGGCTTGGTTGTTGGTATTTACTGGGATTTTCACAGACAACCATCTGTAGGGTTTCCAGAGAATGGTCTGAAGAAGAGAAAATATCCAGTGAGCAGCAGTTGTCTGGACTAGGATGTCTGGTTGATGTCAGAGGTCAGAGGGGCTTGGCATCGTGCCCTGCCATTGTAAAACTGCTGTAACCCATGGCTTCTCGGAGCTTATTGCTTTAACAGAAGATGGAGAAACGTTGCTGGTCTGACGAGTCTCCATTTCAGCTCCACATTCAGATGCTAGGCTCAGAATTTGGAGGAAACATCATGAAAGATCCATCCTGGCTCGGATCAAGGCTTCAGGCTGCTGCTGGTGTCATGTTGTGGGGGAGATTTTCTTGGCCCACTTCAGGCCCCTTAAGCCAACATTGTTTAACCACCACAGCCTGCCTGAGTATTGTTGCTGACCATGTCCATCCCTTTATGACCCCAGTGGAGCATCTTCTGATGCTACTTCCAGCAGGATAGTGCACCACAAAGCTCTCTGCTTTCTGGAACATGACGATGAATTCACTGCACTCCAATGGCCTCCACAGTCACCAGACCTCCATCCAACAGAGCAGCTTTGGGATGTGGTGGAACGGGAGAGATTCTCATCATGGATGCTGCCACTGTGTGATGCTATCATGTCAATATGGAGAAAAATCTCTGAGGAATGTTCTCAACACCTTGTTGACTCTGACATCAAGAACTGAAGCAGTTCTGGAGGAAAAAGGGGGTCCAGGCCAGTACTACAAGGTGGTCCTGATGAAGTAGACAGTGAGTGTAATGCATAGTCCGTGTCATTTACTGTTATTTACATCCCTTTTTTGTATATAAATGGTCAACAACAACAGCAGACGACTAATTCATCAGCATATTAATGTATTTCCTGTCAGACCTCCTCCACTCTCCCCCACTGACACCATGAACGTCGAGGGTCGCTGAATTGATGACAGTCCCTGTTGGCACATTAATTCACACCTTTAAATTGGCAGCGCTCTCTTTAGGAGTGAAAAGCACCTGCTGAGCCATCTTAAATCTGTGGGGACTTGTCTACCATCTCACTGGCTTCAAGCCATGAAGTAATAAAGACTGATGTTGCCACATTAAGTTAAGTAATAAGAAAGATATGGATTTGGAAATCTCTTTGTTAGATTTCTCATTACTTTACAGTGATGGCGTTATAGTGACTCATTAGTTGTTAATGCATTACTCCAAGAGCCAACTGTAACTTTCTACAAGTTTTTTTTAAATGCATGAGGATTTATAAGAAGAAAAGCAGGCAGCAGGATTTATTACCCTGTTTTGATAAACAGCAACATGTGGGCTTCTGCTCCCAGTATTTTTATTGACATTTTGGAGTGAAATTCTGCACACGTACCAACACTGAGACCTTCGGGAACTTTATTGTTTACCATTACACTAGAGTAGCTTTCTGACATGCACTTTCAGTTATGAGTCAAAGTAAGACCTCTTCTTTGCCTGATTCCACAGATGTGGTAGTGTCTGCAGATGAAAGTCAGAGTCCTTCATTGTTGCCTCTTCAGAAAGCTGAAACATACAGAATCGTGATATTTTTAGCTCCCATTCACTGTCACTGTGATAAAACAAAAACAGCATGCTTTCATTAGGTAAAAATCACTCCCTGCACTGTCCTGTCTTATGCTAATACCCATGACTGTGACTCTCCTATTCATTGTTGTGGGCATATCAGAGTCGAGAAGTGAAGGAAACATAAAATTGACTTATGTCTGAGTGACAGCAGGCTGGCACTCTTGATAAAGCTGATGATGTATCATGTCTGAGAAGAGTTTCCACCTGCACTTTCAGCACTTTCACAGGAAAGAGGTCATTTTCACTGAGCACAAGCTCGGCTGAGTTTGCCATCATCCAAGCAAACTTTGCAGTCCAAGATATTGAACACTAGAACTGAATCTAGTGGTTTACAGAGCCCATCAGGTTCATCAGAGATGCCCCCACCTTCATGGCAGCTAGTGTTGTAGTCAAGACCACACCACCAAGACCAAGATAGGGGCCTATTACTGAGACCAGGAACTGAGACAAGACCAAGACATTACTGAAAGCAAAACTGCTTAATTAAGTAAGAAGGACCAACAAAAGTGAAGCTGAATAGGGTTTATGCACGGTCAATTCCCGTTTACGACGAGTCAGCCCCACTACTTCCAGTTCAGCACTGCCACAACCGCTGTTTGTGGTCACAACAATGGGTAAAATGACATTTTTTGTGCGCTGTCTTCAAGACCTGCCTCACATCAACGTGGACGATGTCCACAGGATTTTTCGGAAGCACACTGCGACGTCCGCAAGCAAGCGGGTTAAAGGCTTTAAGTTGTATATAACCAACTTCATACACGATTATGAAGGTAAGTGTTTAGCTAACACCGGTAGCTCGGAGGTAGCATCAGAGGACAGTGACAGATCTCTATTAATGGTCTATGGACAGTTATGTGTTAAAAAATGTTGTTGATTCGTACACCGTGTCGTAATAACAATAAATATCACTCACATATCGCTCACCAGGAGAATAATTGTTCCAATGACAAAAGAGCTGGAACGGCGCCGGGTTTCAGCCTCCTCCTCCCACCTGCCTCACTCGGCTCTTTGACATCCTACCCTGTAAACTGTCTACTGCAGACTCGGGTGTAATGAGTGAAGATGAAGTTTTCCCTTCTAATGTTCACAATCCATCTCTTTCGTAGTTGATCATCCGATGGAAATGTGTGAAAACTAATAACAGAATTATATTTTGGCCGACGCAGCGCACAAAGGAACACGGCAGTGTTCAGCTGTTGTCCTTCATGTCGCTGAAACTTGAATAACGGCTTTATCTCATACAACTACTACTGCTACTACTACTACTACTACTGTTATATCGGTACATATATACTATACTAAAGGTTGCTATACAATCTGTCATCTGGATTATGAACAATATCTCATTCATTTGTTTACTTCAGTCTTCAAATCTACCGCCACAACCCGTCCCACAGGCTGAACCGGAAATCCTTTCCTGGCGTATTGAACCGGAAGTTCTGAAGAACGCGTCATGCATAAACCCCATTGTGTCTTATTTATGTCATTTATGAATGAATGCATTCGTGGCCCTGCTGAGAGGAGCATCAGATAAAAGTAAGTGTAAATCCGAATGAATCAGGTATCACTATCAGATTTGTCGTCTGCTAACCAAATGATTCTTGCTGCTGAGGCTTCTACTGGTGAAATTTGATTTATTTTTCTCTGATTTCATCATTTTCCTTTTCTCCTGGCATGCCCTCTGTTGTGTCACTCATATACCATTTCATCTGAGAAATTCTGCGTCCAGTAAAAGCTTCCACTGTTTGTCCATTGCAGGAATCATGCTATTCTCGGTGATGCCTTCACTGTCTCCATGGATTTTATATAATTCTGATGAAAGTTTGATCTGACAATGTTAACCAGTTTACTTTTGTGCTTACTTAAATCTTTTTCTGGCAGATGAATGTTTAAAATGGACGTATTTGTTGTCAGAGTGGCATTTTCAGTAAGGCCCTTGTTTCATTGCACAGCAAGCATGTTTTTATGCTTCAGTCAGTGAAAATGAACTCATTTCTCTGTTGACTCACTCCCTCCTTTTTCCTTTGGCTTGTTTTGGACATAGAACTTTTTTTTATTTTTGTATTTTTCTGGAAACCCCATATGTCTGCTCAGTTTTAACCTGATAACTCCGAAAGTATGATATGCTATTTTACAAAAAGGAAGAAAAAAAAAAGAAAAAAAAAAAAAAGGAAAAAAAAAAAAAAAAAAAAAAGAAAAAGGGAAAAAAAAAAAAAAAAAAAAAAAAAAAAAAAAAAAAGAAAAAAGGAAAAAAACACGCGGGGGAAAGGGGGAAAAAAGGGGGGAAAAAAACAGGGGGCCAAAAAAGGACACGGGGGGGGGAGAGCGAGGGGAGGCAAGGGGGGCAGAGAGGAGGAGAGAGAGGAAGAAAAAAACAAGAAAAACCGGGAAAAAAAGAAGGGAAAATACCAGAAGGAGGGGACAAAAGGGGGGCCCGGGAGAGAGACCGGGAAAAACGAATCCAAAAAAGGAAAAAAGAAGCGACAGGAAAGAAAAAAAAAGAAGAAGGCAAAAAGAAAAAGAAGGGAAGAGAAAACCCAAAGGCAAAACACCAAGAAGATAGCGCGGAAAGAGAGAGGCCACCGGGAAAAGAAGAAAAAAAAAAAAAAACACCAAACAAGAGAAAGACAGAAGGAAAAAAGGAGGGGGCAAAAAAGGAAAAAAAAAAAGAAAAAAAAAAGAAAAAAAAAAAAAAAAAAAAAAAAAGAAAAAAAATACCAAAAAAAAAAAAAAAAAAAAAAAAAAAAACAAAAAAAAAAAAAAAAAAAAAAAAAAAAAAAGACCACCACACCACACGAAAAAAAAAAAAAAAAAAAACAAAGGGAGGAGGCGAGAGGCAGGGAAAAGGATGCACCCGGCGGAGGGGGGAAGAATGGGGAAATGAAGAGGAAACAGAGGGAGGGGGAGGAGGGAGGAGGGGAGGAGAATGAAGGAGCGGGGTATTTGGATGTCTGCCTTTACATGCACATGAACTTTAATTACATCCTATTCTTAATCCGTAGGGTTTAATATGGAGTTGGCCCACTCTTTACAGCTACAGCTGCTTTAACTCTTAGGCTTTCCACAAGGTTTAGTCGTGTTAAGAGATGTTTTTGACCATCTCCCAGCTCACTTGTTAGGTGAGACATTCATGTTGGATGAGAAGAGCAGTCTCTCAGGCTCCACTCTAGTTTATCCAAAATGTGTTCTCTCAGTCTAAGGTCAGGGCCCTGGGCAGGCCCAGTGAAATTTTCTATACCAAACTCACTAGTCCATGTTCTTATAGACCTTGCTTTGAACACTGGTCCCTTCCTGTTCCTACATGACCATTGGACCATCCCCAAACATTTCCCACAAAGTTGGGAGCATTTAATTGTCCAACATGTATTGGGATGTTGAAACATCAACAACTGACCCTTCGCAAAGTCCTGTCCCCGGTGGTTACAGTTGCTAAGTCTGACAAGCTTTTCTTTTCCGGTTAATTTCTGCCTACAAAAACATGGATTGCTCAGTGACTTCAGTGACCATATTCTGAAGGAAACTGTATTAAATTTCTAGAGAGGACTAGACAGAAAAAACAGCAATATGCATTTGAGGAATACATCACCATTTGTTGTCGAAGTAATGCGCATTACTTCGACATCATCAAAATTTTGATGAAGAGGATATTAAAATTGAAATGAAGGCTCAGCGTTCATACTGAGAGACTCAGCAACCCCACATCTTGATGATATGGTCCAGACTATCCATATAAAGGAACAAGGACGTTCTTGCATCACAGAGTAAGTTAACATATTGTTTTGTTTTAAGCTAAGTGTCATGTATGACTCCAGATCATTTTTGGTATCTGACGTGTTTTAGCCTACTGCTAGATGTTTTCCATTTGGGTTCTAGCGGACCGGGATATTGTTCCCACATCATGGATTGATCAGTACATTGGATGTGATTGGGATAGCGGCTACTGGACTGGGAAACTCCGGGGTCTGTCTGTATCTTCACAAAATGCGGAGAAAGGGCCATGTTATACATGTTTGACAACCTGTTTGACAACCAAGGTGACTTCCTAGTGTTTATCTGGTACTTGTTTAGCCTCTAGCGCTACACAGCTACCTTGCTCCATGGGGGAAAAAAAAGAAAAAAAAAAAGAAAAAAAAAAAAAAAAAAAAAAAAGAAAAAAAAAAAAAAAAAAAAAAAAAAAAAAAAAAAAAAAAAAAAAAAAAAAAAAAAAAAAAAAAAAAAAAAAAAAAAAAAAAAAAAAAAAAAAAAAAAAAAAAAAAAAAAAAAAAAAAAAAAAAAAAAAAAAAAAAAAAAAAAAAAAAAAAAAAAAAAAAAAAAAAAAAAAAAAAAAAAAGAAAAAAAAAAAAAAAAAAAAAAAAAAAAAAAAAAAAAAAATTAAAACATTAGAATCTTTTAATTATTATTCTACTGTCTTGTAGCTAGCAACTGTGCTAGTTGGCATGGGCTTCTTGCCTAGGAACAAACATAGTTTGTTCAGCCCCGAGTTCAGCCTAATTCAGCTGCAAGCAAGGTCTTCCACACCGTTTAATTCACATTCCACAATGTTTACACAATGTTCCACTTCTCTCCAGTTTTGTTCCTTGGTTTTGAGAAGGCAAAAATGACATCATCACCCAAACATTCTGGATATCTGTCATCAGGCTTCAAAATCCTGTCTATGCACTTTGGTATTTTGCTAAGGAAGTATATATAATGGGTAAGGGCGAAGAGGGTAATCTTTATGAATTAAAAATGGAAAGGTCACAGAAGACTGAGAATCTTAAAGGTGGGGGGAAGAAAAAGAAAACTAAGAGATAAGAAAATAAACTACCGAAAAAAGGAAAAGGAGAATTAGGAACAACACCTGATATGAGGACCCCCCCCCCCCCCCAACTTTTTCGATCGAGGTTTCAAACCTTTCCACCTTGGAACCTGGTTTTAGACATGAAGGCTAACCAGTGGTTTTGTGAGGATGATTGGGCAGATTTTTTAATTTTTTGGCCATTTTGCTGTAATTCATAGCTGTGTGGATGGTCCCTGAGTGGCCAAACCCAATGTGTGACCCCCAGCCCCCTCTCACTAGTTCAAACCATTCCATTCATTAATTTGTAAATCATTCAATTACGCTGTGAAATGGCCTGAACCCTGACTCAACAGGCTTTAGATATTATTTAGATTACTTAGATACTGTGTATGAGAAAATGCTGACAGAATCATTTTAGTTATGTGATGAGTTTAATAAATAAGATGATATTAGTTTAAGATCTGTAAAAGCAAGCAGGGCCAAGATTTCATGGCTCTCTGTTATAGGTTGCATAAGCTTTCTTTTCTGCTGACATACCTCTCATGAAGCTGCCTCTCAATTAAAGTTAAGCAGCACCGTTGCTGCAGAGCATGTTCAGACTATCTTTGTTATTCTGAAAACACTGATTTGAACCCTGAAGTAACCTCCCTAAGCCACTAATCCCGCTCCACAGTAAAGGCCCCAGGTAGTACCTTTTGAGTATGTATTGTTATGTGGAAAGATTACTTAATGTCTTCTGAAATCCAGTTTCCTCCCAAAGTCTCCAGGAAATTGATCAGTTTGTTTTCGACAGCAAGGCTGGTGATAATGGGGGACTGTGGCAGAGACGGCTGCTATCGATCCATCTTTCAACCTCTGGCATTTAGCAGGAGTTTGAAATGAATTTCCTTAAGTCAAGACAATGAAGAGTCTTTATATTCCTCCTAGTTTCAAACAGATGATGAGTGAGTGGAGACGTATCACATTTGTTAATGACTCAGGGGTCACATCTGATTCCTGGTGCCTAAGAAGAAGTTCTCGCTGATGCCACTGATGCCATAGTGTGGAGGCTGGGCAACACCTCAGTCTCTGTCATGCTCTCTGAGCCATTTCGTAATGGAGGGAAGGCTGTTACTAGGGCTAAAGTAAGGGTGGGTAGGCAATGACTAGTCTGCTGAATTGTATTTATCCTTCTATTTCTTTGTATAATGCAGTTTGACAAGATGAGCGGTGTTTCACAAGTCATTGGTGTTATAGTTGTGGCCCATCAGTGTGGTGTACACTATTAATCCTATAAACTGGTCATGTCTCAAGGAGAAGGACAACAAAAGAGCAGTAATGCTACACCGATGGCTTTCAGTGTCATCATCTTTCATTTTAAGTTCAATGTTTTGTTATGAATATGAAGGTCTGAGTGAGCACGGACAGCATCGGCACTTTTTAGTAGATACGTCTCGTCTATGCAGAGTAAGAGTCTGCAACTCACCTGGATCAAAGAACTCCACGTAAGGCTTAAACAAAATAATCATTTCAAAATGTTTTCTTCCCAAGGGCATCCAATTTGATAGAGAACATTCCTTAGTGAGAGGTGCAATATTTTCAATCATCCAAAGATAGCAGGATGTCCTTCATGCTTGAGAGGCACTTTTTTGGTTTTGCCTTAAAGAACGGCTAATATTTTCTGAGTTAAAGGTGCTGTATCATACTTTTCACACGTTGCAAAAGTCTAACTACAGGCATATATAAGCTAAATATGTTCCCCTCGCCACTATAAAACTAACTTGGTTTTAAATGGTAGTTTTTTATGTCTAAAAACGACTGACTGCATTGAACCACTGAAGCTCTCGATGCGTTGGTACCCCCATTTCATGACATCACCCCGGAGCAGTCACAGATTCTGAAGGGTCTCAGGATTTGGTATAACACCGGAATCGTAACTCACTTGGATAGATATTTGTAAACACTGTTAAAGCAGAACTCAGTAACTTCAGCTCAGGGCTCCCCCTAGTGGCGTCCTTTCACTGCCGTGTTCAACCCCCCTTACACCCCCACAGCACACAGACGGCTTCTCTATCTGTCTTTCTTCTATTTTGATCCCTGGATATATTTCTAAGCTTTTTCTAGCTTGTTGATGCTACTTTGCTGCGTTGGTAGCAGCACCACGTCTCCCTCTGCTCAAAGCAAAGTCCTGTATCTTCTGAAACGGGACGTTTTACCCGCGATTTGCGGGTAAATATGCCGTGGATTATATTTTTCACTGGTGTTGGCGAGTAGCAGGTAAGAATACGAACTTTTATTTACTTTTTGCGGACGTGATAAGTGATTATTGGGCCTGAAACAGTGATGCTTCACCCGGCGCCCAGACAGCGCAAGCTACGTGAATCACTCTGGTCCAGCAAAGAGTTGGTTATGAGAGCCAGGAGCCGGTGTTTAGGTGGTGTGAAGCTAAAGAAATGTTTTCTTCGAATTAGCGCTGGTAGTCTGGTTAAAATCAGAGCTGGAAGCAGCTCGGTAGATAGGGGACCTGAGTACCGTACAGCGGTTTCTGTTGTCGCAAGTTCTGCTCGGGTCGGCGCAGGCAAAGTTGTATTTAGCTGCTCGCAGGCCAGAGGCCCCGGCGAGAGGGGGGGAAACATTGAATCGCTCCGTAAACACTTTGTTTAGCCCCACGGGGATTCCGAAAAGCATTTATTGAGGTAAAAAAGTTACTGAGTTTCCCCTTTAAATGGATTGCTAAGGAATCCGATCAACGGAATAAGATGGACCACCCTGTTATGGAACTGTATGCACTCAACCCAGAGTCTGATATGGAGTTTGAAGTACATGCGGTTCCAGAGAGACCCCTGAGGAGTAAGTAATACAACCTTATCATTATTTAAAAAGTCATAGGCTAATGTTCAGGTTTCAGGTTTGTTCAGGTTTCAGGTTTACTCACACACGCAACATAAAAAGAAAATACAAACATACAATTTTTCAGAGAATGAGGTGTGAAATGGGTCTCCCCAGAGAAGCTACTTAAAGCTTATATTAGGGGGCCCAATTTTCTGCAAGCTAATTAATGAGCAGGCAAAAAGAGAAGAAAACAAAAATCTACAAAACAAAGAAAATTATATATATAGGCTAGCTGTGCTCTATCCACAACTTATAACAAATTTGCATACAACAGGCGTGTAAAAGCATCCGAACCAGAGACTTGAAGAAACTAAACAAGCTGATCAAGAAAGCTGGTTCTGTGCTGGGAATACAGTAAGTCTGGAGCCGCTGGAGCTGATCGTTCAGAAAATAATGCTGCACAAGCTGATGAAGATGATGTAAGATTCTTCCCACCTTCTCCACAACATGGTGAAGAATCAACAGAGTGTGTTCAGTGGGAGGCTGCGTCAGGTTCACTGTAGGACGGAGAGATACAGAAATTCATTCCTGCCAGCAGCATCACCCTAAAAAACAAGACTGACTACTATGACTGACTTACAGTATTATTGTTGTATTATTATTTATATATTGTTATATTGTTAAAAAAAAAAAAAGAGAAAAGATCATAAAAAAATATATTTTTTTTTGGGGAAAAAAAAAAAATTTTTTTTTTTTTTCTTTTTAAAATGAAAGTCAGCAAAACCAAAATTTTTTTTTTAAATGTTAAATTCATTGGGGGCGATTACGTTTCTC
This sequence comes from Atherinomorus stipes, assembly GCA_023101725.1. Classification (NCBI taxonomy): domain Eukaryota; kingdom Metazoa; phylum Chordata; class Actinopteri; order Atheriniformes; family Atherinidae; genus Atherinomorus; species Atherinomorus stipes. The sequence goes on from JALJCO010006716.1 coordinate 154,728, forward strand.
GTATTCAAATGGACTGAGAATGTGTTTCTTGTATGTTGGGGGGGTGGTTTAATGGGGGGTGGGGGAAAGGGGGGCATAATATTTTTTGGTAGTTTTTTTTTTAAAGGGGGGGGGGAAGAGGGGAGAAATAGAAAAAAAAAAAATTTGTGTATTTATATTTATAAATACACAAAAAAAAATATTTGGGAGGGTTTAAGCTATCATTACTTCAGTAAGTGGGTGGGGTGATGGGTGTGGGTATAGGGACTGGTTTTTTTTTTTTATTGTTTCCTCTTTTTTTGTTGATATTTGGGAATTTGGTGGGTGGGGGGGGTTTGGAAAGTGTCCGGTTAGAAATTGGGGTATTTAAAAGAGAGATGGTATTTAAAAAAGGAAAAATTAAAAATATAAAAATTTGGGGAAGGTGGGGGTTGTCTCCGGGGTGTTGTTGGAAATTTTTTTTATTTGCGTTGGTTGGGGCTGGTGGGGGGGGGGGGGGGGGGGGGGGGGGGGGGGGGGGGGAGGAGGGGGTGTTGTTTCAGATATTTACTAATAAAAAAAACTGAAAAACACGTGTGGTGATTAATTAGAAAATAATTTTTTAAACTCTTTTCTCAAGTTGTTTGTTGGTTGTGAGTAAAAAGTAAGGAGAGAGGGGTGAAGAAGAAAAAAAATAAATAAAAAGACATTCACCAAAGACGCGCTTCAACGGGAAAAGGGAGTGTTCTAAGATAGTTGGTTAAAAAAGGTGGTAGAGAAAAAACCCATTGTCTAAACAAATTACTAAAAGAAGGAAAAAAAGAAAGAAAAGTTTAAAAGAGATTAGTTTGGATAAAGAGTGTAGCTTTCCGTGTATAATTGGGTGGATTCCATAATACAGAAATCTCTGAAAATCCAAAAAAAGTGGAGAACCTGACTATAAAGAGGGCTAGGAGCGAACAGTGGTAACGGAAGAAATAAATTCATTAATTCCCACCAATCAATTTCCTCGCTTTCTCCGGGCTTTGGCGTCGCTGTGGCTGCTACTGTTTGTCAAGGTAGGTTTCTTTTCTTTTGATTCACAGCTTTGTGTGTTGCTGTGTGCTTATTATTCGATGGTGTTCAGATTCAGAGAATGGTAAAGGAAATTTACAATTAAGAAGGGGGATTTTGTTTTTCCTTTAAGGATTAGGGTTTGCGCTCACATATAAGGGCCCTCGGCGCCTCATGATTATAGTATCTTCTTTCAGTGAAGAATTTAAAACCTATTGGGAGGATGTAAGCATATTTAAAGTGGAAATCTTTCAATCGAGGGGGAAGGTGGACAAAAAGGGGGGGGGGGGGAAAAAAAAAAGAGGTCGGGGAAGAGAATAACCATTTTAATGGGGGGCGTTTCCCAAAAGGCGGAAGAGGAGGGGGAGGGGGAGGACTGATGAGGGAGATAAAAGAAAAGATTGACTGGATGGAAATCAAAAAATCTCCCCGTGGAAAGTAATGAAAATCTTTTAAAAAAAATAATAATCGATTTTTAATAATATATTACGTAGAGAGTTGCGTGAAGGGGGGGGTATGGGGGGGGAATGCAAATGTCAACAAGGTGGGTCACACAGAACAGGCAGGCGCCGCATCAAACCCGTCTCCTGCAGCCTCTCCTCCCCCTCTCGTCCTTTCCCGTTGTTGCGAGCGGTGGGCCGGGCTGCGCAAGTGGGGCGGCCGCCCCCTTCAACGGGTTGGTTTGGGAAAAGTGTTGTGAATTTGTGGGGGAGTGAAAGGTGTTTAGATGGGGGGACAATTTTTTTAGAGACTAGAGGACAATGGAAAAATGTGAAAAAGTGAATGTGGACTTGAATATATTGATTATGATTTGGAGTGGTTTGGGGTGGGGGGTGGGGTTGTGGTGAGGGGTGGGGGTGGCATTGGGTTAGGGTCTTATCACATGTGAGCCCGTGTGCGGGGGCGGGGGAAGGTAAAAGGCGAAGTTTGGGCAGCAGAAAGGGAAAGGGGGGGGGGCGGGGGGGGGGGGGGGGGGGGGGGGGGGGGAATGGGGGGCAAGGGGGAGAGGGGGGGAAAAGAGGGGAGGGAAGGGAATCTGGCCGAGGGGGGGGAGAGAGGAGGGAGACGCAGTAAGCAAGAGGGAGGTAGAACGTCATGAAAGTCATTGTCTGTTGTATTTGTTTTCATGTGTTTAATATTTTTAATGGAAAAAAAGTGTGAATGAAAAAATTAAGTAAGTTTTGGTGGGGGATGGTGGAGGAGAATGGTGAGATGTGGTTGGGGAGATGGGGGGATAATATGTGTTATTAATGTGGGATAAAAGAGGTGAATGTAAAATAATGGGAAGAAAAAGTGTAAGGGAGTCGGCTACTTAAATGTTTCTAGTGGAGCACCATGTCTGCATACAGAGCTCATTGATCTGCGCAGCTCTCTTCATCTCCTCTGTTCTTCTTCTTCTTGCTTGTTTACCAAACACTTGCCTGCGCCACTAGTAGTGCTATATTATCTTTCTTTTTAGTCACAAAATAAATAATTCGCACATATATTTGAACAATAACTTTATTAAATCGAGACATCAGCGTAAATGACATACTCCTCACAAAAACCAAAATGAAACTTTGAGACGCCGACACTTCTATCTTACACAGACTCAGTAAATAACTGCTTACAGCTGCCAACATAGTCGTCACTTCTAACGGGAGCCTATAGCGGAAATTATTTACCAAGAGGAGGCTCAGGCAGATGAGCCGCAAAACCACCAGCCGTTTTTTTTTTTTTTTTGGATCATGATGATGGCGTAACTGTGCACGCCTCTCGGGCGATCAGATCGTCTATCGTTGATTGGGCTGGTTTCACATCCCCAGCTTGCATCCATAGCAGACAAGAAATTCTCTCCAAGCAACCAAACGAGTTTCCTTCCTTGTTGATAAACTAACCTGTCGCTTGGATGGTGACGTAAGGGTTTGTTGCTTCCTCGGTTGTTAGCTATCAACAAAGTTTCCGCAACACTGCCACATAGTGTTCTGGCACTGAAATTACAGAGCGTGCCCGAGCCTGGTTCAAGCACTGACGTGTGAACGCAACACAAGAATCAACGATCCCGCGCCAGGCACGGTCCCGAACATGCCATGTGAAAAGGCCCTTAAGTGGGCCTCTTGCTGTATTCATCACTGTATTCATCCTCATTCCCAAGCCTCTCTTTCTGTTCGACTATAGCTATCATGGCTCGTTACATTGCATATAAGCATAGAAGGTTTCTGTTATTGTGACATGAAAACAGTGATATTAAGAAGTAGATAAAGTCGGGGAAGTGCCCGCTGAAGGCCCAGGTTCCAGATGCATGGACTGCTGAAACCATTGCATGTAACTCTATTTGATTGTCAGCTCAGCAGTTAGTTCATAAAACCCTACAGTTATATTTTAGTCAAAATGTGGTAATTAAAATCCACTGCAAGACAAAGCTGGATGAAAGCAGTGCTAAGAGCTGAGTAAAATAGAAAAGGCCTGTTCTGAGGAAGATGAAGTGAAGAGCAGATTAGCAATACAAAGGGCTCTAAGTACAAAGTGAATGGGACTCAGGTATCTTTGATCCTGGCTATAGCCTTTTTGTTTAAAAGCTCCAGTTCTATAACCATTCATCCTGGCCCTCTGAGGTACAGAGCAGAGTGCTCAATTTGGTCTGCTCTTTAGCACTGAGGCTGAAGTACACGAAAGGGGAAATCAGCTCATCTATGCTTTAAAGTGCTTCTGTGTATTTAGGCTGTCTGTGTGCAATATTTAATTTTCAAAGCAGTTTCTGCATCTTTTTATTAAATGATCAAATTTTCATCATTTTTTTTTTTTTTTACTAAAGACTAATACTGTTAAGCTGATAAGTGTTTGGTTATAGCTTGTATACACTCCCCTGTGCAACAAGTCAAGAATGATTCCTTTCCTGTTCATAGAAGTGTTGTGTGTAAGGAACATAGTTCTGCTGATTGATGGACATTTGGGATCTTGTAGTTGTTTTGCAGTGAACAATGTTTCAGTGGTGTAAGCTCTGTCTGGATGACACCTTTTTGGAAAAATAATTTAACAGGCATATGCCACCCCTGGGTGAAATGTATTCCCCCCTGCAGTACCCCGAGTTGGACAAGTGGGCAGAAGCGTTTTCTAGCCGTGGAAGTACAGGCCGATCACAGGCAAAGCAGTAGCAATGGGAGCACGCATGCGCAGCATCCGGTGGAAACCCTGTTTACAGAAGTTGGGGATGCTGCGCATGCGTGCTGCCATTGCTAGTATCCACGGTTCTTCACCTGTGATTGGCCTGTACTTCCGCGGCATATAGTTCCCCTATTGAATGCTGCCTAGTCAGTCCTTTGATGTGAATCGGCTTCTCGTTTGTAATCGATCAGAATTTGCGGGTCACAGATCGTAATTGGAAAAAATCTTGAGTTAATTACTTCACTTTTGCCAAGTGGTGCTAGTTGGATTCGCCAGATTACAGCAACTACGCTAAGCTAAGCTAAAGTCAGTGCTGCCAGATTCTGAGAATGACTGGGTTTATTAGAAAATGTTTCTGCCCACTTGTTCAACTCAGGGGACTGTGGAGGGAGGCTAAATTTCACCCAGGGGTGACATATGCCTTTAAAAGTTGCAGTGTGTAACAAATCAAAGATCAGTGGCAGAAAAATGTAATTTATAACTCAAACTGTGTACAGTAATATGTGTAATCACTGCACTAAAATAACTGTTACATGGTTATTTTCTTAGAATGAAACATTTATATTTACTTGCTGTGGGTCCACATCCATGGAGACTGCCATATTTGTGCCACCAAGTTAACTACAGTGTCTCTGAATGGACAAAACAGTATGTGTGAAGTGAGAACCCTCAGAACTTTAAAACTGCTGTAGCAGCTTTGTTTAATGGGAGTTAGAGCACTGTTTGGGATAGGTAATACCTTAAAAGGCAATAAAAGTAGTTACCCGAGGCACAGTCAGCTACACCTGGGAACACTGGGTTCTTATGTCTGGGAGAATTTTGGCCATTGACGGCCACTGTACATTCACAACAGTACTTGGCATATGAGGTCATTGCTACAGGGAGCCGAAGTCATGCTTGTGTATTTGCGCCCCATTGGACCTAAGAGATGGAAAAACTATGAATGGAGAGAAAGTAATTATCTTCTGATCCTACACACTCAAAAATAGAGGTACCAATTTGTACTTAAAAGGGTACAAAGCTTGTCGCTGGGGGTGTTCCTTTTTGAAAGACATTTCTGTACCTTCGGTCCTGGTCCATTTTTGTACCTTATCAAGCTGTATGAGTTAATTAAGTACAATAAAACCAATTAAAAATGATGAATAAAAGTCAATAAAATAGAGATTATGACAACAATCAAAGATGCAAATAATAAATGAATAATTATTATATAATTATTAGGCCAAACACATATATAATTATACACATAATTATTACTATGATTACTATTATTATTATGAAAATCACAATATAATAACTATAATTATACTACTGTTTAGAAGAACTGCTATTTATAGTTATTGTACAAGCTACGCACATTTCTCAATGCTACAGGTACCTTTAGGGTTGAAATGGTACAAATTTGTACGTTATATTACTTTGGACCGTTTTTCATAGTATATAGGTACTTCTGGCCTCATAAAGACCAATATTGTACTTTTGAGAGAACATTTGTAAAAAATGTACCTACAGGTACAGAAATGTTCCTGTCTCGTACCTCTACTTTTGCGTGTGTAGTCGCTCTCTGTCCTGGATTGCAGATATGTTGGCTGTGGATCTAAATGAAAACTTTTTGTGCAAAGAAAAAAATTAAATACTGCAAAGAACTTTGGTTCTTTCAGGTTTTACTTGAAACCACTTTGTTGACTACAGCTCTCGCCACAAGTGATGACGTCTCTCCCTGCGACTGGCGTGAACCAGACCAACCATCATTCCATTGGTGTAATGGAAAGACTCAGCATTTCCTGACTCATAATGGTTTTCACCTATCCGTGCTCTTTTCCTGCTTTTGAAAAAAGAAAATAAAAAGTGATAACATGCCGGAGTAAAATTCCAATGCTAGCATACTCGACCAGCTGGTGACACATGTTGCTTGCGACCAGAGCTGTAGTCCACATAGAGGCTTCAAGAAAAACCTGGAATAATCTAAAATCTTCACAGTATTTTGTTTTTTTGCACGAAAAATTTTCTACATCCACATCCTACATCTGGAATCCAGGACAGAGAACGACTGGGACTGAGAAGATAATTATTTTGTCCTCATTGACTTCCATTTATATTCTATCGTCTCTTCGGTCCCATGGGGCTCACTGGAAAGGGCGTGACTTCAGCTCCCTATGCCCATCTTTACCACTAGATCTCAGCAATTCTTATACACTGTGCCTTTAAATTGACTGATTTCATATTTTATCCGTATTCACTATTTGTTTGTGGCATCAACACTGGTTATAGTTTTAAAGAGAAAATACAGTGTTTGTTCTCAAATAATATTTCTTGTTGTCTATATCTTGTTTACTACTAATCACAGTAACTAGTTGCAGCGAAGCAGAAATCTCCTCAGTTTGAACAGTACATAAACCCTTGGTGTTTCCGGGTGTAACCTTGTGTTTCATGTTAATTCTTCTCTCAGTGGAAGCAGTGAAGCCTATTTTGGACGAACGCTGCTCTCTCCTGCTTAGCATTGACAACAGAGGCATATTTTAAAGCAGATGCTGCATTCAATAATTTACATTCTTATTCAAAGGCAGCACATGAGGTTTGGTAAAGACTCTTTATGCCTGATTGAAATGCTTAAATATTTAAATCATTTAGAAAACCTCTCATCATGCTGATGTATTTAACCCATTCAAACCTGGGGGGCTCTTTCAACTTGAACCACAGTATCCATGTTGCATCGGGTCTACATGGGTTAACTATGTCCTTGAGCATTTCTCTTGTTTGTTTCAATTCATGTCTTCTTCTACAGCTCTTGAGCACTGATTCCGGCGGAGGATTGTGAAACACATAAATGTAGTAACACATTCTAGAGGAAAAATATAAAACATAACCTGTTGACTCCCTTTAAAGTTATTCCCTTTGAATCTTGTAGGATTGTGTGATATTTTCATGTGGTCATTACCTGCAGTAGACAGCAGTCAGCACACTCTTGGTTCTGGTGTAAGCTAACCATTATTCAGAACAATGAAAAGAAAAGTACATTCTAGGGATATGGCCACCAACAATCCACCTCTGATCTGAAAGCTCTGGAACAAATAAATATCCTCTGCTAGTGGATCTCAGACTTTATACAGGCTCATGTGGTTTTAAATTAGAAGGTGAAAGGTCACCTTAAAGCTAACGTGCTAAATTGACATTTTTGAGCTTTTTATGATGTTATCATGTCATTCCGTCCCCGTAAAACAAGCCCTGTGGGTTACTTTGACTTGTTCACACATATTTGAGAAATCCCTGACTGTGGAAACCAACATGGCTGATTAAACTGCTGCTACCACAGAGCACCTCCAATACCACGAAGCTCCTCCCCCTCCCTTGCTGAGCTCTGCCCCACCAGAGCATGACAGTGTTGTGATGAGTGGAGTGGGTATGCCAGAAACAGCAGCAGGCATCTTCAAGGGACAGCAGTGAATTTTTAAGGCGTCAGATACAGACATGGAGTGATGTCACATTTCCTGAGGTTGTTTTTTTATGTATACAGTATTTTCAAAACTACTGATGTTAACACAGTTATTTAGTTGTGCCATAAAAGGGAATTATGTGGGTAATAATGACATGAAACCCCCTCTTTAAGAGTGCCTTCTCAGTGGTGTTGTTTGGTCTGCTTCCATGGATTGTACAGCCTGTTTGGAACAGAGTGAACACTCATCCGCACTCAGGTATGGACCAAAGATGCGAACTCTGGTTTGACTGAAAACTAGGGGTCTCGGTTCACTTCAAAGTGAACCTCGGTGTTGTTTGCTGACAATATAAGAGCAAACAGAGCATCCAAAGAGAGGAAGTGATGTAAATCAGCATGGTGGATATCTGGCCGCCTTCTGATGAATTTAGCTATACTGACCTATATTAAGTGGCCACAACTTTTTAAAAAAAGAAAGTACAGCTCACTCAAATATAACAATTTCACAATAATTTACATAGTTATGTTTGTTCACTTACTTTTCCTTAGGCAATTGGTTTTCTAATTATTTTCAAGTAAACTGAACTAGCTAGAATTTACATACTGTAGAACCATGGCAATGTAGAAGAGGCATGGAGGTAGGGCAGAGATGTGTGACAATTTTGTATAGAAGTGCCTAATAACTTATGGAAAGGAGCATGAATGGGCCTTCTGTTATGAAGATTCATCTGAATACCAACTAGGAAGGGACAAAAGTGTCCCTTCCTAGTTGGGTTTGGACAATACACTTTTGGGGTGAATTCCAATTCCTGTCTTAACCCTCAATCTTAACTCTCAATCTCAAAAATGCACAATCCTGCAAAGTGCAAGTGCTGTCCCGATTCTCAGAAAGTTAAGTTAAGGGGCAAGTTTGAGGGCTGAATAGCCCTCAATACTGAGATTCTCCAACACCACCCTTGTGAGTAAGGGCTACCCAGAATGCAAGTGGCAAAGAAGGCGAGCTACAAATCCTAAGTATTTTCTTTGTTTATTGAAACATATTACGAAAACCATTGTATTATCTTAGTTTAGGCCCATGTTATGGATTAGTTGCCTCATTGTTGTGTAACATTTATTTTTATTCAACGATCTTTTGTCAATAGCAGCCGGTGCGGTCAAGCCATGTTGCAATTGTTTAAGTTAGTTAATGTTACAAAATGGTCATTTTTCTCAGTGCTAATGTTGTTGTTTTATCAAGATAAAAGCCTGTATAGCGTGCTTGTGCTGATAATGGTATAAGACGTGCGGGCTAACGTCATCTCCCGTAGCTGCAGAGTTATCTAACGACAGTTCTGTTTGTTTCATGACTCCCAGTGGCAGCAAACAAAGAGTTTCTGCCCAACTTTGGGGTTGGGGCAATGGGGGGGAGGTGGGGGGAAAATTTTAAAAAAAGGGAGGGAAAAAAAATAATAAAAAAAAAAAAAAAAAAAAAAAAAATAAAAAAAAAATAAATAAAGATTGGTTTGTGGGGGAATATGTCTCCTCGAGCTCCTCACAGGTCAAGTCCTAATGATAACAAAGTCAATCAGGTAGGCCAGCTGACAGGCAGTCATCCAGGAATTCACAGAACCTACAGTTACCTACGTAATGTTTGTTATAGCTGGTGTTTACGTTTCAATAAGCCGTGGTATGCGGTGACAGCTGAATATGTCCATGGTGGCTGCGTTTGTGGCTTATGATTAAACAGACAGGGCTAACAGTGCAAATAAATGGAAATAAAGTCACTGCTTCTTTTCTTTTGAAAGGCATTGTGGTTGTGAGGCACTGACCCTAAACTGTTCCCTGGTGTTCCTCTAGATTTTTAGGCGGATTGTATTGGGGATGTGTTTGAACGATTAATTATCTCTGAGGTCTGGCTGCGTTCCAGCTGCCTTTAAAATGCTGTGATGCAGCCCATTAAGAAAATAAATCTTGCCCCGTCCTAAATTACAGACCGATTAAACTCCCCTGTAAAACTTTGGAGAAAACGTTTACAATCCTGAATTCCTGATCTTATTGATCTGAAAAATTTAATAGGTTAAATTGTTATAGAACTGAAACAGCGTTGCTGAGGGTTTGTAATGACCGCTCTGGCTGCAGACCGGGGTTGCTGCTGCCGATTGTTGATCTGACATGAGCCTGACACGGTGATCATCAGATTTATTAGCTGCTGTGTTGGCATAGAGGTGTAGCCCTGAACTGGTTCCAGTCTTATTTAGAGATAGGAGCTGTCTGCCTGGGCCAGTTTTCATCTGCTGAGCCCCACTCAGCTGTGGGGTCCCTCAAGGGTCCATCCTGGGGCAATCTTTGTCTTGCTTCCGCTGGGTTCTATTTAGGAAGTATGGCATTTCCATGTTTTGAGATGACTTGAAATCTTTCGTCAGTCATATCTCTGAATCATTAGGAACTGTTAGTGGAAGTGAATTATGGTTGGGGCAAAACTCTTTGAAAAATATAAGAAGAGAATATGTTTGGTAGGCTGAATGTTGATGGATGTGTGTGATTGGCCGTTCAGTACGTAAAAGTATGTGAGGAATCTTGTGTGACTTTTGATTTGGTCTTAATTTGACAAAAAATTGTTCTGTGGTAAATCTGTTTTTATTTCGGCTTCTGGGTAAGTGAGTCGTTCTACAATAAAGACCTGGAGAGGGCTTTTGCTTTTATAGTGCCACTGATTATTGTACTGCCTTGGGATCGAAATTCTTGTGTTTAGATTGTAGAACTAGAGTGTTTTAAGGAAGTAGATGTGAGAATTCTCAGTGCTGGCTCCGCTGGTGCCGTTGATTTGGATCAGTTTAGATTTTTGTGATTTAAAAGTCTACGTCACAGCACATCATCGATTTTTGAGCCCACACTCGTAGACTCAGGTCCTCGGCTTGACGGTTCCTAGAACAGACTAAAGGGAGAGGTGACAGAGCTGTTGCTGCAGTTTTGGAACAGTCTGCCTTAATATTAGATGTGAAGAGTGTTGATATTTTAATCTTCTGAAAGCCATCTTTCTCCTGGCCTCCCTCAGCTGAGCATCTCTTGGCTTAGTGTTTTATGTTTTGTGTTTTCTCTTGTGGTTTTTGTGATTTTTTTTTTTTTCTTGAATTTTTTATTCAATAATTCAGACTAAATTTGTGCACGTTGACTCGGTGGATGCCCTGTGGGGACATGGGGGGATGTCTGAAGATAAAGGATGTTGGGTTCCACCTGGAGAGTTGGAGACTGGATTGGGGGGTAATTAACAAAATTGGGCTGATTTGGTCACCTCTGAGACCGCTAAAGACTTTACAGGCAGACAGAAACATGCCTCCGCCTGGACCCAAACTTCTCTTTCTGGTCCCCGGGGCGGCCTTGCAGCTGCTTTACTCCCAAATGTCCTTGGAGACTGCAGAAGTGAGCTTTGCAACCCCCCCCCTCCACGAGAACAGTTGGGACTCTCTGAAGGCGTCTCTTCATCTCGGACTGTGTGTGGCCGCTGTCTCTCGCTTCGCACACACATTTCACGACACAGATGCGCACATCCCACTGCCTGCTGGTCCTTCTTCTTCCCGCCCTTCTGGACAGACTGAGCTGACGGGTGCCTTGCCGCGCCCTCGTTGCTGTTTGGGGGGAAACCCCGCTCCTTCCCCTGTGTTATGTTGTGACTGTTGAGTTGTGCTTCTCTGTCTGGTGTGTGTTTTTTGTGCAAGGTCTCCACTGTTTGTGGAGAGTTCAGAGACTTTCCACCCCCACTCCCATGTTCGTCTTTAGAAATGTGGCCTGTGAGGGGCTGGTGCCACGGTCTGCCTGTCCTGTCTTGTAATGTTCTTGTGTTTGTGTGTCTTGGACGGGTTGTCTGAAACATGAATTTCCTCGGGGATCAATAAAGTTCTTTCTTTCTTTCTTTCTTTCTTTCTTTCTTTTTTCTTTCTTTCTTTGTGTGTTTTTCTTTCTGTGTTTATTTTTGTTGATTTTTGATTTTTCATTTCTATGTTCAGCACTTTGGTCGACTGAGGTTGTTTTAAAATGTGCTTTATAAATAAATTTGACTTGACTTCTTCTTCTTCTTCTTCTGAACTGACAGATTGAACACCGCTTTGGTGTAATGCTGCCCCCCACAGTTTGAAGACGTATCTGCATTTAAGGAGTGTCCCATTTCAGGTCACAAATTAGCCCTTAACACTTGGTTTTGAGGGCTACTAAGATTGAGGGTTAAGATTGGAATTGGCCCTTGGTCTACTTTTTGCTTTATTGTAAGGATTTTGATGATGTTATGTGCTCTAGTGTAGAAAATGCTCTCAAGTCCTTTTTTACATGAGTGGTAATTTACCAGATGCAGTTTTGGGTTGAATTTAACAAACAATCTAAGTCATTGTATCAGTAGGAGCATTACACATGAAGTTGAGGAGAAACTGTGAGGATTTTATAAAAATGTGTGTTTTAGTAACAAAGTGGCCTTGAGGGTTTTTACTGAACAAAAAAGAAAAAAACAGGGACCACTTGTTATCTTCCCACTTAATTGAAAAAGGGAAGAAAGAAACTCAAGAAATAACAACAACAAAAAACAGTCAGCTATTTGGCTTTTGCTTTGGGGAGAAATGTAATAAATGAATTAATGATTTGCCTTGAGAAGGCAGGATAAGTTCAATAAATATTCTTGTTTTACACCTAACAATTTTTCATGTCACCTCGTTTCAGACCACCAGTTTTCTGTCTGAGGCCCAGTTTTCTGCTGAGTCACCAGAAACTCTGGACCCATTGTTTAAGTTCCACGAGACAATCGCTAAGGTAGGACCACCAAGTGTTTTCATGCATGCTTATTAACATTCTCTCAGTGGCTAATGACACTGGAAGAACAATTTGCAGATGTTTACATGATGTGTTTTATGAGACACGTAAGCACCATTTCATAAGACATGATCAGACATTTGCAAAGAAACAAAGCAGTTTGCCTTGACTAAGACAGACATTGTTTTGCAAATCTTTTTTAATACCTGTGTCTGGCAAATGTTTGTGAGGAGTCTACAGCTTTTGTGTAACTGTAATTAAACCTCCAGACACCATTGTCAGCATTGTGTGGCAGTGGAGCTGCTGTTTTAAGATGAGCTCAAGAAAGGCAAAAAATTCTACAATTTTCTGAGGTTTCAGGTGAGATGTTTTTCTGAAATGAGAAGACTCAAAGTTGGCAAGTAAATCCACAAACATACAGTGGGTACGTCAAGTATTCAGACCCCTTTGAACTTTTCACACTTTGTGTCATTGCGGCCATTTGCCAAAATCAAAAAAGTTAATTTTATGTCTCATTAATGTCACTCAGCACCCCATCCTGACAGAAAAAAATCGAAATGTAGAAGATTTTGCAAATATATTAAAAAAGAAAAACTAAAACATCACGTTGTCATAAGTATTCAGACCATTTGCTCAGTACTGAGTAGAAGCACCTTTTAAGCTCGTACATTCATGAGTCTTCTTGGGAATGATGCAACAAGTGTTCCACACCTGGATTTGGGATCTTCTGCATTCTTCCTTGCAGATCCTCTCCAGTTCTGTCAGGTTGGATGGTGAACGGTGGTGTTCAGCCATTTTCAGGTCTCTCCAGAGATGCTCAGTTGCGTTTACGTTAGGGCTCTGGCTGGGCCGGTCCAGAATGGTCCAGAGTTGTTCTGAAGCCGCTCCTTTGTTATTTCTGTGTGCTGAGGGTCATTGTCTTGTTGGAAGGTGAACCTTCGGCCCAGTCTGAGGTCCTGAACTCTGGAAGAGCTTTTCTTTCAGGATCTCTATGTACTTGGCCGCATTCATCTTTCCTTCAACTGCAACCAGTTGTCCCGTCCCTGCAGCTGAAAAACACCCCCATTGCATGATGCTGCCACCACCATGTTTCACTGTTGGGATGGTATTGGGCAGGTGATGAGCAGTGCCTGGTTTTCTCCACACATACCGCTTAGAATTAACTCCAAAAAGTTCAATCTTGGTCTCATCAGACCAGAGAATCTTATTTCTCACAGTCTGGGAGTCCTTCATGTGTTTTTTGGCAAACTCTATGCGGGCTTTCATATGTGTTGCACTGAGGAGAAGCTTCCATCGGGCTTCTCTGCCATAAAGCCCCGACTGGTGGAGGCTGCAGTGATAGTTGACTTTGTGGAACTTTCTCCATCTCCCTACTGCATCTCTGGAGCTCAGCCACAGTGATCTTTGGCTTCTTCTTTACTCTCACCAAGGCTTTTCTCCCACGATTGCTCAGTTTGGCTGGACGGCCGGGTCTAGGAAGAGTTCTGGTCGTCCCAAACTTCTTTCATATCAGGACTATGGAGGCCACCGTGCTCTTAGGAACCTTCAGTGCTGCAGAAATTCTTTTGAAACCTTGTCCAGATCTGTGCCTCGCCACAATTCTGTCTCTGAGCTCCTTGGGCAGTTCCTTCCACCTCATGATTCTCATTTGCTCTGACATGCACTGTGAGCTGGAAGCTCTTATATAGACCTTACAGCTCTGACAGTGCTGATTGGACTTGTGCCTTTCCTAATCAAGTCCAATCAGTTTAATTAAACACAGCTGGACTCCAATGAAGGAGTAGAACCATCTCAAGGAGGATCAGAAGAAATGGACAGCGTGTGAGTTAAATACTGTATAAGTGTCACTGCAAAGAGTCTGAATACTTATGTCCATGTGATATTTCAGTTTTTCTTTTTGAATAAATTAGCTAAATTTTCTACATTTCTGTTTTTTTCTGTTAAGATGGGGTGCTGAGTGTACATTAATGAGAAAAAAATTACCTTTTTCGATTTTAGCAAATGGCTGCAATGAAACAAAGAGTAAAAAGTTTAAAGGTTTAAAAGTTTAAATACTTTCCATACTCACTGTACATTCAGATTCACTCTGGATGGATCATTTCCATCTGAGAAAACATCATCAGTGTCCTCATTTATTTCTGAGAAATTTATAAAAACATTTTACTGCAAAATTTTAAGATAATTTCCTTTAAGGATTAGTACAAGAACCAAACATTAACTTAGATTCAATCAACCTCACATTAACCTTAATTTTCTACCTCATACCTTATGTGATATTGTGACTGAAACATGTTTAGACAGAGAAACTTCTCCCAGGTGACAGTGACACACATTATGATCTTAACATCCCTCACAACCCTCCAAGTACGTCCAGCCTAACATTCATCCATTGTCTGTGTTCCCTTGTTCCACTGTTGGGTCATAAGGGACTGGAGTTTATCCCAGCAGCCACAATGTGAGAGGTTCACCCTGGACAGGCTGCCAGTAGGGGTGTGACAAAATATAGATACACTGAAATATTGCAATATTTTATGTTGCAATGTATTAAAAAAACACTGTATCAATATTTTTTACAAATACAGTCTCGTGAGATTTCATCATTCTATCCAGAAATCTCATGAGATTTTGTTGTTCTATTTGCAATGGTCCAGCATGTAGAATAGTCCCTGCTTGATGTGCACTGATATATATGTGCAGTCTTCAGGTTCAGGTTAAACTTTACACACAGTGGAAAGTACAAGTTAACGTGTGCTTGCTTTACTGTTTTACTAATTTCACATGAACTGCTGTCATGTCTGTGAAATGGATAGATAATATTCCGTAATTCAGTTCAAATAGATTCACTTTGGTCAATAAATTCATAATGTGTTCAGTGACACATATTGTGGTGAATTGTGGATTAAACTTATTGCAATATAATGATTATTGCAGAATTGCAGTCTCGTGATTTTATCGTTATCATAGATTATCATAGGTAAAATATCAAGATAATATCGTATTGCGAGGTACCTAGTGATTCCCACTCTGAGCTGCCAGTCCATTACAGGGCACAACAGAGAGACAAATAACCACTCACACTCATTCATGGGGAATTTTGAACCACCAGTTGACCTAGCGTGCATGTCTTTGTAAGGACTCAAGCCAAGGTTTGAACCTGGAACCGGCCCCTGTTCACACCTGTTTAACCAGAACCAAAGTGAGTTAACTTTTCTCTGTGGAAGTATATGTAACCATCCTGCAGATTTTTTCCTGATAGTTGATGGTTAAACCTGTTACGTACTCCCTGGGAAGCAATAACTCTCTTAACATCATTTTATTCTCGCAGATGTGACTAAGGACGTCTTGTGGCTAGTTTTATGTCGGTGAAGGTTCATTCGTCCACTTGAAAGGCTTCCAAAAAATGTTATTTAAAACACCGGACTTTAAAACAGACTTAAAAGAACCCAAGATGTTTCAATGTTCATCCAAACAAATTTCTCAGTTGTTTGGTGCACAGAAAGTAGCGCTGGTATTTGTACACCAAAGTATTGTATGACTCAGGTCACATGACCTATGCTTTTCCAAACTGAACCAACTGTCCAACTGTACCAGAGAAGATGGTGTTCCAACAGCCCAAACAGATGCCCCTGCCTGTGAGGTGGAGTTAGTTGGTGTTACTAGTTCTCTGCAAATCAGCCAAGCAGAACTTTCTTCCCATGGGGCACCAAGAAGCATTGTGTGATTGGTCGGACATTCGAGTTGAGTGTGTAAGTGAGGGAGAAGCTTGAAAAAGTTGTCATTTCCACATTTCTGCTGATGTGAGGAGCCACAGATACTTTTAATGAATAGCTGATCAAGGTAGTGAGAAAGTACAAAAATGTTTACGTGTGGTGCTTAAATGCACGGACACCACCACGCGCACAACCCACCCTACCACAGACTAAGGTGGTTGTTAAATATAAAATGACGGGGTCAACACGGCCACCAGCAACCCCCCCGCCCAACAAAAGGTCCTACTAACTGGCTAAAACTGAGGGAGCCTTTAGAGTGAAATGTAAAACGCAGTCTGGTTTTCCTTATTCCAGAGTACCCATCTAATATTTAATGTGTTAGGTTCAGAGCCAGTTCCTGTCAGTCATTCAGCTGGCGTAGAAGATGAATGCCAAGCTCATTAGCAAACATAAAAAGTCCCATTTTAACTCATGCATGTATACATATTTGAGACTAAGAAGGATTTGAAGGAGCAATCACACTTTATGGCATCTTTCTTTCAAACTCAGAGATTACAGATGCCAGGAAAATGAAACTATAGGCCTCAGGTGGTCAAAAGGTTGAATATATATATATAAAAAAACATTTTTCTCTGGTTTCATCCTTTTCCTGTTGAGGAAATAACTTCTTTCATCTGCAATGACATCAGTATAAAAATCGAAGTCTTACTCTGAATATAAACTGCTTACATCAGCCGTTACTAAATGAGGATTTCTATCTCATCTGGATGGACCTGACTGTTAGGAAGATCACTGTCTTTGCTTATAAATGCCACCAGTTAACAAAAGTTATCACCGCTGTGGGAAAGCTGTCAGCACTTACAAATTGGATGAGGCTCAGTGACATTTTCATTATCTTCGATGGAGCCCAGCTCTGACTGAAGACTCTTATGTTTGGTGTGTTGTGTTTTTATCACAGATTGGAAAGTTTGCATGAGTGATGGCTTAACCAGTAATTTGAATGTTTAAAACTATAGTTTTTTTTTTAACCTTTTTTTTTTTTTTTAATGTTGGGGCGAATTGTAAGAGGATTAAATAACTAGATATTTAAAATTATAAATAACTACACTGGAAAAACTCAAATCTTAGCAAGTATATTTTTCTAATTTCCAGTCAAAATATTTCAGCACACTCAAAATAAGACTAAATTAATTAAAGAGAAACATTTCAGTAAGATAAGATCTTGTTTAAGGCAATGCATCTTATTTCAAGAAATATTATCAAGAAATTTTTGCTTGTTCCATTAGTAGAATTTTTTGCTTATTACAAGCAAAAAAAAAAAAATCTTTTACTTATTTTAAGACTGGCCAAGATTTTTTTTTCTTTTTTGTTTTTTGCTTGTTATAAGCAAAAAAAAAAAAAAAAAAATCTGCCAATGGAACAAGCATCATTTTTCTCAATAAGATTACTTGAAATAAGATGCATTGCCTTAAAACAAGATCTTATATCTCACTGAAATGTTCCACTTTATGTAATTTAATCTTATTTTGAGTGTGATGAATATTTTGACTCTAAAGTAGAAAAATACAATGAATGCTGACTCACTCAGTCCATAACTCGCTCATCCATATTCTCCCTCACTCCCTTTATCACTCATCATTCCAGTATTTAAATAATAGAAAGATGGAAGTAGACAGTATGCATGGTCTCGATCATTAAAAAACATTTATCACATTTATGTCAACCTGTAAAAACAACAAGACGACCAAAAGGCTTCACTGCTGGAAAACGTTAGCAAACACTCCCCAACCTCAGCTGTCGATTCTGCCTCTGCCTGAGATATTTGTGCAGAGTGAACTTTGTGAATGTGAAAGAGGGTGTGTGTGTATTAGAGATGACTTTCTTCATCTTAAAGGAATAGTTCACCCTCAGAATGATTTAACTTTATTTTCCACTTACCCTGATGGTGAGCAAGACTCTGGACCACTTTTTTAATATGTCAAATGCAGCCGGAGATCAGGACAACTTCTCGTTTCCCCCCAGTGGAGTTCGCCATGGTCCGAGCCCAAAAGGTCCATAAAAGTCCACAAAAAATTGACAATATTCCTCCATACTGCTCGTCCCATGTAATCCAAGTGTCCTGAGTGGGTAGCGTGCAGAATTTACTCGAAACGACGTCATTTACTATATTTTAGAGCCTAAAAGGGAGTATTGTTTACTTCCATGAAGCACGCACATGCGCAGTCACGAAACTACGGAAGCCTCGGCGTTCAGAGCCTATTCTGCCGATAATGCAAGCGTAGA
Organism: Atherinomorus stipes; assembly: GCA_023101725.1. Classification (NCBI taxonomy): domain Eukaryota; kingdom Metazoa; phylum Chordata; class Actinopteri; order Atheriniformes; family Atherinidae; genus Atherinomorus; species Atherinomorus stipes. The sequence continues at coordinate 173,082 of JALJCO010006716.1, forward strand.
AGAAGAAATTCACTGTTTACATTGTGGTAAGAGCGCAAGACCTCTAAACAAACCGGGACAAACACAGGAGGGGTTGGATACTGATCTAAAAGAAAGAAAGAAAGAAAAAGAGAGCGCGCGATCTCGTCTGCCGTGGCTTCTGTAGTTTCGTGAATGTGCATCGGCGTGCTTGCTAGGCATGCGATGTAGTACTGTTTAGACTCTAAAAATATACTAAATGGCGTAGTTTCAAGTAAATTCTGGACGCTACCCACTCAGGACACTTGGATTACATGGGACGAGCAGTATGGAGGAATTCTGACAATTTTTGTGGACTTTTATGGACCTTTTGGGCTCGGACCATGGCGAACTCCACTGGGGGGGACTGAGAAGTCGTCCTGATCTCCGGCTGCATTTGATATATTAAAAAAGTGGTCCAGAGTCTTGCTCACCATGAGGGTAAGTGAAAAATAAAGTTGCATCATTCTGAGGGTGAACTATTCCTTTAATCTCTCAGATTTATAAAGGAAAAGTGAAATCTTAAGTGTGATGGTGGTTTAGCTTTGCTAACAATGTTGTCATCTTGTGCAGTATTATTCAGTGTAATCATTTTAAGTATAAATTTTTCTTTGATGAATACAAAACTCTGAAGTTCAGGTGTGAGGATGAGAAATCAAACAGCAACACTCCCATTCTCACACTGAAGGTGTACTGAAGTCATTTGGTATCAAATTTTCTTCTAAAACACTCAAAGTCCACAGTTTTATAAATGAACTTTAATCAACAACCTGAAGTCCTGAAATATGCTGACATTTAAAAGCACAGAACAGAGACTTGAAAGAATGCAGAGCAAAATAACAGCAATGTTATTGGAATTATGTCAGCCAGGCAGGATGAAGGGCGCAGGTTTCTTCAACCAGATGGTTTTACTCCTTTTTAATCTCTTTATCACCAAACTATTTTTCCTATTTTTTCTGCCTCTAGTCTGAAATGACATATGCAAAAACAATTAAGTATACAATATCTTCACAAAGGCTGTATGTAGTCTTGTTCTCAAAAGAATGCGCAGACATGGGAGATTTCTACAGAAGTATCAGAATGAAGATAAGTGTTTCTCTGTCAGAGTAAATTCACTTAACTAGAGCTGGGCAACATGGGAAAAAAAGTTCTATCACAATAATTTTGTCCATATTGTTTGATATCGATATAAATCACAAAATAAAATCGTCATTCTAAAACTAAAATCTTAAAGTTATCAAGTTTAACAGGAGAACTGAAACAAAATGGATGTTTTATCAATGTCAAAACAATAAATAAAATGATACTTTGATATTTTAAATAAGACCAATAATAACTTTGTTTCTTGACAATGGATGATAGAAACTTTAAGGTATAAAATAATCAGAAACTTTATAAATAAGGATAAAGAGAGTTTTGGTGGCTAACGAATCACTGTAGCATCTACATGCTGGAAACCAGCTTCCCTCTGTGAGATGATGCTGAATTCAGATTTGTTATTTTATGGCATGAGTAGTTCATGTGTTATCTTTCTGATTGTATCGTGCATTAATACTATATATGCATACACATGACTCACAAAGTCGCTACAGACCTCAAAGAAAGGTTTCCCTGAAAGCTCCAGTGTGATCAGAACATTGATCAATATATTTATTGGAATGTTTATTCAACTTGTATAAAACTAATTTATCAGCCGTTACCTTTCCTCCCTGGGACTGCACACAGATGCGCCTTCCCTGCTCCACCTCTGTCCCGTCGCTCTGCGTGCTGTCCACGTGCACAGCAGATGACATCATCACTGCTGCTGTGCTGCAGTGTCAGTTCAAACATGTTGACGTTTATGTTAATTTTTCATGTTCATGTTATTTCTCGGCATTCTGAAGGTGATGATGATAAAGCCGCGCTGGGCCGCCAGTCAGTAAAGGGGAAATGCGAATTTTCCTGGGCCGATTTCCCCCTCTGTCCATTTAGTGGTGCGCGCGTCTTCACATGCTTGTATTGTCGTCTGAGAGGGGGCGGGACTTGGAGACAGAGTGTGCCTGGGTCTGCGTTTGTCATTAGTTGGGCTGGAGTAACGACTATAGTATGAAGCTACATGATAGGCTGTCATGAAAAACACAGGGAGAGTTTTTTTCAATCGAATTTCCTATAGAGGCTCTTTTTTTATCTACAGATGCGGGCATGAAAAAGTTCCCCTTTCTGCCGACTGCCAGCCACTTACCAGTGACTTGTCTGCTAATTCAATCGCACAGAGAAATACCTGTGTGCCCAGGGGAAACTATTTTAGAGCATAAATGAACGCCTGGAACAAGGACGTTTCCAAGTTTGGACACCGTGCGTGATGACGTATTTGCGGGACAAATCGTTCAGCCAGTGATAGTGCGGTCATAGTGCACTATCACTGCACCACTTCTGGCAGAAAAAGGCAGAACTTTGTCATGCCTGCATCTGTATCGCAGGCACGCCTATCGACCAATATATATCGTAATCGAATCATTGCCCAGCCCTACCTGGAACCCAGTAGAAAATGTAAAGAAAAACACATTACCTTCAGTGAAAACCAGACGACAGCAGCCCAGTTCATCTAGGAATGACTAAAGTAATCCTGGGAATAAGTCCTGCAGGTGGTGGCCACAGTCCAGTTGGCTGTCTTCATTCTTTCTGGCTGACTTTTGGTCACAATTGCATTTTGCCAGTGTCCTTGCCACGAGAGGTAACGTGAGGATGTTTCTGCAACCCACAGAAGTTGCTCAGGTAGTGCAGCTCCTCCAGGGTGATTCATCAATGCTTCACTGTGGCAAGAAGGTTTGCTGGGTCCCCCAACACAGATTCAAGAGCATGGAGGATACCAGGAGATGTGCAGAACATCCCAGGACCAGGACCACTATCTGCTGCTTGGTGGAAGGAGGAACAGAAGCAGCACTACCAGAGCTGCAGACATGACCTCCAGCAGGCCACTAATGCGCATGTCTCTGCTCAGATAGTCAGAAACAGACTCCATGAGGGTCGCATGAGGGCCCAGCATCCTCAAGTGGAGCCTGTGCTCACAGCCCAACACCGTGCAGCCTGACTGGGAGATTGGCCTTTGGCACTCTATGGTCTTCACAGATGAGAGCAGGTTCACACTCAGCACTTGTGAGAGAGTCTGGAAATGCCGTGGAGAACGTTATGCTGAAACATCCTCCTGCATGACTGGTATGGCAGTGGGTCAGTGATGACCTGGGGATGCATATCCATGGAATGATGTTAGCTACCTACTGTAAACATCAGACGAGAGTGTGCAGCTTCTGGCACGCGGTATTACACCCACCAATCAATCACTCTCACTGATCAGTCTCACACATTACCTGTAGAACTGATGTTCAATCACTCTTACTACTGTATGGTTGTAAAAGTGATTGACGGGCCAATAGACTAATGAAAAGTGTAAGGAATGCAGAGATGATTGGCGGATATTTTTCCAGCCCCATTTCTTTCACAACTGATGTATAATAATATTTATATTTAAATCTTTTAATTAATCATAGCGTATGGGGTAGTGAATCCAATTTTATCGAATATTGGAAAAATTGTTGAAAAAACCCATCTCCGGTAACGCAATTTACTCCATGTTGCTGCTGGGTGTGTTGTTATGGTGAGACATATGTACAAACGTCGCTATGCAGTCGTTTACATGCACCAATGTAAATGCAGCAAGTGGTGTCTGAATTCCCAGGGAAGATTACAAAGCCCTACCCCTGGCTTCAATTCAAGGGTGTGGTGGTAGTGGGTGAGAGCTAGTGGTTATAAGTAGGGGGAACATTGGGACTGGGCCCAACTATCATGCCATGCAGACATCTACATTTATTCTGACTGATTCCTTAAGCCTCTTCACAATTGCAGCTCATATTAAATCACTTGTTAACCTTCCACACATGTTTCTGGACTGTGAAAGAAAAACAGAGCACCAGGGGTCTGTTGCACGAAGCAGGTTGAACAAACTCTGACTGTAACCCTGAACTCTGAGTTGATCTACTCTGAAATACGAAACTCTGAGTTTTTGGTCCCAGAACAGCTGATTTGAGTTGGTTTAATCAACTCAGGGTAGTTAAACCCAGGGTTTTACACTTGCGCCACTATGATAAAAGCAGCATCAATTGAGTACCAATTCGACGAGTCACCATGGCAACGTAGAAGTGAGAGCGCGGTTGCATTCGCCATTGAAATGGACTATAACTTCTAAAGCCTCATATGGCGAGTCTGAACTGCTGCTGCTGCAAAAAAAAAAAAAGAAAGACGGTGTGGGAGAAGACATAAGTGTAAATGCTGTCCTTTACAATCACAATGCTGTTATAGAGTAGAACTGGTTAATGGTAACACGACAGTCTCGGATCCAGTCAGTGTGATTCCAGGTGATTTTGCACACAGACCCCTGTTTGGTTGAATGGTTTGCGCACCTGCCTCCCACCTCGAAGGCTGATGTTCAAATTCAGCTTTGTACTTTTATTGCAGCCTTTTTATTTATTTAACTTGAGCGTTCTTGCCAGCAGCATTAAGAGGAAACTGTCGCATTTTTCAAATGCCCTGCATCTTCAATGAAAGAAAAAAATCTATTTGCGAAAAAACGCATGGCAATTAACAATAACCTATCTGGTTTGAGGAGTATGGCAACATGAACGAAGTCACACCCAGAACTGAACCACAGCTTTCCACATGACAGACACGCACCTTGACCATTTACCCAGAGACAGAGACAGATATAAGGTTAGATTATCAGGCGAGACCATCTCTCTTGGAAACGGAGAGACAGGACCTCCAACTTTCACATACGGGTGATAATATCACAAATATATGGACGGATCAGCTTGTGTATGTAGATAATTGACTGTCATGTGTAACTGTAATGCCAGAAATGACAACTATCAGAAAATGAAACTTCTGTGGTCTGATAACGATCTCCGAATGTTTAACTCGCAGTCATGCAGCATCTTCATCCACGAAATCCTTATCGAAAGGACTTGTTTGTAACCCACCGACTGATTTCTTTTTTAACGTGTTTTATTTGAGACGGCCGCAGCCAAAACTCGCCGCTGACTGAATGAATGAATGAGGAAATGAAATGGCGAGTGTGGCTGAAAGTGGGCGGAGACAGCGTGAAACTCAAGGTTTCTCCACATGAACCTGCTCCCGACCAGGTTAGTTTCAGAGAGTCTGTTACCATGGTAACTGACTGAGGGTTTAAGTTCCCCCTCTTCGTGAAACAGGCTAGAGTTACTCCTCTTTCCCTGGGTTGACTTTCCTACCTTTGTGTTACGGGAAAACTCAGAGTTTCAAGAATTTTAGGGTTAAACAACTCAGGGTTTTTATTAAACCTGCTTCGTGCAACAGACCCCAGGACAAAACCCAGACAGGGTTACCAGTCCTAGCTGAGCTTGAACTGCAGAGTCTGACTTTATACAGTAAGATAAACAACATAAACAATCAAGATACACTTTCATATATGTTTTTATTAAATTAACACTGACAAAAATGAGTCACTAATGGAAAAAAGTTCTGTTGTTTCAGCCAAGGTGGAAGAAGGATGGGTCACTGTTTGGCTTTAATCATTATTTGTCTGTAGATCAGTGGAAGGACCGGATGTTATTTATAAAGGTTGTAAAAGATGAAAAAAGGCAGCATGAGAAAGAGAGTAATATTAAAGCACAAGGCTGAGCGTACACTGACACAACATGTCAGGATGAAGGGCAAACAGGAAGTAGCAGGGATGTTATTCCCCATGTTAAATATTCAGATTGGCAAGGGAATACAGAAGTCTGTCTGACCTCCTTTCTGGCTGCTGTGTACATGTGCTTGTACTACTAATTATCTGGGAAATAAATCCATCTACACAGACACACACTTGTTGGGAAGATGTCCACCCTTTGAGACAAAATGTCCTTGAAAAATCCTATAAACAGTTAACTGTAATTTTAAAACTTCATTGAGGTTTGGGGTATTCATGGGTGAGTGTTTCAACCAGTCGGACTTAAAGCTAAGAGGTGTGTGTGAATTTAACAGGAGCTTCCTGGCAGCTGGATGCCAGTAACTTAATGAGAGTTGCTGTAAAACTATTTACACTACCACTTCTTTTTTTCCTTTATAGTATCACTACTGACCTCCACCAAACTCAGTGACAGATAAACAATTTGCTATTTTAAGGACAAATTTTATCTTATTAGCTAATGTACACAACATGAAAAAGCATTACACTCTTAACAATTCAGCTGCAGGCGTGCAAGTTACCTTTCAATGTTCAAAAAATATCTGAAAACATCTGGAGTTTTACATTAAATAGAATAGAAAATATGCACAAAACTTTTTTTGAGATCCATTTTCTTTATAGACTTTCAGTTTGAACTGGTTAGAACACAAAATTGAAAAAATAAAATTTGTTTGCTATTGGTCAGTTCTTCACAGGCAATTAAACTGCTGTATTGTAGTTTACAGTACAGGACAATTACAGCAGTGGCTGTAAATCCAGTGCAGTTTACAGTAGGGTACTGTATGCATATTTTACAGTATTTTACAGCTGATAATACACTAAAATACTGCCCAGATTACAGAAATATTTTTACAGTGTGGCGAAAGGTATGTCTCCAGGAAATAGAAGTAGGTCCATGTCATGTTCTCTGAGGAAATAGAAGTGCAGTTGAGTGTGTTTTTCTATAATTGTATGTCATTCAAAACACATCCTGACTGCACCTGAAAAATATTTGCTGACAGAGGCAATCAGAATAATCATCACTAATCATAGGTCCAGTTCAGGTCCTACAGTTACTGTTATCCACATTTTCCCTGTGTTTGGTGTTGCAGAAGTGGAAATAAAGACCAGGAAGACCAGGAAATGTTATCTTTCTGTCCATCTTCCTTACTTGTTGGTCCAAACAAGAAAAACAAGTCTGTTTCAGAAGAGTCAAATCATTGGCATCAAGGACAGAGAACATCTAAAGACATGATGAAACTACTAAAACTGGGTTAGGAACTTTGGAACAGATTATAAGAAACTGGAAAAATAGTGGGGGACCATTGTCTTTCTGGAAGGCGTGGTCAGAAAAATATCTTGTATAATGGTTATCGAGGAAAACACAACAACTCTGGGCTGTGTTTAATAGTGAAAATAAGAACATTCCCACATGAACAACATGAAGGGAACTCAAGGAGTTGGGACTAAACAACTGTAGTCATAATAAAACCACTAATCAGTGAGTCTAACCAAAGAAAAAGGCTTCACTTTGCTAGAAAGCAGAAAGATTGGACTCTGGAGCAGTAATGGAAGAAGGTTATGTGCTCTAATGAGTCCAGATTACATTGTTCAGAGTGATGGAGCATCAGGGTAAGAAGAAAGGACAATAAATGAAGGGATGCAGCCATCAGGCACAGTATTGACTGTACAGGGGCAGTATATGATCTGGGGTTGCTGCAGTTGGACAGGTCTAGGTTCAGGACTAGGTCAAGGTTAATGCAAGTTTGCACCTGCTTTTCAGATGTACTAAAACAGAGGCAAAAAACAGCAATGCAATGCATCTCAGATTGCCTTGCCAGTGCTAAATAAATATATTTGCATTTCTCCTCCCATTACACGCACTTTTGCATGTAAACACCCCATATTGCATATTCATTGCAGAAAATTTGCTACCGTATTTTCCGGACTATAAGTCGCACTTTTTTTTATAGTTTGGCTGCTTGTGCGACTTAAATATCAAAATATATACAATTGAACATATTTCTGTGTTAATTCATACTGACTGACATGAGCCATGTCACAACTTGGCGCTCTAGGCTTGTGACAACTATATTCTGCTCCAAGGATAAAGATCCCAAAACGGCTTTATAGATGGGTTTCCTGTTTACAAACATTGGCAGTTGCTAGGGGCAACCAGGGGGCAAAAAGCCTGTGTTTTGTATTGGAGTCTACAGCCAAACACACACTCATGTCATTCATAAAAATGTAAAGTAACCTGACGAAACAAACAGAGATCCTTGTGTTTTAAATTATATTGTATAAATCTGTATTTTGATGCCGAATAAAAAAAATACCGACGTAGCTTTGCCGTTTTGTATTTCTATTACCATTACACTAACTTGGTAAGGGAGTCATCACCCGGAAATTTGCCTCAAAAACTTGAGTTAGAAAACGGCTTAAACTTTTGTTTAGAGTCTTTGTTAAAACCAAAATAGGCACAACAGTCTGCTGTAACAGCAGCTTTAGCTCCGGTGTCGTCTTCACCACCTCCATACAGGAGCAACTTTCACAAGTTTGTGATGAAACCAGGATAGGACGACATCATTAATACGTTTGGAAAGGAGGCGATTCCAACTGTTAGTGACTCACCTTCATTGCTGTCGGTGAGTCTCACTGCTTGTGGAACGTTCTGCTTTATTGTGTATGAAATCCTAGCTAACTGCTAACAAGCTAGCGGTATGAACTCAAACGCATCTGATTTACGACCCCTGTACTTCGTATTAAATCTCCGGGATGCGTTGTTATGCCGCATGAATGTTTGTAAATGTCACAGGGTGGTTCCGTGTGATACCGGCCACTGCTGGAGGAAATGAAACCATCGCCCGGAGTGGTTATTAAAAGCTTGTTTATTTTAAACAACTAAAAATTGAAGAGAAAATCCTAAATGTCCATGCCCAACTTGCCCTCGGCCAGCAGGGACATCAGTGGATGGATGGAGGGAGGCCCGTTCTCCCATTCATTCTGGTTCGGATCACAGCAGGCTTGCCTCCAGTGCCCCGGCCCCCCCATCAGCCCTGGCGCCTCGCGCCTCTGATGCAGCCATCGGTAGCCATCGGCCACTCCTGTTCCATCTGCCGCTCCGTACTCCTCTCCACCTTGTGATGCTCCACTCCTCCATCGTCCTCAGTTCCTGTGGTCGGCCTCCATGACTGGCAGGATCAGCGGTCCCACCCCTGTTATAGCAATCCAGCTCACCTTTTCCAACATCTGACCCATAGCGCTGTTAATCGTACTTCCATGCCTTCCGTGCCTCTCCTCTGCACCCATCAGCGCACAATCCGGCAGACGCCTTCGCCTCCACAGCTTCCATCCGCCTATCCCCATGTTTGGTGCTCTCGTCTCCTCATCTCCTCCGTCCGCGCACCTGTAGGCCCATTTATTAGGTTTCTGGAGTGTCGGCAAGCCAATCAGAGTCCATGTGCCACCTGCTGCCAATCCACAAGTAGTCTTATTCAATTAATAAAAAGCAGTTAAACAACAAAAGGTTAAACACTCACAGCAAAACAAAACAAGTGCAACAGTTCAAACCATTAATAGGATAGAGACTAAAACTTGTACTTTGCAGTCCGGCACATGTCCACTTGTGACATAAACGGCTCCACACTCAGTTTTTTCTTTTTATTTTCGTGTCTGAGCAGCGGACAGCTGTCACACACAGCTACAGTGTTGTGATGCAGCCGTGAACTGATCAATGACTGGTCGTGGCTGTGATACTGGGATTGTTACAGTACCAGTCTCCAGACTATAACACGGGAATAATTTCTGCCATCACTCCTATTGTCCTGTTATCACCATGGTAACTCTCTACATGCATTGACGTTTGGATTTTTGCATCCGAACAAATACCAGCACTCAAACATTATATTTCCCCGACACTTTCACGTCGTATATCTTGACCTCATCTGCATATGAAAAATCCGACAATCGCCCTTCTTTACTGTTATTTGCTGTTATTTACAGAAAATGACCACGAGCACACTTTTTTGCTGTCTTGGTCTTGTCATGGTCTGGGCAGTCTTTGGTCTTGGTCTCGGGTCTCCCGGTCTCGCAATGTCTTGGACTGGCCAAGCGGTCTTGAAGGGATTTGTAACCTATAATTTCCAGGCAGGAATTTTTTTTTTTTATATTATACACCCCCTCAAGTATAATCAAATACCAAATAATAGAATCTCATTTTTATACTAAGCAGCTGAACCCAGTATGGTGCTTAAGTTCTACAACTCATGAAAAATGGCCAAAAAAAAAAAAGTTTTTTTTTGGTCTCGGTCGCAAGCTGAACTCGTCTTGGTCTTGAGTTGGTCTATCTTGGTCTTGGTTTTGTCTTTGTCTTGACACTTTTTGGCCTAGGTAGTGTCTGTTCTCGGTTTAGGCTGTCTTGAGTACAAGTCTACCATCTTCCCTCATGGCACGGCCATATTTAAAGATGATATCAGAACTCATGGGGCTTGGATTGTGAAAGACTGGTTCAGGGAATATAAGACATCATTTTCGCTCATGGGTAGCCTATCAGAGTCCAGACCTGATGGAGAATCTCTGGATGAAGGCTTTGGTCTGACTCTCCCATCATCAATATATGATCTTCAAGAAATTAATCCATTGTCGGTTTATATGGAGTGTGGATTGGGAATCTAATTCTACTTGAGATCCCTTCTGTGTTACAGATGTTCTTAATATTCATTTATTCATTCATTTATCTATATAATGCATGTTATAAATGTATTAATTCCTCAGGAAGTGGCAGTGTATTGTGCTAATTTATAAATATGCCATCCTCAACTGTGCATATGATAGAAAACAGCTTTGTAAATAGATGTTCTCTGCTGTGATCATCATGTATGAAAGTGTTATTGTACAAAACCAAAGACTTTCTGGAATTTAAAACCTGTTTTTGGGGTGCGTGAGAGCAAAATGAATGCACATTGAACACAGTAATGTGTACTTGTGGAGGTTCTTATCACAAAGACGCTAAAATGAAGATACAATCTAAATGATATGCAGCTGTTCTCTGCAGTCCTGTTGCATTAATTAAGACTTGATTTGAAAATTAATTAGGTAAAACAGTCCTGGAAATTTGCACGACAACAGTCTTCTTTTCATTTACTGACTACTCAGCGCCTCCTCCTCTTCGTCTCTGTCTTTCCTTCCTCTCACCCTCCCGTTTATTCTCCATGGAACAGAGTAGGTGCATTGTTAGTGTTGTAGCTCAGGGACTTCCTATGCTCTGAGTCCCTGTACTCATTTGTCAAGTGTAGTTTTGGATGCAGCTTGGTTGGAAGAGTTCAGGGTGGCAGGTGGCAACAGCAGGCACCCTCTCTCTCTCTCTTTTCTTTCTTTGTTCTCCCCCTCTTCTTGTTTCCCTCGGCCTTTCAGTGTGCAGAATTCCCTGTGGAGTACATTTTTAAGCATGGCATGGTGCGTGAGCTGGCGTCTCCTGACTTGGCAAGGTGAAGCTGGCATTGATCAGGACATAACAAAGTGCTGCCAAGCGCCTTTGCTGGTTCCCACTGCACATTGCTGGATATACACAATGGACTTGGCAAAGCGGGGGTGCATGTTTCAAACATGCATTCATATCTAAGTACAGTATTCTGATTAAATATACTTATTACACTTTATCATGAATGGCAACTTAAGCTTATGATACCAAAGACAAAGATGTGGTTGTTGACTTTTTAACTGAATGTCCTTACCAGAAAGAGTTCTAATTTGGGTACATGTCCAATGTTCTTCCCTTGCTGATAGTGACACCTCATTGTTTATCAGCACATTTCCACCAGCTGTGTTTCCAAATGATCATCTACTTCAACAAAGTCCATTTGTTTTGTTCGAACTGGGTCGAAAAACTGATTTTGGTTGTTGGATTGAGCTCTATGCACCTTCTTACTTTCTCACCGCCCCTCTCTTTTGGAGATGTTGCTGCTACTCTTCCCTGTACTTGATCCAATAGACAGATTTTTAATTATTTCACCACTTCTCTTGGTTTGTTTATGTTTGTCACCTTGAATTGTTTAATCATGGCATAAAATTATATTTTATCATAAAATTATATTACATATGTTCAGTTAGTGTTAAAGTTAATTAGTTATTTGAAAAATGTACTGCAGGGACAACACCTGATACATCAGATAGTGACTAGCTACATTTCCATTACACTTTTTGAAAAAAAAAAGGAGATGCTTCTTAAATTTCGAAGAAGTACAACTGTAATATGCAGGTGTTTCCATTGAATCCTGTTGAGTGCATCAGCTGTAATTCTCATAATTCCTGCGAGACTCCACTTGAGGACGATGGAGATACACAATATTGTGCATTTCAAGGTACTGCTGGTCCTCATCCGGAGATGAGAGCAGCGGATGATCTTTTGAAGGAAAAGTCCCTATGTATGAACCCCTCTGATCACATCAGCAGGGCTGTAATCATGGCAACAAACTAATGTGGGAACAAGACAACCAAGTCGTGGCCACGTGGCACTAATGGAAACAACATGACTTGTGGCAAGCTGTTACTTTTACATCAAGTACTTAAAGGTAGAATATGAAATTTTTATTAAAAGCTATATTTTTAAAAAATAAAACCCCAAGAAGGTGGGGGGGGAGAAAAAAAAAAGAAAAAAATTCGAAAAAAAATAAAAATATAAAAAATAATAAAAAAATAATTGGAGGGGTAGGAATGTATTTAATTAAACAACCGAGGGGCAAAATGTTGGGGGAAAAGTTGGTAGGGGCGGAAGGAAAAGAGGGGAGAGGGAGCAGGCTTAGAGGGAGATTTTTTGGGAGGGGAAGAGAAAAAGAAATGAGTAAATAAAATATAGGGAAAAAAGAAAGGATTCTTGTGAAGATTTAATGGAAATGGGAATAATTTTTGGGAATTGAATGTATATTGTAGGAGACCGGGGAGTGTTTGGTACTCAAAAAAGCCGAGTAAAAGTCCAGAGTGTTTCCCCCTGTTTCTGTTTGTAAACACTATTCAAACTGAGAGCCCCTCCCCTCTGGCTAATGGTCGCATTGCTCTTCAGCCCCAAGCCTCACCTTCCAAGGTAGAAAGTGGGTGAAAGCCAAATCAATATTAACCCTGGTTTTCGAGGATGCACTATCTAAAGCTTTTTTTCCGCAAAATACTTCCTCTCCTTCGCTGCATCTGCAATGATGATCGAGAATTCGAGTGAATCTGGTGTTGGCTCCAGTTGACGTTTAAAAAAAACGAAAAAAAAAAAAAACAGAGCACTACACCCTTAGCTCTGTCATTGGCTGGAGACAAAACGCAAATCTCCAACCAGAAACGTTGCAAACACACCAAAACAAAGGGAAAAGGTGAAATACAGTCAGGGGAGGGAGAGTTGCAAAACAAAACTCACCGCCACACGAAAGCAGAGGCCCAAAGGTGTTGATTGAGCCACACTAAGTCACACAAGTCTAGCTTTTATTTTCAGGGAGAAAACTCCAGACTCTACCTTTAAACCATATCTGGATGTTGTCTAAAAATTTACTCTGTCTGCTAAGTTACAGCAATTTACAGATTATATATATATATATATATATATATATATACACACATATCTGTGGAAGCTGAGAAACGTAAAACTCGGATGTTCTGACCTTTAGGGCTGTTTGAAAGAGAAATGATTTCAACAGCTTTACTCTACTGCCAGTAAAAAGTTTGCACTTTTTCCTTCCAGTGTTTACAAGAACTTGTAGAGACAGACTCGACCTGCTGAGAACCAATTTAAAAGTCAGCTCAGAGGGAAATACAGGAGGTGGACAATGAAACTGAAACACTTTGTTTTAGACCACAATCATTTATTAGTATGGTGTGGGGCCTCCTTTTGTGGCCAATACAGCGGCAATTCGTCTTGGAAATGACATATACAAGTCCTGAACAGTGGTCAGAGGGATTTTAAGCCATACTTCTTGCAGGATAGTGGCCAGGTCACTACGTGATGCTGGTGGAGGAAAACGTTTCCTGACTCGCTCCTCCAAAACTCCCCAAAGTGGCTCAATAATATTTAGATCTGGTGACTTTGCAGGCCATGGGAGATGTTCAACTTCACTTTCATGTTCATCAAACCAATCTTTCACCAGTCTTGCTCTGTGTATTGGTGCATTGTCATCCTGATACACTGCACCGCCTTCAGGATACAATGTTTGAACCATTGGATGCACATGGTCCTCCAGAATGGTTCAGTAGTCCTTGGCAGTGACACGCCCATCTAGCACAAGTATTGGGCCAAGTGAATGCCATGATATGGCCGCCCAAACCATCACTGATCCACCCCCATGCTTCACTCTGGCCATGCAACAATCTGGGTGGTACACTTCTCTGGGGCTTCTCCACACTGTGACTCTCCCGGATGTGGGGAAAACAGTAAAGGTGGACTCATCAGAGAACAATACATGTTTCACATTGTCCACAGCCCAAGATCTGCGCTCCTTGCACCATTGAAACCGACATTTGGCATTGGCACGAGTGACCAAAGGTTTGGCTTTAGCAGCCCGGCCATGTATATTTACCCTGTGGAGCTCCCGATGGACAGTTCTGGTGGATACAGGAGAGCTGAGGTGCACATTTAATTCTGCCGTGATTTGGGCCGCTGTGGTTTTATGTTTTTTGGATACAATCCGGGTTAGCACCCGAACATCTCTTTCAGACAGCTTCCTCTTGCGTCCACAGTTAATCCTGTTGGATGTGGTTCGTCCCTCTTGGTGGTATGCTGACATTACCCTGGATACCGTGGCTCTTGATAGATCACAAAGACTTGCTGTCTTGGTCACAGATGCGCCGGCAAGACGTGCACCAACAATTTGTCCTCTTTTGAACTCTGATATGTCACCCATAATGTTGTATGCATTGCAATGTTTTGAGCAAAACTGTTTTGACTCTGCTAATTGAACCTTCACACTCTGCTCTTACTGGTGCAATGTGCAATTAATGAATATTGGCCACCAGGCTGGTCCAATTTAGCCATGAAACCTCCCACACTAAAATGACAGGTGTTTCAGTTTCATTGTCTAACCCCTGTAGATCCATGTAGATTTAAGTGTTTTAAAGATCTGGAGGGGGGATTTTAGGGGACCAAAGGGAACCCAGACTTGTACAGTATGTGTTCTCTGACTCAGGCTAACATTTTGGACTGTAAAGTGCTGGAAAAATGAATAAATAAAATAATAATACCAAATTAGTTCATCTCCGGGGCCAAGAGTACAAAGCTATAAGTTTAATGTGTTATGAGGATGGGTCACTTCTGCTGTATTACCTCCTCAGATTTACAGGAATCTTAAACATTTTCAGGGCAGGTCGTGTTCATCACAAGAGATCAACACATGAAAACACAATACGTAGAAAGATGAACACTATGATGAATAAACTTAAAAGAGTTTGAGGGAAAAATGGATAAGAAATGTGTATAAATCAAATGATGAAAATCACTGGCCAATCACAAAATTTATTTTCTTAGAAGCAAGATGGCGCTGGAATGCCTGTGTCACCGCTTGGTTCTTTTTAGTTTTGTTTGTTTTGTGTTGATTTTTTCGTCTGTTACAAGGACCATTGGCTCACTGCTGGTGTATAACCGTCAGGAGTTACCTAAAAACAGGGGAGCAGAACAGTCATGTGTGAATTATGATGCAAACAAGTCAGATTCTTTTTTACCTGGCCTACCCCAGCTCGTGGCAGTAAATGCAGAAATACTTCCATATTAGCCCATTTACTAGACTAACCTAGTATATGCTGTATATATAAATATATATATATATAACAGCAACTTCACAGAAAAAAGTACTGGACGGATTGACCTGAAATTTTCACCAGCCGTGTGTTTCAGCCCAAGGACAAACCCATTCAATTTTGGTGGTGATCCGGATCACCTTCTGGATCCTGGAATTTTTTAAAGGATTCTTTATCATTGCAAGAGCTGCTTGGCAGAGGTCTGCATGCTCCGAATGCTTTTCTAGTTTCTGCTGTAAACATGTTCATTTCTACTGTGAAGTTGGCTTTAACATGGGAGTGTATTGGGATGACTCTGTTTTGGAGCCAGTCCCTAGTTGATGATGGGGGGGGGGGGAGGGGAAAAAAGAAGAAAGAGGAGGAAGGGGGAGAAAAAAGAGAAAAAGGGGAGGAAGAAGAAAAGGGGGAAAAAAAGGAGAAAAGAAAAAAAAAAGGAAAAAAAAAGAAGGAAGGGGGAGGGGGAGAAAGGGGAGAAAGGGGGGGAGGAGGGAAGGGGAGGGGGGGGGGGGGGGGGGGGGAAGGGGGTGAACTGCAATTTTCAGCACTTCATGGGCGTCAATTCAAATGGAGGTCACCGCTTGGTCAGACATCAAATAGCTGGATTATCGTCATCTTTGTTTAGTGAATCTCTTAACTATTAACATTTATGAAGCCAGTTCATCTTTTATACCAGCATTTTATAAAAGCTGTACCAGCTCCGCAGTGTCACTGAATGCACCCCACCCCACAGAACTATACCACACCTCCTTTAACCTCCCAGCCTGACTACAAAGTCAAATATAGTGGGTTAACCAGGGATCGTTAAAGGATCATTAAAATGTATTGCCACTATCATCATCCTGGGTCCCACCATCAGTGGGTTTGCCACCTGTTATGGGGGGCACAGCTCACTGAAGGGTGACCACACACCTGCATATTACAGATCTCATAATTTATCTAGTCATGACCCAGTCCCTCATACTTTACCCCCGATTCTTCATTCACACCTCTGCCTGCACTCCGTTTTCTCTCTGGTTGTAGTTCTCTGTCCATGGCTCTTTGTGTTCAATAATAAAGTTTAATTAAAGCCAAATGCAGCTCTCATTATAACAGTTTCAAACACATGGCTGCACATATTTGGGCACATGCAGACATGATAGAAATGGTTTGTATTTATGCTCCTGTGTCGTGCATTGTGGATGTAAGCTGTAATCACAGTCATCCTGTGGATCTTTCACCTCCAGGGATAATTGTGTGGTGAATGAAAAGGTAGAGGGCATGTAATTACATCTGCGCACTCCCTCGAGGCAAGTTATTTCTGGCCTGGTTTGAGAAAAGTTTGGTTAACAAAAAAGAAAGAAAAAAGGAAAATGGTGAAGAAAACAAGGTGTTTATAATCATAACACAAATAAACATAAAGTTGGAGGTTTGTGTTTGGTGGATTATTTCTTTGGTGCAACAGCCTGGTTCCTCCACCTCATGCTGGTCAGGGTCATGGGGTTGGAGGAGCCTATCCCGGCTATTATCAGGCGAGAGGCAGGTACACCACGGACAGGTCGCCAGTCTGTCTCAGGGCCCGTTTTTATTTAGTTTTGACTTTTTTTTTTTTTCTTTTTTTAAAAAAAAAGCATATGCCACCCCTGGGTGAAATTTAGCCTCCCCCTGCAGTCCCCTCAGTTGGACAAGTGGGCAGAAGCGTTTTCCAACCGACCCAGTCATTCTCTGAATCTGGCGGCACTGACTAGCTTAGCTTAGCATAATTGCTGTAATCTGGCAGATCCAACTCGCACCCCTTGACAAAGGTAAACAAATTAATTTGAGATTTTTTTCCAATTACGTTTCGTGACCCACACACTTTGAGTACAAACAAGAAGCTGATTTAACAACAAAGGACTGACTAGGGGTCATTCAATAGGGGAACTATATGCCACGGAAGTACAGGCCGATCACAGGCGAAGCACCGCGGATAGTAGCAAAGGCAGCACACATGCACAGTGCTCAAAAATCTAATTTTACTTAGTTTTTGAGCAGGTTTACTAGTTTTTTTTTTTTAACTCATTGACTGCCAGACCTTTTCCGAGCAGAGTGCTCCATATTGCCAGGATTTTTAAGCATTTTCACTGATCTTTGGAGATCCACAGAATATTGTGTACTATGCCAATACAAACACTGAATGTACTAAAGTAAAGCTTTGACTCTCTTCTTTTATTAGAAAAAAAACCCAAAAACATTTGTTTCTAGCGTTTTCCATTCTTCAGTATTCTGCAGTAGAACATGGGTTTGTTGCAGCAAAAATGCCTGCTTTTGACCAAAAAGATGAGAAAAAAAAGCTTTCAATGCTGCAATGCACTTAAAGTGGAAAAGTGTCTTTGCTGCCAATATTTTTTTTTAACTTTAGTAACACCTTCATCATCTGAACAGCTGTTTACTTCTATGAAACAACAAATACAACACTGAGAAAAGAGTTTTGGTGGCAAAATAATTTTTCACTAGCTAAATAAGCCACAACAAGTTTGTTTCACGACATAACATTTGACAGAAATGTCTCTTTCTATCCCCTCCTCCCTCCTTCTACTCAGCCACTGATGCCGAGGTACCATAGCACGGATCCGCGCCCCCCAAGGAAACATCGCTGCTTGACCCACTTTTACTTTCAGCTGGTGCACTTTGCCGCTGTATTTCTAACTATGGATCATGTCTTTGATCGATCGTGTCACTGTCTGTCACCGATCAGTTTTTACACAAACTTTCCTCTCACATCTGCCGCCCAAACTGCTTCGATTACGAGCGGTCGCCATGTTCTCTCTCCCCCACGACAGAATCAAGCCCACTTCCTGTGCTAACTACTCAGGCACCATAGAAGCACACCACTTCCTGGAAGTTTTTTTTTAAGCTTGTCTGACACCACCATCTACCGAATCAGATGAAAATTACAGAAATGAAGACAATCAACACTTGGTTCTCTCTGACAAGCTCTGCCAGAGATTAAAACAGCTCCCCCGATTCAAACCCGCAATTAATGTGTAAACACGTGAATGGCAGTTAATGTTTGGATTTGAATTAACGTGGATACACGTGAATGGCAGCCAGTGAGTTAAATTCCGTGTTAGTTTTAGTTTTTTTAAAGTAAATTTTAGATATTTGTCAGATTTGCAATTCAAAATCATCAAAAGTGTTGTAAAATAAAAACTCAACAAGACACAATTCTAAAAATGTGTTCAGCGAACACATTAACAGCCATCCACAAACAAATACAACAGCCCACAAGATAGCAGCCCTAAGCAGAAAATGTAGACAATGTTGCTTCTGAAGCTGGTTGCACATAGTTTGCTAGGTAAAAACCAGTTTAGCCAACAGACTAAAGACACACATGAACATAACACAAACCTTTTCATGAGACCGGTCGCCAGTCTTAGTGGAAGCAGTCCATTATGGATGCTGTTGTCTCACGTCCCTTGTGTCACCTGCTTCTGCTACAAGGCACTTACTTTTATTGTTGACATGTTCATGATCAAAGAAATCCCAAACAGGACTCTGCTGCTTTCTCCCAACTTTCACCAGAGACATCACTAAGCCGATGTGACCTGGGCAAACTATTAATGTGACTTCACGAATAGTCAAGTGCTGTATGGAACAGACACCCGGAGTAAAACCGGTTGAGTGAAGTAAATAGATGGAAAAGAAACAGATTTCATATCAACCCAAAAGGTTTATGTGATAAATAAGTTTACAAAGACTAAAATTAAGGATGTTTTGGCAATAATTTGATAGTTTTAGTTAGTTTTATAAAGACACAAAACAGTTTCAGTTAGTTATTTTTTTTTTTTTTAACTGTTAACGAAAATGCTTTTTCAGTTTTAGTTTTTTTATGAAATGAAATGAAATGAAAATGAAATAAGAAAAATACTTTATTTATCCCAGAAGGGAAATTCAACATTGTAAAAAAGCTCCTCTTTTTTTTCTTTTTTTCTTTCTGTTTTTCTTTTATTGTTTGTTTTCTTTTTGTTGTTTTTAACAATATAACATTAATATGAAATAATAACATAACAATGATAAGTCAGTCAGTCTTGTTCTTCAGGGTGATGGCTGCTGGCAGGAATGAATTTCTGTATCT
This sequence comes from Atherinomorus stipes, assembly GCA_023101725.1. Classification (NCBI taxonomy): domain Eukaryota; kingdom Metazoa; phylum Chordata; class Actinopteri; order Atheriniformes; family Atherinidae; genus Atherinomorus; species Atherinomorus stipes. The sequence goes on from JALJCO010006716.1 coordinate 192,653, forward strand.
CTCCGTCCTACAACGAACCTGACGCAGCCTCCCACTGAACACACTCTGTTGATTTTTCACCGTGTTGTGGAGAGGGTGGGAAGAATCCTCCATCATCTTCATCAGCTTGTGCAGCATTCTTTTCTGAATGATCAGCTTCAGCAGCTCCAGAGTTATTCCCAGCACAGAACCTGCTTTCTTGGTCAGCTTGTTTATTTAATTATTTAGTTAGCTTCAGTTAACTGTAATGACCTTGACCACCACAAGGGCAGTACTACAATTAATAGACCAGGTTCATGCACTGTGCCAGTAAATACACTGAGTGGCAGCAGCAGCAGCAGCACATGCCCCCCCCCCTCCTCCCAAATTTGGCAGAGAGTGGGAGAGTTGTGAATATATGTTTTCTTTTTTACATTTACTATTTCTAGCACTTTTCATGAACTGACCCCAGGTCTGAGAGGCCTGATAAATAAGTAAAATGACCCTTACATGAATTTTCATTCATAGAATAAATGTTTCATGAATCAGAAGTTGTATGTTAATCAATCTACATGCTCTGTAGAATAATTCAGTTCAGATTTGAACATCCTAAGTCGAGTTGTTCTCTTTCTTAGGTGGTCAAAGTCACCCTTTATGCCCTTTATGTATATCACAGAAGACACTTCTGCAATGTCAGGTTGCAGTCTCTTGCCTGTGTTTAAAAACCAAGAACAGGAATTGATAAGTTTTAAACTTCATACCACTCCTTTTTGTGCAACTGAGCTTTTATATTTGATGTCTATTAATTTTGTTCTGTTCCCTTTTTTTGTACACTGAAAAAAATATTTGGCCCAACTACGTATTTCAGTAAGATAACAAATTTACATCCAACTGAATTATATGTCTGTGCCTTTAACCAGGAAAATTAAATGTATGTAATTCAATCGAATAAAACTGAGAAGAAAGGACTACATGGAATTAAAGTAACAACAGCTAATGGTACAATATTTACCCAATATATATACACTGCCTGGCCAAAAAAAAAAGTCGCCACCAAAAAAAAAAAAGGTCATTCACTCTAATACTTTGTTGGACCGCCTTTCGCTTTGATTCGCATTCGCTGTGGCATTGTTTCGATAAGCTTCTGCAATGTCAAAAGATTTATTTCCATCCAGTGTTGCATTAATTTTTCACCAAGATCTTGCATTGATGATGGTAGAGTCTGACCGCTGCGCAAAGCCCTCTCTAGCACATCCCAAAGATTCTTAATGGGGTTGAGGTCTGGACTCTGTGGTGGCCAATCCATGTGTGAAAATGATGTGTCATGCTCCCTGAACCAGTCTTTCACAATTTGAGCCCGATGAATCCTGGCATTGTCATCTTGGAATGTGCCTGTGCCATCAGGGAAGAAACATCCATTGATGGAATAACCTGGTCATTCAGTATATCCAGGTCGTCAGTTGACCTCATTCTTTGAGCACATACTGGTGCTGAACCTGGACCTGACCAACTGCAGCAACCCCAGATCATAACACCGCCCCCACAGGCTTGTACAGCAGCACTAGGCATGATGGGTGAATCACTTCACCTGCCACTCTTCTTACCCTGATTCGCCCATCACTCTGGAACAGGGTAAATCTGGACTCATCAGACCACATGACCTTCTTCCATTGCTCCACAGTCCAATCTTTATGCTCCCTAGCAAATTGAAGCCTTTTTTTTCCGGTTAGCCTCACTGATTAGTGGTTTTCTTACGGCTACACAGCTGTTCAGTCCCAATCCCTTGAGTTCCCTTCGCATTGTGCGTGTGGAAATGCTCTTACTTTCAGTATTAAACATAGCCCTGAGTTCTACTGTTGTTTTTCTTCGATTTGATCTCACCACACGTTTAAAGGGACTTGAGGCAGGAATTTGAAAAAAAGGCATGAATGTCCCTTTTTTCATACTAATGGGTGATGAAGGCTAAATACCAAAAATAATGTTTCCACCCACGTTTCTCTCCGTTGCCTTGAACAGGCTGTGTGCTGCAAATGCGCTGCAATTCGGTGTCCGAATTTCCCACGCTGCCCTGCGGACGTGACGTCAAATGACTCGTGAGTTTTGATGCAGGAAAAAGACAGTCAAGTTAAATAAAAACATGTAGCGATAGTTATGGATTTTTGCCGAGAATACGATCTAGATCAACTGAAAGACCACTAAAAATTGTAACTATGAAGAAAAAGCTTAGTAAACAACATTATAGTTTTCCAGCTCTGCCATGCGGACGTGAATCACATGATGCTACATCGTGTTTTGATATAGGACGGCCGGTGAGAAATAACACTGTAAGCGAATGTTATGGATTATTCTGCCGTCAGCAAACGATCCAGATCAACTGAAAGACACTAAAAAGTGTAACTACGGAGATAAAGGTGAGTAAACAACATTATAGCTTCAGTTTGTGCACGCTCCCGTGACGGCTTGGCTCGTGGCTGCAGTTACCTGAAGCGTCAGTCGCAGCAGTCGCGAGTTTCGTTTCTTAATCTTGCCTCAAGTCCCTTTAAGTGATCGCCGATCCCGATCATTCAGGATTTTTTTCTGGCCACATTTCTTCCTTGAAGATGATGGGTCCCCACTATCCTTCCAGTTTTTAATAATGCGTTGGACAGTTCTTAACCCAATTTTAGTAGTTTCTGCAATCTCTTTAGATGTTTCCTCTGCTTGATGCATGCCAGTGATTTGACCCTTCTCAAACAGACTAAAATCTTTTCCACGACCACGGGATGTGTCTTTCGACATGGTTGTTAAGGAAATGAGAAGCAAGTCATTGCACCAGTTGGGGTTGAATAACTTGTTGCCAGCTGAAAGATAATCGCCCATGCAGTAATTATCCAATAGGAGGCTCGTACCTATTTGCTTAGTTAAATCTAGGTGGCGACTTTTTTTTTTTTTTTTGGCCAGGCAGTGTATGATAGATTTAACGTGATGCTGTTAATAAGGTTTACGTAAAACCTTTGATAAGTTTATAAACTTTAACAGTTTATAAATAAAGTTTATAATTTTTATGAACAGTTTTACATAAACCTTATCAACAGCATCATATTGATATATTGGGGTGAATTCTATCAGCTGTTGTTACTTTAATTCTGTGTAGTCCATTCTGTTCAGTTAAATTTGATTGAGTAGGCGCTTTTGGACTGTAGGAACTTTTTGGAGTTCCTATAACCTTTTCGGGAACCAGGCCCTTTTTTTGCGCATTCAGACATATACAGTAGGAACTAGGGACCTCGGCCCTCAGTTCCTATAACCTTTTAAGCTCCTACTCCGAGGCAGGGTCTTTACGGGGTTCCATAGGAGCTGACATAGATGTTTGGTGAGAACTAGCAAACTGCGTGATCTCCCCCTTCCGGCCCTACCATATTTAAAAATTCCCACAGCTGTTACAACTGTTTACCAAGATCGTAATAACAACAAGAACTATTACAATAAGAAATGTACCAATTCATTATTAAATCAAGCACAATGGTACACGTTACGAATCGATAACTATTTTGAAATGTACAAAAGCAATTCTTACTACATACTAATTTAATGACCCAAATACAGCTGCAAAGTATAGCAGCGGAATCTGTGCCTACCACCCGGATACTTTTGAAGTAAAGTGTCCGGGCACACTTCAACAAAAGGTTAACAAGACCTTACGTGATGAGGGAAAGCTAGTAAGTTAGCTTTTATAATAGCTTTGAATAAAAGAGATGGAAAACCCAAATACATTTGCAAATTGTGTCAGTACAATCTGCACCACTTTAGTGGACAAATGCTGGTCCATCCACTAAAGTGTCCGGGCGTACTTCAGTGAAAGGTAGACAGTCGTGGGGCAGCTTTCCAATGGAGGGCTGTTCCGTTGCGTGATACAAATGACAGTGATGATGGAAAGCTGGTAAGCTAGCTTTTTTTTATAGCTTTGAATAAAAGAGATGAGAAACCTCAGCTTTTGTATCAGAACTGTTGAGGCATAAATTTGTCTCTGTTGCAGACGATTGCATCACTCATGGTCCCTAACAAGGTCCTCCCTCATGTGCGAATGCAAATTGATGGGGAAGGGTAGTTCTGATAACTAAACTCCAGACGGGTAGTTATAGGACCTGCGTTCCTAGAACCTCTCTGTCCAAATGCGCCTGATTACACACCTGTCATTTTCTGGTTAAAGTTGCAGACACATAATTCAGTTGTTTTCCAATTGAAATACGTAGTTAGCCAAATATTTTTTCAGTGTATTCTCTACAGATCTGGGCATGAAAAAGTTCCTCCTTTTTCTGCCAGAAGTGGTGCACTATTACTGCACTATCACTGGCTGAACGACTTGCCCCGCAAATACACCATCACGTACGGTGTCCAAACTTGGCGTGTGGAAACATCCTTGTTCCGGGCATTCATTTATGCTCTGAAATCGTTTCCCCTGGGCACACAGGCGTTTCTCTGTGCGATTGAATTAGCAGACAAGTCGCTCGTAAGTGGCTGGTAAGTGGCTGGCAGTCGGCTGAAAGGGAAACTTTTTTCGTGCCCAGATCTGTAATTGCTCGAAATAAACCAAACCAAACAGCCTGACGCTGTTCATCTCATTCAGATGACAGTATGTTGTTGTGCATTCACAATTCTCCTCCACCCTGATGTCTAAACACAGAGGCACAGGAGAAGACTCTCCCATCAGACAGAGCATTTGTTAGAAAATATGTAGCGTAAATAACAGATAAAAACAAGGTTTCAAAAACTCCCCCCTCCATCCCACAAAGAAAACAGATGTACCGTATCCTACGTTTACAGCCATTCATCAACGTCTCTGCTCTGTTGTATGTTTGTGCTTTCTAAAAATAAAGAGGGAGCATGTAGAAGGTGAATTAAATTGGACCTAAAATTGGGCCTGGAGGAACTCCATGGTTACAGGACGAGGAGAATTTATCATGAAGCAAGACAAAGAAGGATCTGTCTCTTAGATAAAGTGAATCCCTCCTGAGCAGAGCCCTGAAAGCCGTCCAGGTGGTGGAAATGATTAAAAAGTATGGCATGATCGAGCCATATCACCATATGCTGAGATATTTTTTGGATTAATCACAGTCAGAATCATTCAGACACATTTCATTTATGTGTTAAATGTTTGAAGCAAAAAACATGTGCGGGCATGGAGAAAGTTTTTGATGCATTAGTAACAAGAAGGTAAAGATGCTTCGTGAATCGGTTGGAGAACAGGTTGGAGAACTAGCTAAAGAAAAAACAAAAATAAAGTCGTCCCCAGTAAGCCAATCAACCAGTCAGTAGTTTACAAGCACCTGCTATAAAACATGAGCAGTTTGTTCTGTCCTGACACTCCAGAGATGACGTTACCACGGCGGCAGTCTGCAGTGCTGCTGTGACAACCTCCTTTATCACCTGTTAACAGGAGGTAGAGTTTGAGTGTGTGTTTGAGAAAATGATGAAGCAAGTGTGAGGGCTTGAGTTGGTGGGTGTGCAAGCAGTTGTCTATAGGTGGTTGTGTGTGTAAGAGTGCGCAACAGAGACAGACATGAGTGTGTATGAGAGCTGACAGAGGCGTCCATGTTGACAGCCTTTGTAATGGAGGAGAAGGTAATTTGTTAGACGGATCTTCCTCTGCGGCCGCCGGCACGTCTCCCTCTGTTCATCCTTCTCTCCATCGCTCTCCCTGCATCGCGTGTCCTGTAAATCTTCTTCAACCACTCTTTCTTTCCCACTTACCCTCCATCTCTCGCCATCCCTCTTGTCTAATGTTCGTCCTCCTCCATCCCTCTCTTGCTCGTCTCGCGCCCTCATCCATCAGACCTAATGATTAAGCTTCTGCCCTGCTCATCTGAGGCCCCGCGTCATATTTCCCAGTGCTGAATGCAGGCGTTAGCAGCACAGCAGTAAAACCACGAAAAAAACTCATTTTATTCTTGACACAAATACAGACACTCTGACTAAAGATCATGCATGAGCCTACTGCAAACATGGGAGAAGCAGGTTCTGGCATGAACGGAAATTTCCCCTAAAGGTGACTGATGTTTGCTGAACCCCCGGACAGAATTTCAGGAGTATCCTAAACTTTGATTTGGTCCACTCTGAACACGATTTAGCTTCTTAAAAAAAGAAATATGTTCTCATATGAGGAATCAGGAGCCTTGAAAATCGATATCAGTGATCCCTTCAATCTTGAACTCTGTCATTATTATTGTTCTTACACTTAAACAAATGTTATCATTCAGAATGCACCAGCACACAGAATAAAGTTATGATGCATGTGGCATTGCACAATTAAAAAAAAAGTCATAAAAACTATACTATGAACTGCAGTAGTTAAAACCGCCTGTTCCTGGCTTTTACTGTGGCAACAGTGTTGCTTTTGACCTGGATGATGTGTTTGAATTCTCCATATTTCAGGAAAATAACTGTCTGCAGATCATCCTACTTTACCAGAAAGAAGCAGAGTTATCCCCAATGTGTGATTGGCCCAACTGCTGCAAACGCCCCCCCCTCCCTTTATGTGAGTCCAGGTAACTTAGAGATATCCCAGGTTTATAAAAGGAGCCCTATCATGAAAATGGACTTTCATGAGCTTTTAACTATGTTGGCTTGTTATTTCATCATAAAAACTTCAGTTAAGTCATTATTTTTCTTCATTCATGTATATTTGAGTTACCTACAGTCCTCAAAATACCCTCCAATTAAAGAAAAGGCTAAATTCACGACAGTAATTCAGAAGTCTTTTTGAACATTACAGTAAACACCTGATTGCAGTGATTGTCTCAAAGTGTTGCTCAACAAAATTTTAGCTTTGGAGCCCTGTCATGCTTGTTTACTTGCTTTATTTTATGCGTTTAATATATCTGTTGAACCACAATTTAAAATCAATGTCATGATTTCCACCGAATTTTCATTTATTGTTACTTTTGTCAATTTCAACTTATTTCACCGACAGATGATTTTTTTTCCGTCTGTGACTGAAGGTTAAGAATAATTTTGAGGACGACTGTATATGAATATTCAGTCCAAGCTTTAGCTCTCTTCAAATGATTGACTTACGACTGATCTGCTTAGATAGGTGGCAACAATTATGAGGCAGTAAATATATGTGTGCAGCTTTGTAGCAAGACGCCCACTTTGTTCCAGAGAAACTCCCAGAATCCTAACCTGTATCCACTCTCTAATGATAAGGTTGTATAACTTACTTCTCAGGGGTCTCAGTGGAACTGCATATCAGACTCTGGTCGAATGCATACAGCTCCATAACAGAGTGGTTCATTTTGTTTCCGTGATAGGACTCAGATCATCCATTATTGTTTCATAATATCTATCTACGTGAGTTACAAGGCCGGTGTTCAACCAAAATCTGTGACCCTTTAGAATCTGCGACTGTTCAAGGTTCCTTTATTTGAACCCATGGGTAAACTAGTTCCGGGGCAACATCATGAAATGGGCGCACACACATTTCAAGATCTTTGATGGTTCAGTGCAGTCAGCCGTTTTACTTCCGTGTTGGAAATTAGACACATAAAAAAAACCTAATATTTAACACCAAATTAGTTTCTATAGTGGTGAGGGGAACATATTTAGCTTATTCTGTACATGCCTGTAGTTGAATCCAATTTCACAGGGCTGGCCCCAGGGCCAGTTCCAGAAAGCAGGTTTAAACTTTGATTAGATTAACTCAGAGTTTTTCTTTTTAAACCAGTTTAACCTCCTTTCTGGAATTTGGGGGTGTTTTTTGTCCTTTTTTCCAGTTTCACACAGACTTTGTAGTTATGGCTGCATTCCACTTAGTTTGCATCTGGTCGTTCCATTGGCATTTAAAATGAAAAAATTCTGTTACTTATAGGATGGACCGGTGCTTAAAGGGACGAGAGGCAAGATTAAGAAACGAAACTTGCGACTGCCGCGACCGGCACTTCAGGTAACTGCAGCCACGAGCCAAGCCGTCACGGGGGCGTGCACAAACTGAAGCTATAATGTTGTTTATTACGCTTTTTATTCATAGTTCCACTTTTTAGTGTCTTTCAGTTGATCTGGATCGTTTGCTGACGGCAGAAGAATCCATAACTATCGCTTACAGTGTTTGAATTTACCGCGACCGTCTTCTTCCTGTATCAAAACTGTGGATGTAGCGTCATTTGACGTCACATCCACAGGACAGCGCGGGAAATTCGGCCACAGAATTGCAGCGCTTTATGCAGCACACAGCCTGTTTAAGGCAACGGAGAGAGACGTGGGTGGAAACGTTGTTTTTGGTTTTTAACGCTTCATCACTCATTAGTATTAAAGGGACTAGAGGCAGGAATTATGAAAGAATAAACAAGCATGTCCAATTTTTTTAAGTGGATTGAATCCTCATCAACACTGAGATTAGTGTCATTTCTAGAAATATGTGTTGATATATTTCAGGTCATTTCATTCTTCCAGTGCATATAACAAGTCGTCTTAACATTGTTCAGTTAGCTCTTAAAAAGTGCTGCTGTACTGTGTGTGGACAGACTGAGATTAACATGCAAAGTTTGTGGCTATAATGTAGTTACCATCTAAAATTTACTTACTAATGAAATTACATAATGTGTTTAATTACACATTGCAAGATTAGGCTGCATTGCTGACAGATGCTCACTTCATTTTCTCTGAATTTGGAAGCTAAAAACATCCAGTTCTGTGTCCATTTTGCTCCAGTTAATTATTTTATGGTGCAGAAAACTGAACTACTTTGATGCCTGAAGAAGTCTCTCTCTCTCTCCCCCTGCACAAATACTCCAGTAATCCTCGTCTTCCCTTATTTATGCTCTGTTCTTTCACCCTCTTTACCTCTTTCCCTCTCTCACTATTAGTCACTCCCCTTGTCTTCCCTGCAGTGATGTTTCAAGTCCCACCAAAGCCAATTAAGGGGACCAGAAACAAATTTATAATTTGGTGAAATGGCACTTAAGTTGAATGTGTTAAAAGATGTATGCGAGTCTAAATCCCTCTGATGAGTTCATGCTCTTCTCCTTCTCCTCAGAGGGATGAGAGGAGCATATGCCCTCTCATGCTGAAATGGATGTGCACGCACACCGGCATGCAACAACGCATACGCATGAAGACTCAATAAATTTGGCACACAAAAATGAATTCACAGAAATGGAAGCAGGAGTCATGCGAGTCTGGGATGCTGTAGGGTGTCAGCTGTCAGGTGTAGCACTCAAACCTTTCAATGTGCAGAATCATAACACCATGTATGATGAATTTTTTAAACTGGACCTTAATGCAGCTCTACTCCAGTTGTGTCAACAAACACCGCTGGATGAACGCGTAGCAAAACAGCCCAAAGGCTCCTCCACTGCAGTAACAAGTATTCTTTATCACGATCATTTCACGTCCTTCAGTTTTGTTTTTATGATACTCTCGCAGTGGTTTTTCGCCTCTTTTCTACCTATCCCACTGACTCTTGCATCACTGTTTTTGTTTTTTTCCCAACACACATACACTTATTTTTTATTTTATTTTTATATTAATCAATTAGAATGTTGATTATCTCCAACAAAATATAAATGCAGTGCACCAGGGGTTGGCAACTAAGTTTGGCCCGGGGCCAAAGTTCTTCCAGACCACCTGAAGGTAGGCCAAAGTTACGATTCAAAATTTGTTTTTTTAAAATGTTTTCTTTTTTTTCACATGTCTAGATTTATTTAGCCTAGGCTACTTGTATTACGCTTTTGCAAAAATGTAATGTAGTTAACTTATTTGTATAAAATCTTTTGCAGTGGCACACAGATAGCTACAGTTTTTTTTTTTTGTCTGTTTTTAACTCTTTTTCTAACATGACCCATTTAAAGGGACTAGAGGCAGGAATTTAAAAAAAAAAAACAAACATGCATGTCCAGTTTTTTCATACTAATGGGTGATGAAGCACTAAATATCAAAAATAACATTTCCACCCACGTTTCTCTCCGTTGTCTTGAACAGGCTTTGTGCTGCAAAATGCGCTGCAATTCCGTGTCTGAATTTCCCGCGCTGTCCTGCAGACGTGACGTCAAATGACGCTACATCTGCAATTTTGATACAGGAAGAAGACGGTCGCGGTAAATTCAAACACTGTAAGTGATAGTTATGGATTCTTCTGCCGTCAGCAAACGGTCCAGATTAACTGAAAGACACTAAAAAGTGAAACTACAGAGAAAAAGGTGAGTAAACAACATTATAGCTTCAGTTTGTGCTCCCGTGACGGCTTGGCTCGTGGCTGCAGTTACCTGTAGCGCCAGTAGCGAGATTCGTTTCTTAATCTTGCTTCAAGTCCCTTTAAGATTTTACTTCAAGCCAGATGGTCTGAAGTGAAGCAGATGTGCTTTATTTGATCATATTTTGCCAGTTTATAATTTAAATGTTCTGAAATCTGTGTGAAATCCTTGTTTTGAGGTCGCAGATATTAGTTGCGACGTTATCACTGAAGGAATAATTAAATAAGTTTATCTCCAAAGGGAAATGTGCTGGAAAACATGTAATGTTATTTGTAGGTGTGTCCAAACACACAAGTTAATTTTTTACTCTTAAACAGCCACAAATGGTTTATCAGTTTGTATCGTAGAGATTAGCGACAGTTTGTGTTTATGTGTGTTCCTGGGTACTGAACAAGTCTGTGTTTCTCTCTCTCTTTTTTTTTTTTTTTTTTTTACAAAGCAGTCTATTATTCTGTATGGCAGGGGTGGACTACTCCGTTCCTCGAGGGCCAGCATCCTGTAGGTATTAGAAATTTCCCTGCTGCAGCAGACTTTACTCTAATCAGTAGGTAATTGTGCAGAGCTGGATCTACACAAGTCACAAGGTGTGTTGCCACAGGGAAACCCCTAATACCTGCAGGATGTCGGCCTTTGAGGACAGGAGTTGCCCACCCCTGCTGTATGGAACCTCATGAAGCAGTTAACTGGTGGATGTGAAACAAAGTGGGCGTTAGCTTCAGGTGTACTACTCTGCATTTATAGAGGACTGGTGTAGTGGTGCAGACTCTGGTCAGGGGAACAGAATTCCTGAATCTCTCTTTTCTTAGACTACTTTCGAAAATATATAGATTATTATTAAAACTGGATGATTCAATTTCCCTTCCAACTTCAAAGTGGGAGGCTGACTTGTCCAGAACCCTTAACCAAAACACATGGACACAGATATGTTTAAACACGTTCCTAATGACTAAAAACTCAAATATGCAGTTGATACAATTCAAGGTTTTACACAGAGTACATTACACAGGACAGAGGATGTTCAAGATGGGTCTGTCACCTTCAAATATTTGTTTACACTGCAATGAGAATACAACAGACAATTATCTTCACGCCTTGTGGTCTTGTCCACCTGTCCAGAGGTTTTGGCTTCAGGTATGTGATGACCTGTCAACGTGGCTCAGGTGTAACTTCCCTGCAAGCCCCACACTGTGTTTACTGGGGGACTTGGATGAGATCAACATGGTAACCAACTATGCACATATGATACTTACTGTATTATGTATTGCAAAGAAAACTATCCTGGTAAACTGGAAATCCCAAAATAATCTGAGCATTAGCCAGTTTAGGAATTTCTTAGTAGACCATATCAGTATTGAGACGATGTCTGCCTCCTCTAAGAACCAGTTAGATGAATTCCACTCCCTCTGGTCCCCTGTGATTAGCTCCATCACTTAACGTTGGTGTAGGAGAGCCGCCTCAGCGATGTGGGGGTTGGATGGTGGCGAGTGCTTGATGGCCATGGGTCCCTGGCAGTTGCTTGTGGGGGTTTGGGCTGCAGGAGCAGGACTGTGTCCAGCCCGATGGGGGGGATTGGGGGTCAGCAGTTGGGGCTGCTATGCGGCGGTGGGAGGGTCGCTGGTAGGGCCCTGACCGGTGCTGTTGGCCAGCTCTGGGTGACCTGGCCGTCCCGGGGCGGGTGGTGTGGGGGCTCCTGGGCCCTGGTGCCCGGGGGTGGCCCCTGCCTCCTGGGCCGGGGGGCCAAGGTTGGCGCTGGGGGGGGGGGGTCCGGGCCGGCGGGACGTGCCTCCTCATATATACATATATATATATATACATACATACATACATACATACATACATACATACATACATATAAACAGTACATATATATATATATATATATACACACACATACATACATACACAAATGCATACATACGCACAAAAAATATAAAATAGAATTATATTTAATATATTATACATATAATTACTATAATTTATATGAAAATCATAATATAATAACTATGATTATACTACTGTTTAAAGTACTGCTATTTATGGTTATTGTACAAGCTACACACATTTTTCAATGCTGGAGGTACCCTTACGGTACAAATTTGTACTTTATATGACTTTAAACCCTTTTTCATAGTATATAGGTACACTTCTAGGCTCATAAATACCAATATTGTACTTTTGAGAGAACATTTGTAAAAAATGTACTCATAGGTACAGAAATGTTCCTGTCTCGTACCTCTATTTTTGAGAGTGTATAGAGGCGTGGTACCTTCCCCCGGAGGACGCCATCATTATGACTTCATTCACGACCCTGACACACAAACAAGCACACGTTTGACTTCTGTTTTTGTGGAGGGGGGACAATAATTGACATAATGCAGTCCCTAGCCCCTAACCCTAACCATCACAACTGACTGCATAAACCTAACCCTAACTTAAACCTAATTGTAAACTCTAAAACTAAATCTTGACCCTCAAAAACGGGGTTTTCTTAGACCTTTTGAAAAGACCGGCCAAAATGTCCTCAATTTTCAAAAATGTCCTCATTTTGTTGGTTAAACACACAAAACTGTCCTCACAGTTTTGCCTACAAGTGCACACGCACACCAGTACTGAAGCCCAGGAGATAGAAAATTGATTTGCATTACCATTTAATCAATAAACAGACATGAAAATCGAACGTTGCTGCTGCAGATGGAGGATACAGTTACTGTAGATATTTAGCATGGATGAAAATGCTGCAGGGAAACAATGCAGAGATGCTGACTTATAATGTGTTTGTGTGGAGTCGTTGTGTGTATATGTTGTCATTCAAAGCTAAATATTTCTGTCTGGAGTAAAAAAAAAAGAAAAAAAGAATTATCAGGTTCACATGATTGGCATGTAGGGGAGAGGTGAGGTTTTTATTGTGTTTGCTGGGGATTAAAGATAAATGTGAGTGAGATCCTCCCCCTCCCTGGAGACGCCATCTGTGTGCGTGGATGGTGTGGGTGTGGGTGCAGGACTTCTCACTGCCTCCTTTGCTGTCACATCCAACCACAGCCCATCAAATCAGTGGAAAGCTGAGCTGACAGAACGGTTTAAAAAACATTCACTGCCCAAATACACACTTACTCTGAACACTACTGCTACATTTAAACAAGCATTTTGAGGGATTTTATACTTTTAAATAATGTGGCACATGAAAAGAATTCGATAGGCCCTTCATTTATTATGTTGTACACATTAGACTCCCTGAAATTACGTTTGTTGAGCAACATACTGTATTTTCATGGTCGTATGTAGGTAGACTTCACAGTTTTTAGGCCACATTTCCACGAAGCTTCCAGTCTTTACTGCAGCACTCAAAAACTGTTCTAGAGCACGTTGTGATTGTTTAACACACGTTAACTTTTTTCTTTTTTTAATTTTAACTACCTTGAGGGGCAAAATTATATTTTTGTCAATTCACACAGATTTTTTTCCAAACTTCAACAACCTCACTTATAACCATTTTGTTTTCATAATTCAAACCCAGTAATTTTTCACCTGATAAACAGAAGACATTGTGACAAGAGTCCATATGTTCCTGTTTAGTAGATATACTTTCTCCATCAATGCAGCCTGTTTAGTTGGATTTTCTTTGTTTCTTTATGTGTATGTATATCAGGTAGTTACTCTGAGGAAGAAATTGGTTACTAGTTGCCCTTTACTTCTGTAAATTGTTGAACTTTTGAAAAGTAACACCACTTATTACTTTGTTTCAATTTACCATGCAAGTAGATGATCATAGCCTTATGACTTTTCTGGTCCACATACAGTAATGTTGTATACAAAATGTCTGTAAAGATATGAAAGAACACTATTCCTGTCTGCACAAAGAAACGTGCTTCACTTTAAACTCTGCAAACAGGATGAAGGAGGCTATGATGTTGTTTAGAAATTTGCCTGTCACTACTAATTAACACAGGCTTTGGGAAAAACTTTTCACCTCAAGAGGGAAAAAAACAACTTTTCATTTATGGCAAAAGCCAAGGACAAGTATAACGCTAAAGGTCTGACCACTTTATGCCATGAAACTAAAACAGATATGCACAGTAAGCCCATAAAAAGGAAGTAAGGCAAAAATTCATGTCATCCCTGTTATTTACCTCTTAGCCTGCTGACCTCTGTGTCATGGAAATACCGTTAATGCCCCCCTGCCCAACATCCAGGTCCCCTACCGCCCCCCAACATTAAAATGTAGGATAAAACGATGTTCACACTGCTTGTCTTAACACAATTTCTGCTCTACTGAGATATATATTTTTTGTGATTGTTTATTTAAACATGATCTCCATCGGGAGTCTACAACCCTGAAGTGTTGGACATTGTTTTAATTATTTACATTTTACTGCATCCCACCTCCTCCGCTGCAGATTGTGACGTCTATCTCATTTCAGTGATGTGTTCAGTAACCTCAGTCTATGTCATCACGTCACATTTCATCTGACTTTAACATCAGATGTGGATCTGATTTAGGACGACACAGAAAGCGGACTGGACCTTACGTATAAAAAATTACATTTGTGCTGTTCAGATAGGAAAAAACCAGACATAGTAAACATATGGGAGAAAAAAGTTAGATTTATCTTAAGTGTGAATGTAGTTTCTTCCCAGAATCCATAATGTTGATAATTTTGAGTTACACCATAAAAATCCTGCAATGAAGCTTAAGTCATTTGACAGAATTTAACAATCAGCAACATAAAAAAAAAAGTAGGTTTTATCTATGAACAGCATCACAGACATTCATAACCAGTGCTGCTGCTGCACAAGAATCACACCAAGTTAGTGAACTCTGATTGTTGTTTCACTGCAGGCTGCACATTTATTTAAGCTGTAGAACAGCTGATGCCTGAAATCCACGTAATTACGGTTCTTTAAAAAAGAAAATAAGATTTAATCCAGTCATCTTTATAGACTAGGGGTTGACGCACAGCTAAAAGTCAGAAAAGAACCAGGTCAATCTGGTTCTACAACTCTGGGAACACCACACCTGCGCTACCAGGTGATCTAACACCGCCCACTGATGCTGCACCGGGCTACATCCAGTGACTGACTCCTGATGCTGCAGCGAACAATCCGCCATGTGGAGTTTCCCGGTCAATAACAGCACAACGGCCTGCAGATCTGGACAAAGAAAAACCTGCAGTACGACGCTGTACCCCTTAACATCTCTGCGTCAGCTGCAGGCTCAACGTGTAGATGCCACGCGAAACCCATCTTTAACTGGGCTTTCTAGAGCACCAATCCAAGAGGGTAGCCTACCTAACAAAATAACTGGAATAAACTCACTTCTACTGAGCACTGGCAGGAGAACAAAACACAAACAAAACCACAAAAACTTAAAAAAAAAAAAATCACGAAAGCTGTCTTACCTTTTCTGTTTGTGGTTAAACTGATGCTCCTGGCAGAAACGCTGCTAAGATCCTCCGACTTGCAAACGTGGTCTGATTAAATGCTGAACTGAATCCACAAAAAAGACTTTATCCTCTTTATTTGTGAAGTTTGACATCTTCAAAGCCTGATGGGCGATTCACATCATCAGGTCCACATTTTCTCTCCGTCCTCCTCAGCGCATCACGTTATGATGCGTTCACGTGCATGTAAACTGTCTGACAACAGAAAATCCTGCTGCTAGCGCTTCTGGAGCCTCGTTAGTGTTTCTAGCATAAATTTGGGAAATAGCCCTCGTTTCTCCTGACTCCTGTTAGTTGATATAAGTGTCAGTAATCAAAATCAAATCAGTGGATTACCAACGCCCCCCTTTGAAGAATTAAACCCCCAGTGCCCCCTGATGGTCTCTGAATGCCCCCTGGGGGCAGTACCACCCCTGTTGACAAACACTAGTGTACACCATGGGCCGGATTTATCAAGATCCAAATTTGCGTGTATAGTAATTTGCCCACGCAATCTGGAATTTTGCACGATGGGCTGAACCACGGTTTGCAAGTGATTTATCAAGAATGAAGGCGCAAATGACAGCGGGTGCAAACGTGTTGGAAACGCCCCTATATAAATTAGGTTTTGCGTGTTTCGAGGTTTGCAGCGTGGGGAATTGCGAGAGACGACAGTGCAAAAGGAAGTATGACGCCAGATGAGGATGCAGCAAGGCAATGCATCTCACGGATGATAAATCACTTTGGGAGTGCTAAATTTATATATTTACATTTTCTCCTCCCATTACACGCACTTTTGCGTGTAAACGCCCCATATTGCATATTTATTGCAGAAAGAGGCGCTATTTAGCATATTTTAAAGACCAAACCCTTTTAGTAAGCTGTTAATAGATCAGTTTGTACATTTTTTTTGCATGTGCCGAGATAGCTCATGTTTTTATACACGCAAACCTTTGATAGATCTGGCCCTATGTAGCCAAAAGTATTCGCTCACCTGCCTTGACTCACATATGAGCTTAAGTGACATCCCATTCCTAATCCATAGGGTTCAGTATGACTTTGGTCCACCTTTGCAGCTAGAACGGCCTCAACTCTTCTGGGAAGGCTGTCCACAAGGTTTAGGAGTGTGTTTATGGGAATTTTTGACCATTCTTCCAGAAGCACATTTGTGAGGTCACACTGATGTTGGACTAGAGGGCCTGGCTCTCAGTCTCCGCTCTAATTCATCCCTAAGGTGTTCTGTTGGGTTGAGGTCAGAACTCTGTGCAGGCCAGTCCAGTTCCTCCACACCAGACTCTGCATCCAGGTCTTTATGGACCTGCTTTGTGCAGATGGAGAAGCGTGATTTGTCACTCAGGAGAACACCTCCACTGCTCTAGAGTCCAGTGGCGGCTGCTTTCCACCACTGCATCCATGCTTTGCATTGCACTTGGTGATGTACAGTATGGATGGATGCAGCCGATCACCATGGAAACCCATTCCATGAAGCTCTCTGTCACTGTTCTTGAGCTGTTCTGAAGGCCACATGAAGTTTGGAGGTCTGTGGTGATTGATTCTGTAGAAAGTTGCCCACCTCTTCACACTATGCGCTTCAGCATCCGCTGACCCTGCTCTGTCAGTCGGTCTACCATTTCGTGGCTGAGTTGATGTCGTTCCCAAACACTTCCGTTTTCTTATAATACATCGGACAGTTGACTGTGGAATATTTAAGAGCGAGGAAATTTCACAACTGGATTTGTTGCACAGGTGGCATCCTATCACAGTTCCACGCTGGAATTCACTGAGCTGCTGAGAGCGACACATTCTTTCACAAATGTTTGTAAAACAGTCTGCATGACGAGCTGCTTCATTTATACACCTGTGGACATGGAAGTGATTGGAACACCTGATTCCAATAATTTGGATGGGCGAGCAAATGGTGTCACTTCCAGAGAAATAACGTAGAAAGTCACAAGCTCTTCAGCCTAAAACACCTTTAAAAAAATGCTAAGTTGTTTATATAACCCAACCGTTCGGTTGGGCTTGTTAGCTTCAGCGTCGTACTAGTGATTTATTTTCATGTGCATTTCACAATGAAAATGACTGTTAAACATTTAAACATTAAACTAGACAATACGACAGTTGTCACATTTTATAACTTTGTCTTTGGAGAAAATATTTGCAGTTGTGGATTTTTTTCAACTGAAGCACCCATTTTGCAGGTGACTTGCAATTTTGTCATACCCCTCCTCTGTAAGTGTGCATCTGAAAACCCTGCATTCGAAGGGGTAAACACTCCTACCACTTACCCCCAGCCCCATGTCCTAACAGGACTGAGACACCCTTACCCTTACATGTGAACGGGCAAAACGGAGGGGATAGGCTAGGGGGGAAGAAATTGAGTTTGGTCCTTGAACTTTTCCCGATTGGTCTTTTATCTACATTTTATAAACATACTCTCACCAATAGATCATATTCCAAGTTTCCACCAGTAAGTTTCTGTTAATTTTACCAGTAATCAATTATTGTTACTAATAATTTAACCAATATACTCATCACATTTTGACACATGACAAAAAGATAAGGATTTCTTCATTCTGCTTTAGAAGCAGAATTCAGGTATTTTTCATGCTAGTTTACTGTCACACTCATTTACTGGGAGAACTGGAACCAACTGGGCTGTGTTAATCTCACACCTGTGATTTTCACAGTGCATCAAGTCCAAGTGTTTGCTGTGAAACCAGTTTCTTCGAGGCGTAACCGTGTAAACCGTTGGGTCAGTGAACAAAAAGTAGTGATCATTATTCGCTGCTGTCGCTTTGATGTGTGTTTTCGCGCCGCTTCTCCTTTGTGGTGCAACACATTCTAAGTTAGTTGCCACTAATGATACAACAAGCTGGAAGCGCTAGCATGCATGTGTTATTACTGACAACCGCTAATGCCAAGAATTATGTAGAACAAATGATCCACCAGGGACACACAGAGGATTTTTCCTGTCTGTGTTTTTATCACTTCATATCTGGGACACTCCAAAACCCTGCTGTATTCCTCACTTCCTTTTGCAGTTTGCACTTCAATGGAATCTGCAGAGCTCTTTGAGTTAGTAGGAGTGCCATATGTTTCCTGAGAGCACAAAGAGCATTTGATTCTTTTAATGGCACTCCTTTCCACCGTCTCCTTTTAGTCCATGTTTTTCCTCCTCTAGCCTTTCTTCTTCTGCCTTTCCTCTTCTTCTCTCTTATTTCTGGTAACCTCATCCTTCTCACCCTCATCTCATAGGGTGAGAAGATGGATGTCTTTGCTCATCCCCAGCTTTCTTTTTCTGTTATTTTATGCTGCTCAGTTCCTCTCCTGTTGTTTCAGCTGAACTCTTTTCATGTGGGATGATTCCCGACTTGATTACAGAAACTCATTTAAAACTTTTTACTGGTTTAGTTTTCCTGGATAAAGTACTAATACTATGCTGAGTTTCATTTATTATTGGTTTGCAGTCTTTCCAGTGAATGACATCGTGCTCCTCTGTTCCTGTCAGTTTTCATGATGTCCTTTTGGAGAACAGGTGCAGTTGTTTGAGTGCTGTATGGGAGAATTTAAGGATACTGTTTAGGCTGATTTATTTATTCTGAAAGACCTGGTATAGTTTTGCTGACACATGCTTCCAAACCTCCCGTGAGGCGAGCTTTTATACAAACACAGCAATAAGGAATCACTTGTCCTGGAAGCTGTACAGTGAGCATGAAGGTTGGCTGACTCACTGAAGGGCACAGTAGATATTCACTCGCTTCAAAACTATGAACATCCAGTGGTGAAAGCAAACACATGACACCCTGGAGAAATGTAATTTGCACACTGCAAATGTCAGCGTGTATGTGTGTGTTTGTGTGGGGGAGAGAACATTTTCAACAAATCAGGTTTTGAGAAAAATCATTCCAAAGTCCAGTTATATTGTTCATGTTGGACTGATGCAGATGCGAATAATCCACAGTGCACACCACTGGATGTTTCATTTTATCCGTGTACATCAGTAAACATGTACAAACACGAACATTTTATGAAAATGTGCTGAAAATACGATAATTATAAAACTGCTACAGGATTCTGCAGAAAAAGTAGACTGATTGAAAGCTCTTATTTTTCCTACTTTGTGCCTGTTACTGTTACTGTCACGTTATTCACTTTGCTAAAATTGGCATTTGAAAGCAAAAAAAAAAGCAAAACAATATAAGCCACTTTTGACAGACAGATGTTATGGAGGCCTTGAATGGGGATCGACTGACGCTGATACCGATTATTTCCCATCAGCCTTAGCTGATGGCCAATACAGCCTGCCGATATTTGGGGCCGATACTGCATTTGACTCCTATCAATATTATGAGGGATGCAATGAAAAGCAATTTTACAACTCTTAATAAAAAAAAAAGCGCACCTGTAAACACATATTAAATAACAGTAAAGTGCTGATGAAACGACCTTAAGTTCAAGTAATTTTGCAACACAATTATACAACAAAACAAAATAAGTATCTGTGGCAGGTAGAAGTCAGTCAGACTTATATCCACGTAAATATCCGATGTTAAAGAGGTGCAGCTTGCTAGCCGTTAGCATTTAGCCCCTCCATGACATGATGTCACGAGTACAAGCAGTGCGGTGGGATTATCAGCCAGTTCAGAAAAAGTGTGATGATGCAGAGGAATATGAGAACATCAGACCTTACAGGCTAGAACCGGACTTAGAACTGTAAGTTATCTCCTTAACTCGGTTAAGCTCCAGCATGCAAGACCCACAGCAACCAAACTCAGAAATGTAAGGAGCGACCCAGACCAGCACAAAGCAGACCCACAACTGTTAAAGAGCTGCTTAGACCACACCAAGCGGACCAGGACCAGCACGGTACAAGGCAGAGTCAGGAGTGACAGTGCAGAGGCAACCACGGCTATTAGCTCGCAGCTAACCGCTAGCACGCAGCTAGCTCGCAGCAAATAACCAGCCTTTTAAAAGAAGGAGAAGATAAAAACGTACATGGTTCCAGTCAAGTTTTAAGTAGCTCCCATTTATAAAGATGAGGATGGAGGGAAGGATGCATCTTTGGAAGCAGCTGGAAAGCCCTGTGACGTCTGACAAGTCCCGTGAAGACCCGAGGTTCAGCTGTCTATGTTCACAGCTGGACATCACTGTGTAGCAAAAACTGACGAAGAATAATCCAGCAGACATGACAGTTTCATGAGTTAAAGTCTCATCATGTCCAGTAAACAGTGTCTGCACATGGGAGAACTTTACCAGCGGATATGTGCAGGAGGGCTTCCACTGCTCATCTGGTATAAGAGCCGCCTATTCTTTTTCCTCTTCTAATGTATTTATGATCTGTAGGAAACATACATAAACTAACACCATTCTTATGAGCTTATGTTCTTATGAACATTAACTGGCAAAACAACAGAAGGCTGAGCTGTTACTACCCGTCTGTAAAATTGGAAAAGGAACTTGGAGACTACAATAAATCCATTAAAATCCATACTGACAGTGGTGTAAAGCTTCTACTCGCTACGTCATGTCTGATTACTGTGAACAGCGCCACAGTCTGATCAGATGAGCTGAAATGCAGTGAAGTTTCCTAATAACTCATCTATGCAGGCCACCCTTTTTCTGTTCCATACATCATCATGACAAACATTTTGGTCTATAAAACATGGCAAAAAAAGTCAAAATCATGTCATCAGCACTTTAAAATTGTATTTATAAAAAGTCTGTAAATGATGCGAAGTGGGAGTATCGGCCAACACACCCGGCTGATGTATTGGCCGAAAATATTGGCCAGCAGATGTATCCGTCTGTCCTCAGTCTTGAGAAATGTTTATTTCACTCTTTGGTCCAAAACACCAGAGAAACAGTATTGAAAGATACAACCTAACAGTTTTCTGGATAGATCGGTATCGGTTGATATCGGATATCAGAAATGACTGGGACAATATCAGCTATCTGAAAATAAAAAGGCAATATAGAACATCCCTAGTACTAATATGTTTTTTTATTACCTTAAAATGTTAGTGTATGTTTTACTGTCCAGGGGGAAATTATCAGCTTCGCTAAAGCCTGGCACCAAACATACTTCCCTTTTAAGTTAATGTATTGATGTGCATTCAGTATAAACAAATTCACTAAAATAATCACCTAGCTAGGGGAAAAAAGGGTTGCACTGAGTCATCTCTTCAGGTGCAGGGGACAGCAGATGCTCAGTCTTGCTTAGCTGCATCTGAAACATGCTTGCCATCTTTTAAGCTACATTTGTCTGTGACCTTCAAACTCAGAGTTTCTGACTCACTTTGATGGCACACTGACCTTTATGACGCAGAATCCTGCAGCTGTCCTTGCCTTGGAGAATCCTGAGACTGAGAAACCGGACTGGGGTATCACGTGACTGCTATGTTTTGCTTTGTGGTGCCACATCACACACCAGCAACTGGAAATCAACACAGTGGCCATTTTAAGCGCGCGCCATGGCCGAATCATCAAAAAGTCCAGTGAGGGAATCTGACAGTTCTGTAGTGCTGCTTTTGGGGGAAAAAAAAATATTCAGTCATATTAGCTTATCAGTCATATCATTATCCGTCCTCAGACTGTATCCAGAGACAGTGTCATGCAGCAAGACAACAACCATAAACACACAATATTTTCAGAAAACCAAAGAAAGAAGTGTGGAAAGTTTCTGATCTTAAGTGTTGGATTAGAGCTGAGTGCAAAAGTAGAATAAGTTAATATGTTTTCGTGTATAGTTGATTGACTTGGCCTAGTTTCCACGTCAGGGTATTTTGGATGCAACTTTTTCATGAAGGCCACTTCTAGCCAGACTTATCTGGACAGTAGATGAGTGGACTGGGATCCCAATGGTTTCCACCAGTTCTAAGCTGATGGCACATGAACACCTAATTCAGACGAGTATATTGTTATATTTTTTATCTGCTGAATTAAGTGTCCTTGGCAACCCCTGCATCTATGGTGCTCAGCATTTGTGCAGTTGTCCTCAAAATTATTAATACGCTCCTATTAAAGAAAAGGATAAATTCAAAATAATAATTCAAACAGGAAACTAAAGAAAACAATAATAAATTAAAATTAACAAAATTAAAATTAAGTGAAATAAAATATTGCTTTTGAATTGTCTTTAACAACAATTAGAAAAAAAAATCAAGCAAATAATTTTTAGGATGGCTGTGTGCTTTGAACCTAAAGATTTTATGCTGGTTTAAAAGCAAAAGGCAGCAAATATTGATGTGATTAAGTTTTTCTTTCACATTTTGCAAATTGATAAAAAATAATCAATATTCACATTTTTTCTAAGGTAAAAATTGTTATGAGAAATGTTCATTATGACCTGAAAAAGTTTCTTGGAAGCAGTTATGATCACATCATCAGCCTGATATTAGTGTCCACAAGTTTCCTGTGAGTAATTTATTCTGTAAAGTTGACATTTCATTTGCTCACCAAAGCTAATATTCACTTTTATTATGAATAATTCAGCAGAGATTCTTTTGAAGTTCCTTCATCAACAACTTTTGAAAAAAATTAACAGACTAATTACTTTTGAGTAATTAGTTACTTTTATAAAGCAGTAACTCTGTTACTAATGGTATTACTTTTTGGAAAAAAAATAGTAACTTTAACAAAACATTTTCTTTTTAAGTAAATACCCAACACAGATAATTAATGATCATGTATCTACACTCCAGTACAGTTGTGCTTGAAAGTTTACATACCATTTAAAGTCCTATTCTGACAGGATTAGCATTAGGGACCACATGCAATATATAAGTTACCCCCCGACATCTGTTTTTTCTGTTGTGCATTTGCACGGATTAACTGAAGTCTGACATTTAGCTGAAATTCACAGACGTCTACCGGATGATGTCAACACGCTGCGTATTGCGTAACATCTGCTCATACGAGCTGCGTTTCCATCAGCAGATGATCATTCAGAGACAGACGTGTTGAAATAACTTGCGGACAGTCGTTTTCTTTAAGAACTTGCACCATGTCCTCATGTTGTCACATTACATCACAAATCACAGACATGACTGATTTACATGGGATTAAAATCACAGACGTGGTTCCTATATAATACTAATCCTGTCAGAATAGAGCTGAAGGATATAGAAAAAAAGATTATCAATAAAAAAAAAATCTGTATCGATCAACATTGATTTTTTTTTTTTTTTAAAAAGCCATTATTAAATTAAAAGCTTTAGGTGCAGCCCTGGCCATTTAAGCTTTTGCTGAATGAATGAAGTTCACACTAAAGCCGTTTCCAGACTTGCATTGCGGAACATGAGCGCTAAAGTCCATCTGCTCTTTAAACGTACTGGTCTTTTCAAACATGTCGCCTCCTTGCAAGTTTATTGCATCCCCGGTGCTTTCATACATCAGGAAATTTTGCAGAAAAGTCAGCACAGCCCCGCTCTCACTTCAACTCTGTCCGGAACATTTTCTTGTGCTTTCAGCCAAAACGACGTGCCGCAACATTTCCACTCTTGTGACACGTTGACCAGCAGGTAGGTACATGTCCGCTACATCTCCAAGACCGGTACGCATGTCTGAATGCAGCGTTATAAAGGACAGAGTTCGCAATATTACCGCTTTCCAGTGGAAGTCTGAAAGGGGCTTAATACTGAATTCCAATTCAGCCTTTGCCTGGTCTGCGTTTGTGATTGGTTTGGCGGAAGGAGTATCATGCTAGCTGATAGGCTACAACGGAAAACTGTGCTTCTATATTGAACTTTTATTGACCCTCTTTTTTTTCTATTGAAAAAACCTCTATCGATCGATATATATCAATATTGAATTATTGTCCAGCCCTACTTTTAAGCATAGCTGTAAATATGACCATGTCCACACATGAGTTGTTCCTCTTTGGAACATTCAGAAATTTCTAATTTTTTTTATACAATCTAAAAAAAATTGTATATTCAGTTAAAGTATCATTTGATCAATCCGTTGTCTTTCCTCTCATTCTTCCAACCAGAATTCAGCTTTGAATGCGATGGCTCCCTGCACAATCACACTAAAACATTCATGATGCACAAATGCATTTGTTTCTCAGCTCGAGCGCTCCCGTCAGTCGTGCCTGCCCGGCGTAAACCATGAATGATGAGTGTGATGCTCTGCATTTGTTCACACTGTTGATGGATGAACCTCCGGGGCTGCAGAGACAGGACAGCAGCTAATTATGCAATCACTAATTAAGCAGATTTTACTACAGCTTGAATGTTTGAGAGTAAATTGCACGATTTAATGGAATAAAAATGGCTATATTGGAACATTTGCTGTAATGCAAGAAGAAATCCCAGTTATATGTTGAACAGGTCTCATCTGTTTACCTTATCTAAAAACACTTTCTCTCAAGTTGTTATGTTGGAGAAGCATATCATAGCTGCAGTTCACTGCTGGCATGCAAACAACACCGTAGATATGTGCAAACCCACCGTCACTGCTTGTTTTATCAATAAAACGCAAATGTAACCAGTAAATCATCTGCTTTAGAAAAAGCTGTCAGTAAATGCAGACGCACACTTACTCACACTCCTTTGCTCTGTAATAAACACAAACACACACCCATCTTTGAATCCGCCGAGATTATATCACTTTTCGACCCTCAGCGAAACACGCACGCACACACACCCGGTCGCGCAGATACAGCCATCTGCCGCTGTAATGAGCACGGCTGTACGATGCCACTTGCAGTATCAATCTTCCGGGCTACATATGTCATGCAACGCCATGAAGAGACAGCAGGCGTAGGGGCAAGTCTTTATGGTCACCAAAGTGTGAATTAATTAGCACCATGTCTGGGGGTTCTCATTCACTTCTCCCCAATATGTCACGCTCTATGATCTAACAAGGCCTGGAGCAGATAAAAAACACAAGCTGAAGGAGAGTCAGTCTCCGGCACCTCCTTAAATTATCCTTCAGCACATGAGCTGAGTCTGAATGGAGCTGCGCGAGGAAATGATCATCTTCTCTGCTCTTTTCTTGTCCTGGGAATGTATTCAAAGATGAAAAGATAAGAGATAACATGAAGCACCACATCTTTCTGCTTTCTTTGACTTGTTTTTTTTCTTATCTCTCTTTGCACAAGACGACGGTGATTAGCATCACCAACGACTGTGACAGGTTAAATTTTTAGATCCTTGCACTGCTGTCACACTCGGTTGTGAGAAGTGGGGACTCATTTTCAGTGTTTGCCCAATAAAGCTTTGCCAATTATGTATGTTTATAATTGCTTCTCTCTGGGAGAGGAGACATTTTCTTTGATTTGGTTCCGTGTCAGTAAAGTGGAGGCACGCAAACACACGCCGTGTGTTGCAATAGAAGCGCTGCGGCTGCCACCATCTGTTATTAAAGCGGAAGCTTGTCGAGGCGAGGAGGAGATATCTTCCAGAGACCAGCTCACTGCGTGTCACGCGTCTGTAAATATTGGTCCTGGCTCTGTCCGGAAGTGTGAACTGATTTTTAGTTCCTGCGTGAACAGCAGCGTGTGTGACTTTTCATTCCTCTGCGCCAGCTACAGCCGAGCCTGACTGCATTATTTTCAGGTTGATTTTTATCAGTGTGATACCTCTGAGATGTCTGGAGGGAATTTGCTCATGTTTACTGCATGAACTGGTGAGAATCTGACTGTTTCTGGTCTTGTTGATGCTTTACGGTATTGTTCTGGAAAACAGCCCTTTACTGGACATCATGTAACAGCATAATCCAGGAGCTGACTGGAAGTCTGTCATCGTATTTCAGATTTGTTTGGATCATCATTTGATCGTAAAACATCCCTGAAACTGATGATTTTATTCTTTTGTTTAAGTCTTGTAACTGTGCTCTCTCTGACATCCCAGTGCTATCATTTACATTATCACCAGTTTTTCAGGAACGTGGGGGGTAAATTTTGATAAGTAGATTATTGCAAATTGTGACTATATTTCTAGTGCATCATGTTTGTGGCAATGTGGTAAACAAAATAAACAGGAAGAAGGAAAAAGACAGAAGAAATAGCAAAAAAAAAAAAAAAAAAAACACAGAAGACAAAATTAGTTTAAAACAAGATCCGGTTTCTTCCAAGTATTGATATTACACATGATTGTAATAATGATGAATATGTCCAAGTATACGTGGTATTAATTAGGGATGTCCTGGTACCGATGCCAGTATCAGTACTCGCTCAGATACTGGCCTATTTTGCTGTGCTCATGCTTGTGAAATACTCGCTCTGGACAGCACCCGATTCCGGACGTCTCGCTGTGTTTACGCCGCCATGCTGACAGAAAAATCCTCTTTGATATGAGCGGCGGCCGCTTTGAGTTTGCATCTTTTTTGGTTTGTTGAAGTCACTCTCAATTACAAGGATAGAAAATATATCCGACCCGGATCATGTTCCTGGGATACTTTTCAAAACGTCAGCGGGGGTCGGAACGGACCTTTTTTCCTCTCTCCTTCCCCCCCATCGGACCCGCGGTACCCCCACATACATAGGCATACATACAGTTCCTGACATTTCATTCAGGATCCAGTTTGTCGGTGGTAAGTTTACTGCTAAATCTGTTTCCTACGCTTTCTAAGTTTATGTTCGTTAGCTGGTATGAGTTTAAATATGTAAAATTATGATGCTAAAATATGGAAAACTGCAGCTGCATCAGAGGCTGTTTATAAGCTTCTAACAACTTATCATAAGCTTTTATTTCTTACGAGGTAGTTAAATGTAGTAGTAAGCTGGCGTGCTCGCATTCCACCTGAGCACGCAGAGATGCTTCTCTTAAAAATGATTATTATAACTAATATGTGGCTAAGAGGCCTCTATTTAGACCTGGAAATGATGATTAAGCCACTTCCTGCTAAATTTTACACCAATCGCACAACTTGATGTTAACGTCCATTCAGGAGCAGCCAAAGATCAACAAGTGAGCAGAAAGTTCTGTGTGGCTGGAATAAAGCCAAGAAGATGTTTCTGATGCGGAGTTGGTTTTGTGAAGATAGAAGGTTAATAGTTGCAGAAATAACTGGAAATGAGGAAACAGTGGAAATAATGTATGTTTATTTCATTGCCTGAAAGCCGAGACTTGAGAGAATGATATGCAGATGAGAAAGGCTTCACTGTTGATCTGTGTGGTGTTTCTACAAAGTTCTGTTAGTAATAAATCATGTTTTCTGGTTCTACTTGGTTTTTATGATGATATATCTATTGATACATTCATTTTACACCATCATTAATCTGACAACTGAGGCTGAACTGGAAATAAAAGGGTTCAACCTCTACATGTAGTTTTATGTATGAATGGAACAACAGGTAGGACATTATTGGCAAAAATAGCTCTGAGTTTTAAGGGTTAAGCTGTAGTTCCTGTGGCAGAGACAATCTTCAATGTCAGAAAGGAAGCAGGGGGAAATCAGTTGACTTTGGAGGACCCCAGACATCTGCACCACCACATCTGTGCTCAGGCTGGATCACTGCCAGCAGAGTAACTGGCTCAGAGAGGAACGAGCCTTTGAAAGAGTCACACTAAGCCAGCTTGGTCTGCACGCCTTTTCCAGATGCAACGTGACATGAGCTTTGCTCAGGGAGAGGTTCAGCTGGGTGACTGGTGGAGTCGCAGACTACACAGAGCTTTCACAACTTCAAGCTGGTCATTTTGTTGTGTTGGCATTTTTCCTGCCAGCGAGGACACAAAGGAGCTGAATGTGGTGATCTGTGTCGTTAGACACGGCACAACTATGCTGCGCTGCCAGATAATGGACTCCTGGAATCAAGGGGATCATTGCCAAGTCATGTCAAACATTTTGGGAAGAAGAAATTATTCATCAGTTTTTATTGCAAAACAACAAAGTAGATGACATTTTTTTTCTCTTTTTTTTTAACACATATTGCTGCATTTTGAATTTTTAGGTGAGTTCAGTCAGGTGAGGACATATTTTAGTGTTTGCAATAAATCTTGAATCCAAAAATCAGAAAAAAAAACTAAGGTTTTCTCTAATGTTCAAAAAGACTTCTACACCTGTTGAAAGGTATTTTGGTCGACTCTTCATGGCAAAGGTGCTCAAATGTGTGTGGGATAGTTTTGTCTGTTTTTTTTTTTTCAATTATAATATCCAAACAATTAAAAAAGCAACATTACATTTAACTAGATTAAAATTTATAAATTTTTATTTATTATTAATTTCTTCTTATCTGAATTACTATTGTGAATTTAGCCTTTTTTTTTTTAATTGGAGGGTATTAATAATTTTGAAGACAACTGTATATATATATTGTCCACACACAAAAATAAGCCTACTACGGTAAACTTCCCTTCTGGGATGAATAAAATATTTTTCAATTTCATTTCATTTCGATCTATGCAGACAACTGTGAGGTTTTAAAACTTATATTTTAAGAGATAGAACCATATTCTGCCAGCGGAGCAAAGATCCCAAAATAGCCTAAACTCTGCTAATGACAAGATTTCATGAGATTTTGTCATGTCAGCCCAAAAAAAAGATAAATATGTTCCAATATCACATTTTAATGCAGATATTGGCCTATAATATTGTTATGTTGATCATGTCAGACATTAAAAAAAAAAAAGTCCCTCATGTCTTTAACACAGTAAAGGGCAGTTGGACGTGTCTCCCAAGGGGTAAACTCTGCTTGACAACAGTGTTTAGCAGCCAACAGCAAGTCCAAACATGTCTTCTTTATCCCACCGCTCAGGAAGCTAATCTTCGTTAGCTCCTGTTAGTTATGAGTTAGCTCGGTTTGCCTTTGGCCCAGAGTGTTGGCTGCCAATTATTTGCCCCGAGGCCACGCTTGGCTATTTTAGTATCTTCTGGGAGTGACGACACGTGACACGGCAAGATGGCGACGGTGGGACACGCCCAACTGGCTCCACCTGTTCAGATGTGATACCACGTCCGTTTTTTCTACAGTCTTTGGTGTCTCCTTGTCCAAAGGTGAATTTAAAAACATGAATGTTTTCAGAGTTGCTTCTGGCTCCAGGGTCAACAAAGGCAGAACAAATGCAGACTCCACAGTCTGGAAGATTTCTTTAAAATGATCATTTTATTCCAGAGTTTTGCAAAAGGACCTTTTACTCATAGCAGCTGTCTGTTTCCTCGAGAGCTTAGAGAACCCACACCTTATATACCCTAGAACCCCACCTGTTCTTATTAGGACCATTCCATTTCCCTGAGAAGACACATACCCATTAACCTTATCTTCCCCCATCAAATACAACTAATTAAACTCAAACAAACCAAAACCCCAGGAAAGAATATCAGAATCATATATGTTACCTTAAAGTAAGTCAAAATAGAAAAAGAAAACTACAAAGGGAAAATCTTCCACATGGTTTTACCCAATGATCTAATCTAGGAATTAACCACAGCTGAGACACAAAAGTGCTGGGTTAGCCACTCCCAAACACCGAACCTGCAAGATGGGTCAACACAAACAAACCATGTTAAATACATATAAGCACAACTGTAATACAGAACCAACCTGGGATAGTAAATGCAGCAAAGTTAAGAGAATTAGCAAATGTAAAATAAAGGACACAAACATGAAATCAAGGTTAATGTAAGGGACAAATGTTGAATGGACAATCTTTGTCCTCATCTCCAACATGTCTAATGTTTATCTGCAAACACACTCAAACCAAGAACTGTGATTGTCAATAAAAGTTCTTCTTTAGCTCAGAAGAGTGATTCGTTCTTGGCCTGGAAACGTCTCATTTACTGAAGTGCACCGGAGCTACGAGCTGAACTCCAGTTCAACTCGTATTTGCAATGTTTCATTTTCTTCTCTGTGGGTCCTGGAGTTTATTTCAGTCCTGCTGCAATCACAGTCTCACAAAGTCTTGTTGAGAGGGAGGAAAAGCAGAGATGGCTACTTTCCCTCTACGACAGACTCGGTTTACAGGGTTAGACTGGAATGAAAACATATCTTCAAGGAAGCACCCTGAATAAGACTTCAGTGACAACAAAATTTCAAAAGCAGCAAATTTGTATTTAGGAAAATGACTTGGCTCTGTGGATCTCTGCAGTCACGGCTTCTGGACACATCTGCTGACTCTCGGAAATGTGATAATGCAGAGTGTAGTCTTTAAATTTGTAGGCTGCTGTGGGGCAGGTAAATGTTCCTGGAGGCCTGTAATTTCCTTTTGTTGACATAAAAGCATCTAATTTCCAATGAGACGAGCCTCCAGAAAATGGCTGACTTGTGATTTTCTCACAAAGTGTGCTCGCTCATTGTCTGTCTGACTCGATCCAACTCACTCAGATGTCTTTGAACATGAGGAAGCTGCAGATTGTTTTGCAATTGAGTTTGATCACTGGTCGGCCCTGCAGGCCGTAGCATCCGGTTTGGCCCCATTTCACCAGATTTCACTGTTTAGATTTAACTGACATAAAATTTTTATTTAATGATTTTACACTTTATTTTTATATTCTTTGTCAATCATAAGTTAATTAAGTTTATAAAATGTTTACAAAGTTATATTTGCATTGCCTTGGATTGCTAGTGTCTGTGTGTTGTTATTGCTTTTTAATTATTTTATCTTTTGTTTGTTGTTGCAAATTTGCAAAAACTATTTGCAGTCTTTTTAATTTTGTTTTTATTAATCTATTTATTTAGGAATATTAATGTATTTTTAATTTAGTATCTGTTTATTTGTTATGATTCAGTTACATTATATTCAACTTTCTTATTTTATTATTCCTTTCAGTTGTTGTCTTATTTTTCATTTTTCCCCAGTATCGTTTTTTGCTATAATTGTACATGATATATAAATTGGGGGGCTAGATTGCCTAGTAGCATTGTCACACGCTTGGGTGCAGAGGACTGGGGTTCAAGTCCCCGGCACAGGCTCCTGAACAAGGTCCCCAACCCCCACAAACCGCTCCCTGGGCGCTTTGATCAGCAGCACACTGCTCTCAGAGATGGGTTAAAAGCAGAGTCTGAATTTCCCCCGGGGGATCATAATAGTATACTAGAAAAATAATAATAATAAAATGGAGTGTTAAAGGATTAAACATTCAAAAATGTGTCTCTTGCAAATTATGACATTGTGCTTAATTGCAACTGATTGCAGGACATTGTTATTAAATCTAATGGTGCGTGCAGATCGAACGCGTTGTTAGCAGAAAAAACGTGCTTGACGACCAAAGTTTTACGCTGGTCCACGTAAAATCAGACGTCTGACATCTAGAGAGCTCTTGATGTGCATGATGCACGTCGAGAGCGTCTAGACCAAAAAATTTTTACATTGGAGGGCCAAAACTGAATCGGGATGGTTGGTCGCGGGCTAAAACTAAAATTTGGTATTTCAGTGTGTATGAAATCCATTTTGCTTAGCCTACAGCATAATTGTCAAAAATGAAACCTCATAAAAAGTAACGTGGAAAATGAATCACCTTATTTTCTTTTACTGCCTGAAATTACTGAATATCCAAATAGTCGATCAAAAACATTTTGTAAAGCATAAATTCAAACCAAAAATATATCATGAAGATTATACTCCTTTGAAAACAGCAACTTTCTGCTTGAATATGAGGCATACTACTTTAAAATTGATTTCTGTGGAAAAAATACTCATTTTCTGGAATACTTTTCAACTTTCTCTTGTCAGTGTGCTGCTGTTTTTCATGAACTCTCTCTGACATTTGACAATCTTACAATTGATTCTCTGGTCATGGGCTTCCAGATCTGGGGTGATAAAAGAACAACCCCCCCCCCCATTCCAACAGTGTAATGCAATGGTCATTTGTGGTCAACAGGGGACGTGCAACAATGAATAAATATCAAAAGAACTTTTTGACCTTGCTCAGAAAATCAAAATTTTGAAAAGAATGACAATTGGCAGTGGGCCAAAGATAATAGCTCGCGGGCGAACTTTGGGCCCCGGGCCCCAAATTGGACAGCCCTGGTCTAGAGCATCTAGTGTGGTGGTAACCAATTGTTGTTCTTTGCACGTATCTTTGTACGATGGTGGATGAAACTGAGCAGCCATTTGGCTTTATTTGCTCCACAAAGCCAGAGAATGATGTCGTCGGGCATCTCTGACCCGTGTCTGGATTCACCAGACTGTTCAGAGCTGTTCTTAGCTTCACTATTTACTCCAGGAGCTGCATGCTGATGGTGGACGCTTTCAGGTCATCAACTCACCGTTTGCAAACCCGGCACTGGACGCAGATCACAGATTATCCTCCCCTGTCTTAAGAGATCTACGGCTTCTTCTTGGTATTTACCGTCATGTCAAAAAAATGTGTCTGCATCACTTGCTCTGATTGGTCGACACTGCGTCAAGCAGCAAAACGTCTGATTTTCCAACTATGGTGTCGGACGTGTGAGGAACGCCAAAATGCTCAAAACGTGTCGCTGAAGGCTCGACGCCCCTTGACGTGTGTTCACATAGAATTTGCATGTAAACTTGACTCTCTGTCGCACCTGACATGTTTAGTCGGAACGCAGGATAAATGAGCCTGAGTGTGGCCGTAGTTGTGTTTGCACTTCCCATGTATGACTAACCCTGTGCTCACGACCTACTGTAACTATGCCCTTCCCAGGTCAGTAATGCGTTGCCACAGATGACTATCCCCCATTTACATCACCACACAGGCTCTGTATTGTTCTGCTGATGGTCACGTTTACAGAAACACCAAAACCTTTGATAAATGCTGACATCTGACAAAAGTTGTTTGGTTTTGCTGCTGTCTGAACGGTGGTTGGATGGTGGAAAAAACGAGGCTGGTTAGAGGAAAAGAGAAGAACAAGAGGAGATAAAATATGAAGATCTGACATGAAAATACTTTAGACCACAGTTCATGTTCTAACGGTAAACTGAGATCAGAGAGGAACAGATTCACACTGAAGATCATTTGTCCAGGACCGTGCACACAGATATTTATGACAAACAGAAACGATGCATTGTACCAGACTTAGCCACTAAATAATTTCCATCTGGTCCCAGAGCAGGTAAACAAGCAACATCCGCACGTCAATAAAACTCATAAAGCTGCTCCTCTGTTTCATTTCCCGACTGTCTCATTGATTTATTGACAGCTTCTGACATTTAATATTTAGAAACGATGATAAGATTAAATTGAAATGTTTATAATATCCACATATTAATGTTGACAGCACTGGTTCCCCAAGAGTGATTTTTAGTCCCATGTGAAAAATCCTGGGAATCTCCTCGTTTTCAGAGCAACGGGAAGTTTATTCCACTCCTACATGACAAATACTTCTTTCAGGGACTCTACTCTCTCATTGAACCATCAATCTCAGCGATCTCGTCATTTGAACAAAGTTGCACAAATGTTTTCAGTGGCGAGGCCTCATATCATCAACTACTTTAAAAACAAGCCAGACCGCTGAGTGATTAAAGGAATAGTACACCCACAGAATGATGTGCGTTCGTTTTCTACTCACCCTCATGCTGAGAAAGACTGTGGAGCACTTTTTAAATCTCAAATGCTGCCGAAGATCGGACAGGTTTTCGTTTTCCCCCAACTTTCATGTAATGGAGTTCACTGGCGACTGAACCACAAAGGTCCATAAAAGTCCACAAAAACTTGTCAATATTCCTCCATACTGCTCGTCCAATGTAATTCAAGTGTCCTGAGTGGGTAGCGTCCATAATTTACTCTAAACAACATCATTTAGTATATTTTTATAGCTTAAACAGTACTACATCTCACTGAAGCACGCCCTTGCGAGTTCACAACACTACGAAAGCCGCGCCAGACAAGATCACATGTTCTCCTTTTCTTTCTTTCTTTGTATTAAATCAATAGCCAACCACTGTCGTGTTTGTCCGCAGCTCGTTCGCTCTCAGCACAATGTAAACAGCTAAATTCTTCTTCTACGCTTGCATTATCTGCAGAGTAGGCCATGAACACCACGGCCTCCGTTGTGTCGTGAATGCACACGAACATAGAAACTGCAATGTAGTAATGTTTAAGCTGTAAAAATATACTAAATGGTATCGTTTGGAGTAAATTATGGACAGTTCCCACTCAGGACACTTGGATTACATTGGACGAGCAGTATGGAGGCATATTGCAAAGTCTTTGTGGACTTTTATGGATCTTTTTGGTTCAGTCACCAGTGAAGTGCATCGTATGAAAGTTGGGGGAAAACGAAAACCTGTCTGATCTCCGGCTGCATTTGAGATGTTAAAAAAGTGTTCATGTACAAAAATGTTATTTTAACAACTCAAATGTACATTGGTTTCCTTCGCTTGGAGGCTCGAATGAATATTGATTGGATCAAAATTTACTTTCTCGGATTGACTGAAAATTGTCAAATGCATTCAGTTGCACTTAAAATCTAGTTTAATTTTCCTGAAAAACATGTGACTACTGTAAATTCTGATTGGCTGGTTGCATTACAATCTACCAGTCACATGGCTGCTGACCAGAAAGGTTCTTTAGAGCCCTGCAGGACCCTGTAACTCACAATCAGCTCATAAAAGCAGATGATTCTCCTCAGATCTTTGCTTTGGTTTGTCCACTCTGAGCAATGATTGTCTTAAAGTGGTGATCAATAAAATTTTAGTTCAGGAACCCAATCATCCTTGTTTGTTGTTTTATTTTTGTGTGTGTTTTTCTGTTAAATCACAATTTAAAATCAATATCATGATTTTCATAACATTTTTATTTATCATTTCTTTTGTCAATTTCAATTTATTTCACTGACAGCTGATTTTTTTTCCTTCTTTAATTGGATGCTATGAATAATTTCGAGGACGACTGCAGATGTCAATATTCTCCTTTTTCCTTGACACCACTGTAGCACCTTCTTGTATGGTGAATAATATATGTCATGTCCACTTGTTAAACTTTTTCCTTGTTTTTGGTTTCGGGCTATCACAGCTACATGAGCTGTAGTTGTTAATTCTAACTTTTTAATCACTAAACATGTAAAGTGTCCTTTGGAGCAGGAGTTTTTCCTCCGATTAGGGTGAATGCTGCTTCCTATCCTCAGCTAACCTCACTTGCAGCAGAGCAGACATTTATGTTATACATTTATTTTAGAGTACCACTTTTATCACTTTAGAAGCTACGCATGTGTACTCGGTTTGTTTATGCACTCGAGCACGGCTTGAACAGAGAAGTTAAATATCACTCCTCCTACTGTACTTTACCGAGCTGCATCTATTCATGTGCTGCCGTTACATAACTTAACTACATAGTTTATGGTTTATTCATGAGGCCTATTTTGGCCCAGGCTTCCTGAATGAGACCTGGATCTCTACATCTCTCCACGAGCCCTGAGGGGGAGCGCAGGCAGGCAGGCTGGGGAGATCGCAGACTTGGACAGAATTACCACTTCACTCGACGAAACAGAGAAAATGTTCTTCATCGCCTGCTTTACCTCCTCCATCCACCCATCTGACCATCATCATTTCATTTTCTCACCAGTTTCATCTGAGTACATGCGCCCGTGGGGATGTGTGGGTGTGTGAGTGCATCGCTGCTCGGAAGGCAACAGTGCCACTCTGGATGTAGACATGCATTTATTTACAGTATGTAAACTAGTCTTGCAAATGATGCTACCAATCTGGGCAGGACAGGAGTTGGCTGAGGCTGTGTCGGTCGTGCGTCATTGAGGATAGACTGTGGCTTCTTATGTGTGTGTGTGTGTGAGAGAGAGAGAGAGAGAGAGAGAGAGGGAGAGGGAGAGAGGGAAAAAGCAGAGGTATCATGTTGCAGCAGAGCCCTCTGCTGTTTGAAACACCAACCACTCTGAGGATCCAGGAGCTGTTCATCAGCCACGCTCATGTTTACTCTATAATTCCACCTTTGTGTTGTGGACATGAAATAAAACTGGATGACGTACTTTCTTGTCTTGTGTTTGGTATTTCTCATACTTCCCGTTTTTTTAATTCAGCAGTCATCATTATTCTGGTCTCCTGTAAGCTGGAGAAAAAGATGAAAAACATCTACTGCACTGCAAAAACTGTCTCTCAAGCCAAGTTTTACAGTCTTATATTCAGCAAAAATTGTCTTAACGATCTGGGCTCTTTTAAATCTAAGTTAAAGACTTATATTTTTTGTCTAGCGTTTAATTCTAACTAGTTTATTTATTAAAGGTTTTTACTCTCTCTTCCCTGCACTCCCCCGAGTAGCCTGTTCTGATTCTCTGTTGGTTGTTTTCACTCTTAACTCTTTTTTGTTCTTCACTTTTCCTAGTATTTAAGTTACATTTTTGTGTTTTACATTGTAGTCTCTTTTTCTGTTACCCTGCTGTAAAGCACTTTGTGTGTCCAATGGGTACTGTAAAGGGCTATATAAATAAATTTGATTTGATTTGATTTGATCTTGATTTGAGAGTAATATCCTTGACGAGCAGAATGCTAAAGGTTTGCAATCATGTTTTGAGAGTAAATGTCTTATTTCTTACTTAGTAGCTGAATCCTAAAATAGGTTAATTTATATGCATGTTAAGTTAAATTATCTCACTAAGACACTGATTCAGATCACTTTGTATCTTTCACTCCCAGTTTTAGCTGAAAAAAATTGTTTTACACTGCAAAAACTCAAATCTTACCAAGCACGTTTTTCTGATTTACCGTCAAAATATTTCATCACACTCAATACAAGACAGAATCACCCAAAGAAAAACATTTCAGTGACATATAGGTAGAGCCCGACCGATGTGGGATTTTTGAGGCCGATTCCAATACCGATATTGAGGGATATCTGATATATATCAGCCAGGATATTAAAAAATTAACTTGGATATATAGAATATGTACTGTCTAACTGTAGTCCAACTCAAATTATTATAATGATCAAAATATGATCCAATACTAAAAAAACAGAACACTGTAGAATCTGTGAGGTTGTTTTAGGTGGTGCCAGAAATCAGTAGTGTTTTGCGTTACTGGTGCTGCAGCCCAGGCAAACGTTTACACCGCAGATGCTGCATCCAACACCTGTTAAATCTTTTGTGAAGCACAGTAGCTCCACACCTTACTCTTCCTCTCTGCCTGTCAAATGAATATACATACATTTAGTGAATATTGGTTATTAGATTTAAATACAAAAGATGCCATTTCAACACGAAAACAAGTGGGTGCAAACAGCATAAAATGATAAAACACAGGCCAATGGGAAGTGTTTTGTAACTGATACATTGTTAAAAGACACATTCACTTAAACAACTTGCAAATATAAATTTGTCTTATTTACTAGTTACTTAAAAGTTCGATATTCCACTTAACACAAGGAACTAAACTAGATTTAACTAGCAGTGCTGCAGCTTTTAAATCATCCAAACAGAATTCCAAATAAGATAGAGGAACTTGTTTTAAGACAAATGCAACTCATTACAAGAAATCTTATCAGGAAAATTTCACTTGCTCCATTGGCAGAAATGTTTTTGCTTATTAGAAGCCAAAAAAATCTTGGCCACTCGTAAAATAAGTTTGAAAAGTGTTTTTGTTTTTGCTGTATTTTGACTACAGATTAGAAAAACATACTTGGAAATATACCTGGTAAGATTTTAGTTTTTGCAGTGTAAGACCTCCTGTACCGGTTCAAACACACAGGTTTCTTGTAATAAGAAAAAAATATCTAAACTTAAGACAAGTGGGAACTAGCTTAAAACAGGCTGTGAAAAATTATTTCAAGTTCCTTATTAAAGGAGCCGTATCATGAAAAATAGACTTTTAAGAGCTTTGAATCATGTTACTGTGTTACAAAAAGACTTAAAAAACGTCATTTAATGTTTTTTTTCATCATTTGTGCATATTTGAGTGATATATGAATATTCAGGCAAAGCTCTAGCTTACTTAACATAACTGACTGACCACCAGTGTACGCAACGAGGTGGCACCAATCATGAAGAGACAAATATGCATGCACAGCATGCTAGCATGACGCTCTCTTTGTTCAACAGAAACTCGAGTAGAATCCTAACCTATACACACTGTCTGAAACAAACGGCTTGCGGGAAGATTTCCTCAGAGACAAACAGCCGTCAGCTAACAGACGTTTGCTCCAGAGTTCAGAAGAAAAGCACCTTTTTTTTGTAGCTCTAGAGAACAGCAAGTTGGGAAAAATGTGGTTGTGTTTGGCGTGGGAGTTTGTGTGTGAGCTTCACTCATGACAACTTCATGAATCTCGGGCAGTAAATTGTTTTTTCTGGGAGATTACTTCTGAAACCTGACGCAGTTCCCACCTTAAAAACGCCTCATGGACGAGACAACAACACCGGTGAGTGAAAACGTCTCCCAGCTCAATGCTAACTGCTAGCCTATGATTTGTTTGCTAATTGTCAGGGCTCTCTGTGGTACTTCTGTGGTACTGTGTGTACCTCAAACTTCATATCAGACTCTGGGTTGAGTGCATACAGCTCCATAACAGGCTGCTCCATTTTATTCTGTCGCTCAGTGTCCGATTATCAATCAGTGTTTACACATAACGTCCATTTGAGTCCCGAAGCCAGTGCTAAAAACAATTCTGTGACCCTTCAGAATCAGTGTCTCTTCCGGGGCGAGATCATGAAATGGGCGTAAAACATGTTGAGATCGGTAGTAATTCAGTGCAGTCAGCCATCTTACTTCCGTGTTGGAAATTAGACACATAAAAAACTAATATTTAACACCAAATTAGTTTCTACAGTGGCGATGGGAACATATTTAGCTTATAAATGCCTGTATTTGACTTTTGGAACGTTTGAAAAGCTGATACAGCTCCTTTAAGTGAAAACCACTTCAAACTAGTCTGGTAATGCTCATTTGCAGTGATATGCTTTCTCATTTTGAGCAAATAAATCTCAAAACAGGAGAAACTAACCAGGAATTCAAGAACTGGTAGCAAAGAGGAGCACATAAACAGTCTGAGACAGTGGCTCAGGTGGTAGAGCAGCTTGTCCAGAAGATTGTACGTTCATCTTCAATGTCATCTTAATTAATCTGGCCCTTGACAAAATAAAAGCGTTGCACACGTTCCATTCAGGAACATGGGTGGTTGGCAGGTTTTGCGTGGTGCTGCCCCCTCAGTACAGGGCTGTGCCTTTCATAAAAGGCTTTTTAGCAATTCTCAAATTAAGAAAAATCTTGTTTCAAGAGCTTTTCTTTTAAAATTAGAAAGAAACAGCCCTGAAAAGAAGCATTACTAGACTAGGTTTGAGGGGGTTTTCACTAAATGAGGGATGTGAAATGAGTGTTTTACTACTTGTTTAACGAGATTTCTCCCTGTCTAACATCTCAATATTTTTTCTTATTTCAAGAAATCTTAGCAAGTATAATTATCTTATCCCATTGGCAGATTATTTCACCTGAATATAGTCTGATTCTTCTCAATTTCAGTGGTTTTAACTCTTATTAAAACCACAAATTTTTGCAGTAGGCTATGAAGTACTGCCAGAGTTCCTGATGTTTTTGGTGTTCTTGGTGCATTTCCTTGAAAAAAAAAAAGAAGGAAACCTTTCAGATATCAAAGTTATGCAATGGTGATATCAAATAAGTGCTAAATGGTTTTCTAGTTTCTTTTTAAGTTCATGCAAAACCAGATGATTTAATTCTGCATAATCAGTTAGAAACATGAGCTCAAGATTTGCAAAAGATCATAAAAAATGCTTTAAAAAGAACCGTGCAATGGTGTCTTTGTATAAAGCTCTCTGCAAGTCAGCAGCAAGGCTTTAACTCTCGCTCATTTGTATTGGTCCCTCTTCTTTACTTCCCCACTCAGACATCAGATTGTTCACATATGCCCCCAAACAACTGCTGGGTCAATAACCTTTGTTTCTAAGGTTGCTCAGTGTGTTGTTGTCATATTTAGTATCAGATTCAAACTCAAACAAATGCTGGAGAAGTTGGCATTTTGATTAAAGGATGAGAAAAACAAGGAAAATATAAGTGCTGCAGGCAATTTTTCATGGCTTACTGAGCCAGCAAAAGTCTGCAGACTGCAATATCAGAACAGAGAGGGGTCATCTTCAAGACATGGCTCAAAGGGACGGGAGTTAAACAGGCGCTGCTTCACACAAAAGCTGAGGAGCTCCATAAAGTATAAAATAGATGAGGATTTTTCTGTCAGGACAAGGATTATAAATCCTTCGCCATTCCTGCCAATACCACTGCATATGCTGGGAAATATGGGCTTTTGGCAGCACTGTCCTTGGGAGTACAAATATCCTGTTAGTAATTACCTTTCATGCAGTTTTCCAATTAAAATCCTTTCAAAAATTCCCTGTGAAGATCACAGGCTGATGTTCTTATTTACTGACCTACAGTTTTGTGAATGTCCTCCTAAGTGGGAGTGGGAGCAGTGTTGTCAGGAAGACTCCTCCCACAAGCAGCCCCATGTCTTCTGGCAGCAATAACAGCCTATGATTATGAGTAAAAGTCAGAATGTTACCCAGAAATGAAAAAGCTGTTATTAGAGTTTAGTCTCAAGCTTTCCTCTCATGGTTGTAAAACCACTAGAAGATGAGTGCGTGGGTCATTTTCAAGGGTATAAGCAAAACGTGTGCAAGAGATCATGTGCATGTTTCAGTCCTACAGCATTAATATGATGGTGCTTATGGAAATGTCAAAGCTTGAAGGACTTTACAGACATGATGCATATTTGTTTGACTGCACTCCTTATCTCTTCACTAATACTGATAACCATGTTAAAAGAAGGTATGTCTGTGCAGTCACTATATTTAATTTATTTATGTTATAATCTGCAAAGCAACAAATTGCTGTTATGACCTGGCTCTGGGAGCTGTAACAAGGGGAATCGTGACAGGTGGTAAGAGATGAAGCGCAAATGTTTGTTTAATCTTTGAAGGAAAAGGTACATGACAGGTAATGTATTCTGCAGAGCTGGGGGGTCGAGATGCTGCTCAAAACAACAAAAACGTACCTGAAAAAGAAACAGGCCAGTTAGTCTAAGACACACAAAACAAAATGCCGTCTTTTATTTACAAAAAGGGAGCAGCAGCATCAACCGAGAAAACAAAGGAACATCAAAAACACGGAATGCAAAAGATAAACACTAAAGACTTTTAACTCTGTGTTCACACCGGACGCCTCCATTCGCATATGCGCCTAGATTACAACATGCGAATGCTAGATGCTCGCTTGATTCGGGCTTTTTTTTGCGTGAATGAAGCGTATGATACGCATGAATATGACGCTTCATTCGCACGTCAGGTTGACCTTTCTGGAGTTGGGGATAGTGGTTTGTTATGAGTCCAGTTTGATGATCTGTCGGGGAGGATCGGTGCTGAATATCCCTCCAGGATACAAACTACAGACTCTGTATTCTGGCTGCTGAGCGTCTGTCCTTCTGTCTTCGGTGAGTAAGCTAGCCGCAGCTAGTTAGCGCTTCCAGCATAACTTCCAACAACTTCCAGCAAAAGGACGTGGCTGCTGTCGCTAGCTATTGTAGCTCAGTTTAGCCAGTTTCTGCCGTCTCCTCGCCTCCACCTCTCAATATTTAACCAGCTGATTAAACGCAACTCGTAACTGACCGCTTTCGGGCTATTTTCATACTTTGGATCACAACACAGAGTGAGTGTGTGTTTACAGACAGCTGAGGCTGAACTCCTGGTACTGGAGTATCATCTAGTTTACCAAACTGAACACTCGTGTGAACACAGACTCATACTGAATTATTTTGACGTATGATAACAAACAACCTCAATTTATTTCTGTAGCGAGGACAGAGCCGCATATTCCTCTGAGAACTACAGGTTCTCTGTTCTTGCTGCAGAGTGTCGGCGTTGTGACATTTCATCCTGTCAAACACCGGCTGCAGAGATCTGCAGCTTTTGGTTAATGATGTTTTGTCTGACCGGGTTTTCAGTCCTAAATTTATGGTATTATTACACCGCTTTTTGTGTGTAGCACTTGGTGATTTTATCGGATTTTATCTGTGATTTTATTTGCAAAAGTAAGAAATCAAATAAGCTATACGTAAAACAAAGTACATTCTAATTAAAGGTAAGGTTGATGATGTTTTCCAGGAGCATTTTTTACTTAAAATCTCCTTCACACCCCGATTGCAGCCAATTGATTAAATTCTCTGACACAAAAATGATGAAATTTAGTCACCTGTGGAACAGACAGGACTGAAAAACCCATCCAGGCGTCTTGAACGGCCCGTTCTTATCGATTGAACGATGATATTACCATCAAACTCAACTGTTTGTCTGGAGGCGTGTTTTTGGCGTGCAGTTTGCTTGAACCGATTTTTCAGGATCCCCTACCCTGCCTTTAACTAAAAACACAACACCACCAGTTACCAATCCAAATGTCTGTATTACAAGCGGAAGCAGCCTGTAACAGTGCAAACAGCTGCCTGCTGAATAAAAGTTGTCTGGTGTCTTTCATTTCTTGGGCACTGGAGACTGGAGGAGTGATGAGAGGAACTGCGATCAATGGCTAAGGCGGAGATAATGGAACGAGGAGCCGGACCAATCACGTATGTGGCAATCGGGGAGTAATCAAGGAAAACAGGAAACCACTGGGTTAAAGTCGTGGCAGTCCCTGAGACTGGCAAAATCTTAAACATGCTAAAATTTCAAGTATTTCAATACAAGATACTTTTTGGACCCTTTTGCTGTCACAGCCATCACTAATTTCCACTCTTTTAAACAGTTTTAATCACAAAAACATGAGGTCCCAGTTTACACAGTCTGGTTAACAAAGAGATGTGAGATCACAACAGCAAGATTCAAACTGAACACACAAGAGAGGAGAGAGTGATTTCTAAACCACAGAGTAACAGAGAGCAGAGGAAGTAGCTGCTGCATACAGTTTATTGATATGCACAAAAATCATTTTGGTAAAGGTCAACTGAATGGATAAATTTATTTCATTTTTGTATATTTATTTATTTACGATAGTATCAACATATTAAAAATGTATGTAGCGATAAGTTTTGGTCCAGCAAATGTTAATGTGACATTTCAGATGCGTTTCAGATCTCTTTCTTTTGATGGAGTTTGTTACAGCTCACATGGACTCAGATTAATACTCTTAGAGGACTCAGGATTTCAAACAGTTGCTCTCAGTGTTTTGTTTTTATTGCTACATTAATTGAGAGAACAAAGCTTTTATCTACATTATTGATTCTTGAAACAAATCCTTAAACTAACTTTGTCAGCTCAGTTCAGTTACAAAAAGACTGGATCTGACTGCCTGCATACTCTTTTTTTTATACGTAAGTAGATATGCTTTCTTGTCCATCTAGAGATGGGTTACCTGCAGTGACTAAATTTTCCATTTGCAGATTAAAAACACCATCATTTCGGGAGAGACGGCTTCCGGTTTTCACGAGGAGCAGATGTAGGATCCGAAGGCTCCCGTTTTCTTCACAATTATCTTATGCACTTATTCACTTACAGCGAACTTATTAGAAACACGTCACTATCAGATAGGCAGTGACTTCCTCGAGCGTGTGATACGTTTCTAGTGAACAGAAACAAAAAACTATTCCAGTTAGAGCGCAAGGAGTGGGGAAACAAATAGCTAAGCTAATTAGCAAAACAAGATGGCGAAAGGCGGCGGTGATCAACTCACAGCTGAGCTCCTCCGCGAAGAACTCCGACTCTCTCGTGAGGCCACCCTGGAAGACTTCAGATCAGAAATCTCTGCACTCCACAAAGAACTAAGACAAGAAATTGAAGCTATACGGTCAGAGACGTCAACAAGCCTTAATGGACTACGCCACGAGATGGGAGAGGAGTTCAGTAAGCTCCGGCAAGAACAAGCCCAGATGATCACTGAACAAACCGACATGGCGCACAGTCTCACCGACGCTCAGGACCGCATTCGGCAACTGGAGCGTCAGGAGGAATCGAGAACCAAAGAACTGAAACGTCTTAAGGATAAATGTTTCGATCTCGAGAGCAGGAGTCGACGCCAAAACTTGAGGTTTGTTGGCATACCTGAGGGTGCT
This sequence comes from Atherinomorus stipes, assembly GCA_023101725.1. Lineage (NCBI taxonomy): Eukaryota > Metazoa > Chordata > Actinopteri > Atheriniformes > Atherinidae > Atherinomorus > Atherinomorus stipes. The sequence continues at coordinate 237,147 of JALJCO010006716.1, forward strand.
GAAGGTGCTTGCCCCACCAGGTTTATGACGGAGTTTATTCCAGAAGTCCTGGGAGCTGAAAACTTTTCTTCTCCGGTAGAGATAGACCGAGCTCACCGCTCACTGGCGCCGAAACCGAAAAAGGGAGCCCGACCAAGACCATTCATTGTTAGGCTGCACTACTATGCGCAGAAAGAGAAAATTATGGGGCTCGCAAAAGGCAAAGGCTCCCTCACCTACCGAGGTACGCCAATACATATCTTCCCGGACTTGCCAGCCGAGGTGAGCAAACTCCGGGCCACTTTCAACGGGATAAAAGCAAAGCTTCGGGAAGCGAAGATCGACTACAGCCTCTACTACCCAGCGGTCCTCGCCCTCAATCTGAACGGCGTTCGGCATACATTTGACTCCCCACAATCGGCAGAGGATTTCTACCACGCGAAGATTTCTCCGCGAAAGGAGGGATGATTCCCCTTCCCGGACTGGTTTTCATTTACGCAGATCCAGCGGAACAAACTCTGATAAGTAGCGGCTTACCTTGAAGCTGGCGGTCTGCAGACGGTGTTATTGTTTTTGTTCTCCTTTTATCAAACTACAGATGCTGCCAAAATAAAAAGGGAAAAAAGAAAGAAAGAAACTAAATCAAACTGAAACTTGCCTGGCCTAAACAACGGTAAGACTGCGATCCTTATCACTTAATTCTGAGACTTAGAGGTCTTTGACTGGATTACCACATCCTTCTGGTAAAATTGTTTTGTTCAGAGTTTGTGTTCACCATTTGTTATAACTTAGTGGATCACGTGTTCCTTTATGCTGTTACCCCCATTTGTATGGCATTGTGAGGCTCTCTGTTGCTGCAATAACTTGGTGATGGACATTGAAATGACTTAACAGCACCATCATTTGTCTATTAACCAGACAGTTTTTTTTTGTTTTTTTTTTTTTTAAATGGGAGGCAAAATCTAAGATCAAGATGTCACCTAGACAATATTTATTTTATTATACGTATATATATGTATGTATGAATGTGTATGCGTGTGTATGTATGTGTATGTATGTATATATGTATGTGTATGTATGTATATATGTATGTGTATGTATGTATGTATGTATGTATGTATGTATGTATGTGTATATATGTATATGTATGTATGTATATATATGTATATATGTGTGTGTGTGTGTGTATGCATGTATGTATATGCGTATATATGTATGTGTGTGTATGTATGTTTATATGCATGTATGTGTGTATGTATATATGTGTGTGTGTACGGGTGTGAATTTATGTGTATGTGTATATGTGTGTGTATATATATGTATGCGTGTGTATGTAGGTATGGGTGTATATATGTGTATCATACATGCATATGTATCTTTTGGACTACTCAAAGAAGTTTCATTTAACAAGAAATCAGCAGAGTAACCTAACATATGATGTCTAAAAAGACATCAGCAGAGGGTAGCAGTAAAAAGTCGCTATGTATCTTGCCATGTTCAGAATGGATAAAAGGCTAAACAAATAGACTATAGTGCATTCAAAAGAAATGATTAAGTTAAAGGGAGCTAATTCCAGTTGCTTTGAGCAGAGTTTACCAGCTTCCCGGTGCAGTAACACCATGTTACAGTTGAGTAAAGTTTGGGTTTTGTACACCTTTCAGTTGGGGAAAGGTATGGGAGGGGTACTGGGGTTTTCCTTTTTTGTGTTATTCCTTTTCTGTTGTTGTTGTGGCAGTTGCAGTTCTGTTTACAAGCTGTGTAAGGGGGCTATGTTAGATCTTTTGATGCCAATTGAGAATGGTTGATGCGGGTAATACTGGGGAATGCCTAGTCCAGTTCACCACATGGAATGCAAAAGGATTGAACAGTCCCATAAAAAGAAGGAGAGTTTTAACACATCTTAAAAAATTAAAAGCAGATATAGTATTTCTTCAGGAAACCCATTTAAGAAATCAAGATTATGACCGTCTACGTGGGAGCTGGGTGGGCCAAATATACCACTCCTACTTCCAGTTTAAATCCAGGGGAACAGCAATTTTAATTGCCAAGACAACACCTTTTATTTGTTCTCACACTTTTGCTGACAGGCAGGGCAGGTTTGTGATCGTAGAAGGCAGGTTATATAATGTTCCCCTTGTGTTAGTTTGTACATATGCTCCCAATGTTGATGACGTTCGATTCTTCTCATCACTGTGGTCCTTGATTCCAAACTTAAACTCACATCACCTGATTATGGGAGGGGACTTCAATTGCGTCTTAAACCCACAGTTAGATAGATCCTCCCAAGTCACTCGACCACCATGTAGGGCGGCGGAGAGTATTAAGTCCTTTCTTGAGGATTATGGTGTGACTGACCCCTGGCGCTTCAGAAATCCAACTTCACGCTCATTCTCATTTTTTTCCCCTGTCCACCAATCATATTCACGGATTGACTATTTTCTTATAGATCAAAAACTCCTGACACATGTCAAACGCTGTGAATACAAAGCAATCCTAATTTCTGACCATGCTCCACATGTTCTACAGCTGGCCTTTCAATACAAATCAACAGCTCCTACCTGGCGATTTAACAACCTGTTACTGACAGATGACGCTTTTGTTTCGTTTATCTCTACCCAGATAGAAGAATTTCTCTCCATTAACAATAATGGTGAAGTCTCGAAGGGGACACTCTGGGAGGCCCTAAAGGCTTACATCCGTGGGCAGATCATTTCTTACAATACTTTCTCCAAACGCTCCCGTCTCCAGCGTCTATCTGAGATATCCGACGAAATACAAAAAGTTGATCATCAGCATGCTGAAACGCCTTCACCTGATCTCTATAAAAAGAGGATTTCCTTGCAATCTGAGTTTGACCTTCTCTCCACGAATGAATCAGCCAAGTTATTGCTACATACTAAACATAGATTATATGAAGAAGGTGAAAAGGCTGGACGTCTACTGGCTCAGCAGATCCGCCGATCGGCTGCATCCAGGTTGATCACAGAGATTCGTTCAGACACGGATAACATACTTACAGATCAACAGGAAATAAATGATGTGTTCAAATCTTTCTATACAAATCTCTATACCTCAGAGTCCAGAGATGATCAGCAATTAACCGATAACTTTCTTAATAAACTACAGATTCCAACGATAGAGGCGACTCAGAAGAGCATGCTTGAGGAGTCCTTCTCTCCTGCTGATCTAATGCAGGCAATAAAAAATATGCAGGGCTCAAAAACTCCTGGTCCAGATGGCTTCACAGCCGAATTTTTTAAAGCATTCTCCATCCTTATTACGCCTGTATTACTTGAAACCTTTAATGAAGCCTTCATTGCAAAAACTTTGCCTCCTACCTTTTACCAAGCATCCATATCAGTGATATTAAAGGAAGGCAAGGACCCTAAAGAACCAGGGTCCTACCGACCCATTAGCCTTCTGAATGTGGACACCAAACTGCTAGCCAAAATGCTTGCCACTCGACTAGAAAGGTTCCTCCCATCAATTATATCGCCAGATCAGACTGGGTTTATAAAAAATCGCTTCCTGTTTTCAAATCTACGCAGACTTTATAATGTCTTATATTCTCCTGGCCCGGCCCCTCAGCGTCCAGAGATCCTTCTGTCTCTGGACGCTGAGAAGGCCTTCGATCGTGTTGAGTGGGACTTTCTGTTTGCCACCCTCAGAGGGTTTGGTTTTGGTGACAAATTTATAACCTGGACTAGGTTGCTATACCATTCCCCTCTTGCTTCCGTGTCGACTAACTCTTTTAGGTCATCCTACTTCCCCCTCTATCGAGGAACAAGACAGGGTTGTCCCTTGTCCCCACTTTTGTTTGCACTTTCCATCGAACCTTTAGCTATTGCTCTGCGCTCTCTCGAGAGTTATGAGGGAATTACCAGAGGAGGAATTGAAAATAAGGTGTCCCTATACGCAGACGACCTGCTTTTATATGTAACAAACCCCCACAAATCTATTCCAAGCATTATATCTACTCTAAATGAATATGGTGCAATTTCTGGTTATAAGCTAAATTATTCTAAGAGTGTACTTTTCCAAATTAATAGGTCAGCCCAAAGTCTCTCATATTCACACTTTCCATTTAAAACAACGACAAATTCCTTTAAATATTTGGGTGTAGTGGTGACAAGAAGTTTGGATGGCCTGTTTGCTTCGAACTTTAAGCCGCTTCTGGAACGCACTACTCAAGATTTGCAAAGGTGGTCCCATCTCCACATTTCTCTGGCAGGTAGAACCAATGCTGTAAAAATGAATATCCTTCCCAAATTCCTGTTTTTATTTCAGACTATTCCTATAGTAATACGTAAATCTTTCTTTGCAACCCTTGATAAAATCATCTCTAATTTCATATGGAACAAAAAGAAACCTCGAATCAGGAAGTCCTACCTGCAGCGGCCAAAGCCGAGAGGTGGGATGGGACTACCTAACTTTCAGTTGTATTACTGGTCATGTAATATTCGTGCTCTCTCATTTTGGGTTCAGTTTGATAAGCAAGACCAGACTCCTTTTTGGGTACAAATGGAACATAATTCTTGTAGTTCGACCTCTTTAAGTGCCCTTTTATTTTCTCCAATGCCCTTGTCACTGTTTTATGTGAAGGATAACCCCATTGTAACCCAATCTCTGAGAATATGGTCTACTGTGAGAAAGCGGTACGGTTGGCACGGTAACTCCTTGCTTGCTCCTATCTGTCCAAACCACCTCTTCTCCCCGTCAGTCATGGATGACTCTTTTGGTATTTGGAAATCTAATGGCATAATAAATATGAAGGCTCTATTTATAGATGGAATATTTCCATCTTTTACACAACTGCAGAAGAAGTTTAATTTACCACACTCACACCTTTTTAGATTCTTCCAGATCCGTAATTATATTAAAACTAACACACCCTCTTACCCTTATCTGTCTGAGGAGTCACCTTTGGAATCTCTGTTCTCTCTCAAACCTTCCAAGAGAGGAGTCATTTCCTTCATTTATAATCTGTTGTCTGATCAACAAAACCTCTCACTAGAACTTATTAAGGTTGCATGGGAGAATGATTTGGGGATGGTTCTGTCGGAGGAGCAATGGAGGAAGGCCCAGGAGGGAGTACACACTGCCTCAATCTGTGCCAGACATGGCCTTATACAATTTAAAATATTACACCGCCTTCACTTTTCTAAACTTAAACTATCCAAAATGTTCCCTGATGTAGACCCGACATGTGACAGATGTGGACTCTCGCCAGGCTCTCTGGCACATTCCTTCTGGCTATGTCCTAAATTACACACCTATTGGAGCTCAATTTTTAATACACTATCAGAAATCTTTAAGATGACAGTCCAACCTGATCCTATGATAGCTATTTTTGGAGTAACAGGCGAGAGCAATAAGAATCTTTCTGGAACCAACCTCAAAATTACCAAATTCGTCACTCTATTGGCACGGAGACAGATTCTTCTTAACTGGAAAAATCCCCAGCCACCGAGCTGGTCTCGATGGCTGGAGGAAGTTATACAGTTCCTTAAACTTGAAAAATTGAGATTCACACTACATGGGTCTTTGGGCAACTTTGAGAGGGTGTGGAGACCTTTCTTGGATTACTTTAGAACCACATTCTAACCCCCGTCATCTTTTAAAAAGACACCTCAAACAAACTGCTCATCTACATAGAATATATATTCCATACCCCCTTACCAAATAAGCCTTCACATTGCTTAAATTTTCCATATGTTTATGTAGATATATGCATTTTCATCATGCTACTGCCAAAGTAAATGTTTTTTGTTTTTTTTGTTTGTTTGTTTGTTTTTTTATTCTATGTATAGTCCTTTTACTGTCCTTTTGTGTTGTGCTGTTTATCTTTTCATGAAAAACTCAATAAAAATATATAAAAAAAAAAAAAAAAACACCATCATTTCAATTAAGTAGACCCAGTACCTGAATTAAATATGGAACCCATCTGTTTGGGTTAAAATTCAATTTGTTAGGTCAAATTAACTCATGCTGAATTGGTCCAATTACCCAGGTTTAAGGTTAAAAACAACCCAAGTTGGGTTGTTTTTAACTCAGAATCATTAGATCATACTCAAGGCAGTGTGATTTCACCAAAAAAGTGACAATAATAACACGTGTTTAACTTTCAAGTGGGTAATTTGATGATTAACAAGATCTTTCTGGGAGTTTAGAAGATTGTTTTTAGGTAGGAAGTCAAAGAGCTGCGGTGTCTGGAGAGGAGTCTGCTCGTAAGCAAGTGAAGCTACAGACTTACTTCTAACAAAAAGAAAATAAATAATAAATAAATAAACCCAAAGATCCATTCAGGGCAAAGCCAAAACACAAGCATCAGAGTTGCTGGAGCCTCCTTGGATTTGGCACACTTAGGGCAGGGTCACACTTGGTACAATTGGTTTAGTCTTGTTTCGACTCACCAGGTTTTAAAGGTCCAGTACAGGTTTACTCAATGGACTACCAGGGCCACAATCCATCAGGTTTTCCATCTCTCCCTGCTCCAACTCACCTGATTCAAATTCAATAGATCCAACAGCCAATCAAGCGCTGCACAGTGACTCATCAAAGGGGAAGTTTGGTTTTATTTTTCAACCTGAACCTGTTTTCTAGCATGAAATATGTTCATTTACTCACCCAGACAGTTTGGTGTAACTTGAATTCCTTCAGGAGATATTTAGATCCACTCCAGATCAGCATATGCCCAATATAATGTAAGTAGTGCAGGCAACCTTGTGCAGCCTCTAAATAAGGCATTATCTGCCACAAACTCCTTCATTTCACCAATGTTTTGTTACAAAACATTAGTCAGACCCCCCTGTGAGCTCGAAGCTTACAGGTAATTCGCTTATTTCATGCTAGAAAATAGATCCAGATAGACAAAAAAACGAACTTCCCCTTTAACTTGTGCTGAGACATTGAAAACCTGCTGGAATACGAACCTCATAGGAACGAATTGTAACCCTGGTCGACTACAAACAGCCTCCGGTCACACTTGCAAAGTTGGAAACGTGCCATCATGCCACCACGTCATGTGACAGCACCTGCTTCACTCCAGTCCAGCGGGTGGCGCTAATAGCCATTTGAGTTGTTTAACACGTTTGACGTTTGACAACTGCCTGATGGCGAGCTTGTGTTGCTGCTGAGCCAACAAGAGCTGCTTATCATGTTTTTTAAGCCATGATGTTACCCCCCGCTCTTTGTACCTGGGATATACTCCAACTATGTCAAGTGTTACTGGCCCCTTAGGGTCAAATTCTGACTACATCCTTTAAAATCTGACCCTGGTGGAGCATACTGTGTATGATCAGCCATCACATCCCAAACCATCTCCAGGACAGCCTGCATGTGGCTTTCCTTCACTTCCAGTTGAAGGAAGACACAACTGTCTTGCCAGAAACCATCAGGACCAGTTAGATTCAACCTTAGCTCATTGGTTTTCTCCTGATCATTTTCAGAAGCTAAAGCTGAACTCTGTCTCCCAGTCTTCTCAGTTTTCTGCCATCTCTTCTAAAACTAATTGAGAGCAGCTTTTCTTGTCACATGCTCATCGAAAGTCAGTTGGTAAACTGGACCAAGAACACGAAAAGCATGTACGGGAAAGATGAGGCGGCTCTTTTCAACATCTGCTGATAGAAATGCTTCCTGGCCAGCATCATCTGCTATGCTGTTGCATTCTGGGGCAGCAGACTGACACTACTCGCCTGTCAAGGTGGTGTCAGAGAGGAAGATGTCCTGGAAATGATGCTGGTCAGTCAGGAATTCGCTCAGCAGCAGTTATTCCGCCATCGAACACCACAGGGCATCTTATAAGCAGTTCACCAGCCAAGCTGGTGCCATATGTGGAGAAAAAGTCCAGTTTCTTCACTTTTCTGGGCAACTTTGCAAACTTAAAACATCAAAGTCTTGTAGATGGTGTTGATTTTACTGAAAAGTGACAGATCCACACAGGAAAGATGCTGCAGAGAGAATATAGGGGTCAGAGAGAAGATGCTCTGACTTCCACTCATGCTGTCATCGTTCTGGAGCTTGGATTGTCTTTTACTTTCTGTTGTGTCACAGCCTTTTTTCTGCCTTTCTTCCTCCATCATTATCTCTCTTCCCTCCCTACCTCTCCCTCGCCTTAGAAAGAGACGATCCAGAAATAAGGCCATAAATAAGAAATCAACGGCCTTTTCTGTCCCACTGCATTACAGGCTTTTGATGAATGCTTTCTGCAGTAGTATTACTCACCAGCTTCAAATCAATGCGCTAATCTTTCCCCCTGCCAGATTGATTTCAGTGGCAGTGACAACAGCGCAGAGAGGTGCAGAACAGATCTGTACACTGTAAGCCATTTTCAAAATACTTGCAAACAAGTGTTATATGGGTGCAGCTGCTTAGGTAGATTAAGTTAGATGCCACATATCATAGAGGCATGAAAGCATAACACTGTGTACTGATTTCCAGTTGCAATACATCTTTAAATCTTTTTAACGCTGCTGATCTATCCCTAAAGGCTGAGCCCAGGCAGTTTAAATCCACAAAATTATGGGGTCAATTTTGTTCAAGGTCTCTGATGAGGTTGCTGAGGCTAGAGCTGCTAGTTGAAAGAGATTAAAAACCAATGTAGCAGGTCATCTTCCAATTCAAATGCATTTACAAACTTTAATATATATATATATAGTGTGTGTATGTTAAAAACCACCTATTATATATATATACATAGATATATCTATATATATCTACATATCTTATCTCGTGCACCTATTAGATACAGGGTGAGAACAGCATGATTTTGCTATTTAGACCTCGTTCTGACTCCACAAGACATGTAAACACAGTAATGGAGGAAGTTTCTCTTCAAGGTTCTGCTGTAAAAGTCAGCTTCCAACGAGAGAAAAAGAAGCCCTCGGGGAGTTATGTGAGGTAGTCAAGAACAGGACTATTAAGGCGAGACACTACAGACAAATAGGGTAAAAAATGTAACTAACTGGTGTCACCATGAAACTTTCCTGGTTTATTCCTCACATTGGGGCTATCATTTTTTGTACTGCAAGTTTTCTGAAATTTTATGTTTAAATATGCAAATTAGGTGTTATATAGCCAAAAATTTGCTATTTGCATACATTTCTAGGAAAAATCTAAACACACGATTAAACCAGGTTCAAAGTTTCTTCATTTCTAGGAAAAAATCTAAACACAGGTTCAAAGTTTCTTTTGAATTTTGTCCACATATTAAAGTCAAAAGTTTTTACAGAGGGGATTTTGGATATCTCTAGTTATCATTTCACAATTTAGAATATACTGTCAACAACCAGAAAAACACATTTTTGGCATATTTTTGGACTGAAATGTTCTATAAATCAGGCTGTGAATAAGATATCAATAAAATCCTTCAGTAAAAACTTTAAGAATACAGTCAGGAGCAAAACTTGAAAGTTTGGTTTCTGTAAGTGCTCCCAAAGTGGAGATTTTTTTGCCAGGAATAAGAGAAAAAAACTCATTTTGATAACAGGCTTTAAAATTTTGGATTGTAAAATTCTCCACATTTTTGTTCTATAACACAAACAGACATCAGATCCAATCAGATTCATGAGCTGGAAATATCAAGTTTGGTTGAGATGTCATCATTTAGGAAAAAGAGACCAGACATGACAGGGTTCAGACGAGCGCCATGGTGCTGCGCTCCGTTTAAAAACACCAACTTTAGCTGCATTTTGAGGAGATTTGGGTGCATCAGACAGTGTCATGAAATAAACTCCTAAAATGTTTATTTTTTTACGTTTTTTTTACACTAGTCTGAAAAAAAAGCATGTTGAAGGAGGAAAAAACAAAAATCCCAAAATTGACCAGGTGATGAAAAAACGGGGTTTTTACCTGTTGCGCCTCCCCTTACTGTGGGGAGGAGGTGAGACTGGAAGGTTTCGTGCTGATGGGGTTTCTGGCATTAACTCAAATCTGTTCCTGAGCAGTTTGTGTGTGTGTTGGTGTGTGAAGGATTACATCATTCTGCAACCAATCTATAACATCCACATGAACCTGATGATACGGCACAACAGCACAGGCAAAAAGTTTAATTCCTTATCCAAGGTCTGATTTTGACATTAGTAGGGACACGAGTAGAAAATGTGTTCTAAGGCTGTCAGATGTTTATGTGTTACATCATGCAATTTAGAGCAGATAAAAGATCCAAACAACCCAACTATCTAACTTATTCTTTAAAAATCTGACAAGAGCTTTGCAGCACTGAACATAGGAAGAGACGTACTGAGGATTTGGTGCATGCAGGGGCGTCGGACTGGAGCGAGGATAAACTGCACTGGTTTTCATTTTCCATTTTCAAATTTCTAATTAATGTCTTATTAATCATTTCTATGATGTGATAAATGAAAAAGATCTGTTGGCATATTTGTTTGACGTGAATTTTGTCTATACAAAAAATCAGTTTAATTTAGCTAAATATTAGATTAGTGCAGTGGTTCACAATCTTTTCTCAGCAGGATTCCCCCCTTATATCTATGATAATCCTGCTTCAGTAACAACTCTGCCATTTTTAACCTCTGTGTTGTTCATTCTCTTCTTTGTGTATCCAAGTGCTGTTGGAACTTATTTGGCTTCATACAGGCAGACAGTGTTTTTTCAGACACTGGACACGCTGGCGTCTCTCCTAATTACAAACCACTGACGATTACTTGAGCATTACCTGGCCAAGAAATGCTTCATCATATTTTCTTGTTTTTTTGAAGAATTGTTCAAATGTCATTGATTAATGATCCCATCATGCAGACCATGAAAACAGTGGTGTTGTTCTTTCCTTACTTACTTTCGAGGCGCAAAACTAACATCTGTCACAGATGGTTGCGTTGCATTGGTCCTTATCAAAGTCCCCGACTCATGTGCGAATGCAAAATGAAACAGTTGCCCTGGACAGGGGAGGTTCATAGAACCAAATTCAAGGCAAGTAGTTCCTAGAACTTCTCTGTCCAAATACAAGTGGTGCAAAATGAGTTGTGTTTAGCCTAGTTCCCCCCATAAAAAATCAAAGCCATTGAAACCAGTTGGAAAAGGCTACGATATGGGACTCATAGCATACCTTGTTGCAGGTGAGGCCCAGAGAACACGTTTCTCTAAGATGTGTGCTCAGTGGAAAATGACCTGGGGCCTCATTTATAAAGCTGCTTACGCACAAAACAGGGCCTGAAACTGGCGTAAGTGATTTTCCACGCAAAGTTTCTGATTTATAAAAACATACCTGGAAAATGTTTACACCTGTACGCAAACTCTGAACCTTGCGCACAGACATTTTGGAGACGGGGGAACTTAAGTCACGTTCAAGCATTTAACCATCATGTCAGACTAGACTCTCGTAAACCCCCGTCTGTTCCTGGATTGAGCCGTACAATCCATAAGCCTCATTTAAGAGAGCTACAGTACAGCTTCAGTTATATAGTGATGGCAGTTATTGGTAGGTTAACTGTAACAAGATGTGGAGGCTGATTGTAATTACTGAGTAAACGGTGACACTCATGTATGCTTCACAATGGATGCGCTGCACTGCCGGAAGATTATGGAAAAGAGGATAAAGGTGGAGAGAGTTTTTAGAAACCATGAATATTTCCTGGGCCATGATTACTGACTGATGCCGATAGATTCCCCAGAACAAACTTCCCGAACTGAGGATTCTTAGATCATTTCAGAGGGTCGCCAGACGATTGTAATTGCTGGCCCTCGAGGACCGGAGTTGCCTACCCCTGTCCTAGATCTATGTGTTGAACTGGACTCGACCAACCCACCGGAACCGTTTAATCCCCGTGCGCAGTTGTTGACTTCCATGTGTTCTGGTGTGCAGCAAGTCATTATGTTCATTCACCACTGCAGCAACATGCTGTCACTTCTGTTTGTCTGTGATTCCACTGTGAAGTCCAAATAATATGTTTTTTGGAGCCTCCACCTCCAACAAGCACCTCCACTTCATTCTCCATGAAACTGCGTTTTCTTGTCTCCTCGATCGCCACGATCAAGCTTTAAATGCCTCAGATCAGCTGGCTTATTTAAATGCAAAAATATCCATGAGGTGCTTTGCATTGACCCTTCATGGTAGAATGTGGGTGTGTAAGGGGGGCACATGAGCCAAATTCACCTGCTCAAACTTTCAGGGAGAGTGTGATTCATAAAGGGGAAATTGCTTGGATTTTTGCGTACGCCTGGTTTTATAAATCGGAATATTTTTCGGCGCACGCAAACTTTGGGTTTTGGCGCACGTGCACTTTTAGTATAGATCCTGCGCACAGTTTTATAAATGAGACCCCTGAACACCTCAGGACTGCTGGACATTGGAAGAGACATGTCCCTGCCGTCCCTACAGTACCTATTATACAGAGTCAGGGGCAGACTGGGACAACACTTCAGGCTGGGAATTTGATACCATCCCAGGCCACCACCACCTATTTAACTATCACTAAGAGTAAGTTAGATTCCATCACGCCACCAATAAGGAGATCCGAGAGGGGACACGACAACTCCCCGCATCCCGATGGTGTCTCATGAGTTTTACTGGGGCAGATGCTTTAAGTAGCTGCACGACTGATTGTTTATTTCAAAACCAAGTGCGACCGGAGCTGACTGTTGGAAATCGGAGAGCGGACCAGTTCAGCATCCAGGCCGGGAAATGTCCTGATATTCCCACCGGCCAGTCCTCCACTATACAGAGCAGACGTGAACACTGCCAATTCTTCAAATAGAACCAGTCTGCACCAGTAAAAAAAAACGCCCCCCATCATACTTGCAGTCATGTGGATGGTGAAACGGTTATCTGGGCTTGGACCATAAGGCTGCAGCATTCAGATTTACTCTCATCTGAAAACAGTCATTTTCTTTTACGTCTGAGGAGTTTCTCCAAGATCTCCACTGATTAGCACCCTTGCTGCATGGTCAGTGGGGGTTGGTGGTCTGACATTTCTTAGCAGGTTATTATTTTAATATTGGTACATTTTATATTCAGAGCTTTTAGTCAGTTTCATAATGCAACCCTGATCTTGTAATTCTCCAGAACCGTGTTTTACCCGGTCTTTATTATCTCAGCTGGAGGTTACAGACTCTTGAGGGTGTTGACATCAGCTGTATATGTCCGGTTGTCATGGGGATGGCTGAACTGGAAAAATCATATGATTTTGAACAGTATTTGGAAGCACCAGAACAAAATTAGTATTTTAATTTCTTTTCATCAGTTTCTGTGTCTAAAACGTTTCTCCTTTATTTTATTCTATTCTCTCCCAAATGTAAAATAATGAAAGAAAGAAATAGGCTAGTAAATGTCCTGCCATTGAAATAAATGAATATGTGAAGGACACTGCATTTTATGTAAAAAAAAAATTGGATCAAATTTCACGTAAACTCCGCACGTTTCTGCAAACAGATTTATCCAGCTCTGTATGTGTCAGGCCATCTAATAATTTATTAAGTCCAAATAATATCATGACTGTGATGTCTTTAGCTGCTAAATGACAAAACAAATCTTGCAATTTGAAGTTCGATACAAGGTTTTCCTTGTAAGATTCATACAATCTTGGTTGAGAATAAGGAAATAGAGATATCAACGAGGCAAACTGTGATTTTATACGGTAACCGGTGAGCACACAGTGCTACTATACACCCAATAAAAAGTAGAAATCATGTCAAGTCCTCTACCTGCTGTAAGAGTGGCTGCATCAGGGCAGTAATCAGGTTTTATCTAAGTGACAGACGTTTCAGAGTGAGAGCAGAGCCAGAAAAACACTCTGTGTGATGTGGGCAGAGCTCGGTGCAAGCCAGAAAAAGCAGAGCTCCCCATAAATGTTTGTTCACACTGCAGCCAAAGGAGGACAAATAATTTATTTTTCTGTCACAAGACAGCTGTTGACTAATTTGCATGGAAAGGAAAAGGTTGTAGAGAGTCTAGTAGTTTCAATTTGCTGCCTGGACCATCAATCTTTTTGGTGCAAAATCAGATCTGAGGATGACAACAAAACCAAAGACAAGACACAACAATATCTGGGTGAATTGTTACATCCTCCTAAGTACCAATCATAATCCAACAGCACATAACTGAAAGGCTGTAAAACAAGCAGCAGAGCTGGAGACATTAAAGTGGACGTGATGTCTCTTGTTACTGTTTCTGTGCTGCACATTTGCTGATGAATATGTGAGATGTTTGTGAAGGAAACTCAACAGTTATTTTACAGCTTTGATATAAACACGTCAGTGTGTCAGATTCTCCAGAAACAAAAGAGCCGGCCTATAAAAAGATGTACCCTACCTCTGCAGATGGAGCAGACCGCAGCCACTCCCACGCTTGGGATGAAGGCTGGGTTGGAAGATAGACAGATTTAAGAGGAACAAGATGTGACATCATGTTTAGAAAAGAAATAATGTCACCTGGAGAACTGAGGTCAGCTTCACTGGAAAATTTAGATCAGAAACTTTCATAGTGTTTGTTTGAGGTTGGATAATGAAAAACCAGATGTGATTTTCAAATGAAGATATTCTACAAAAATAGTTTCCAGTGCAAAACCAGGATAGACAGACGCTGCACTTTTAATTGGTAAATTTTTGTCATATTTTCTGAATAGAAAATGTGCTGTTGTGAGTTTTCATTGTAATAAACTTTTTTTTTTGTTTGTTGTTTTTTTTTTTTTTTCAAATTTTGAGTGATTTTTTGGGGTCTCATACACACTCAAAAATAGAGGTACCAATTTGTACTTAAAAGGATAAAAAGCTTGTCGCTGGGGGGTTCCTTTTTGAAAGACATTTCTGTCTTCGGTCCTGGTCCATTTTTGTACCATATCAAGCTGTATGAGTTAATAGAGTACAATTAAACCAATTAAAAATGATGAATAAAAGTCAATAAAGTAGAGATTATGACAATCAATCAAAGATGCTAATAATAAATGAATAATTATTATATAAATATTAGGCCAAACACATATATAATTATACATATAATTTAATTATTACTATGATTATTGTCAAAATCATAATTTAATAACTATAATTGACCTATGGCTAAACCACGCCCCCAAACGCGATGAGCCAATCACAGTGCGCACAGCTATCCCATACACTCGGACATTCTCTGCTTGAACGTCCATTGAAATGCATTGAAGTTAGTTTTTAGTGTTCTTTTTAGTTTAAAATGGTCAAACGTGTGCATGGGGTACATGCAACTCCGATACTAGGTATCTTGAGTGGCTGGGTGACAGGGCGTATTTTTTTGCCTTTTACCAAGTCACATCAAGCCAAAGTTATGCGGCAGACCTCAACATCAACTGAACGTGGATAAAATGAACAAGGATGTCTACATCTGTTCTAAGGTAAGGGAACATCGTATTCGAGGCAACATGTTGTCACTTTGCTTGAAAGAAATATGAAGTTACCTTCCCTAACGTTAGTTTAAGTTGGCTAACGCTAGCTAAACATGCTAGTTTTGGTACGTGGTAACGGTAAGACGCTGTCGTGTAGTACAGGTGTCGTGTAGTAACGTCGATAACGACGCGCCTCTGGCTTCCAAGCTTCAGCCAGATTGCTCCGCTTCCGTGGCTGTTTGATCAGTTTTTGTCAGATGATCACTTTTTGGCACAACAACAGCAGCCGTGCAGCAGTTTGGGCAAGAAACTGAGGGAGCACGCACTAGTCACATTCAGAGATTCACAGGCTGATTTCTACTCCCAGTTTAAGACTTCTGAACAATTTCTTTTTGTTTGTTTGTATTGTTTTTATGTTTTTTAATTTATCTTGTCACGATCTCTCTGTCTGATCACGCATCTGCTGTCCGTGTTGACAGCTGTCATCTCCCGAGATGTCACATAGCGCCTGTCACCGAATGTTTGTTTGTCCGAGTGAGTGGAGGGGGCGTGGCTTAGCCATAGGTCAATTATACTACTGTTTAGAAGTACTGCTATTTATAGTTATACAGAAATGTTGTACAAAAAATGTTCCTGTCTCGTACCTCTATTTTTGAGTGTGTATGTTCATAAGCCAGGTTAAATAATAATAAAAAAAAAAGATCAGATCATAGAGGGGAGGGTGTGTTTAAAAAGATATGCCACATATGGTGTGGTAAAAAATTTTATGTGGTGTAAAAGGTTTAATGAAAAGTATTCAGACAGTCTCGGACCCCTCAGGGTTATCAGGATTTTGCTGAGTTGTGACAAAGTTTAAATGTCACTTCTGGTGATAAATGGCTTTCACAGTGAAAGCTGCCACCACTCAACAATAAATAATATTTTCATCTGGAAGCATCTGCTGAAGTCTGATGGAAACGGGTGGTTACTGGCTTTTAGGCTGCACTTACATTGGTGCGGTTTGGTCCACTTTAAACTGGTCCCAAGTGGTCCACAAAGACAGTCGTCAAGGATTTCAATATCTGTATAATAGAAACAATATTATAACAGCAATGAATAAAATTAAATTAAATAGCATTTATTATTATTATTGTTCTTATTATTTTATTTTTTTTATTTCATTTGTTATTTTATTATTTCTATTTTTTATTTCTTTAAATCATTTTTTTAACATAACTATTTGACAAAAATTTGTGACTCTGTCATCCATGTCAGTGAGGATATGAAACAATATTTGTCTCAGCATCTTATTTCAATTTCTTATATGTAAAACTAATATCAGTGCAACAGTTGGACTCACTAGCACATGCATGTAGCGATTCAAAGTCTGGAAACTGAAGTTGTCTTTCTGCCTTTTTAATTGTAAAAACAAAGAACACAAAGAAGAAACTGGTCTCTAGACTTTCCTGAAAAATTAAACTAAAATACAACGTAGATCGGAGCAACTGTGTTGTTCCGTGGTCCAGTGGCTTGTGATCTAATTATTAGGAGATTTTACTCATGTCAGTTTAATATCCAATCAGAAATGAGCAACATACAATATGTATTTAGTCTCTGGTGAAATATCCTCTACCACAACACAAAAACTATATTAGCATAATAAAAGTACATTAATCACGTTATGATACTAAAATAATTAAAAACTAGGAATGTCAGATATTATCGGCCAATATCAGCGTTAAAATGTGATAGTGGAAAATATCGGTATCAGGTTTATCGGACTGATATTGTTTTACTAACGAAATCTTTGGAGATCTTGTTCCGTTACAAAATATCACGGTTGTTGCATCAGCATCGGTCCAGCATGTATAAAAGTACCTGTTATTGTGGAAGAACTTCATATCCCAGCATTCCTTTAAGAGTCATGTGACCACGGTGCAGCTGCTGCTGCTACAGACTGACTTGCTTTGAAGCTGCTTATAATATGTCTGGTTTTAAGTTGTTGGTTAAAGGGACTAAAGGCAGGAATGGTGAAAAAATAAACGTGCATGTCCAGTTTTTTTTTTTTTTTTTTTTTTTTTTTTTTTTTTTTTTTACTTGTCCTGTCCAGCATCGAAGCAAGCAGAATGGAAATCTGATTGCTTTATTCTGTTGAACAGTTTTGCTTTATCAAGCGGAGCTTTATGAATATAAGGCTCCACTTGATATCATGTTTATTCATTTTATTTCTTTATTTAAACATTTGTCTATTACACCATTCCATTTCATACTGCTGGGCCTGACAAGGGAGAAATGAAAGTTAACAGAGGTAATGATAGAAAGTGAAACAGAGAGAGAGGAGTAAGGAAGAGGAAGAGAGAGAGGAGAGAAAACATGAATCCACTTACACAGTTCACTGGTACATCTGTACCGCGATCCTTAAACAACCAAGGTCTCTGTTGGAAAACAAAACAAGCAATCCCCTACAGGAGGACCTGCAGGTGGCTTAAATATCCTCAGATCATACAAACACACGCAGAACTACGCAGAGAAGAGGTACAACCTAGTCAGCGCAATGGGAAGTAGAGAAGAGGTACAACCTAGTCATCGCAATGGGAAGTAGAGAAGAGGTACAACCTAGTCATCGCAATGGGAAGCAGTGTCACAGTGTCAACATGCATAATAAAGGGTGCTCCGTGGTGATACAGTCATGCAGATGCAGCCTCGTCTCCGCAAGGAGGAGGAAGCCCGCAAGGCTCACGACCCAGGCCCCCAGCAGCCACCCAGAGGCCCAGATCCCAGCTACCCCCCCCCCCAAAGAGCGGACATGCATCCCCCGAAGGGCGGCAAAAGGCGGCCCCAGCCGGAGCCCCCCGCAGTCTGGAGGCCCAGGCCCCAGCGGACCAAGACCAGCAGCTGCCGACCCCACCGGGCGCCGGGCGTCCCCCGGAGCGGAGACAGCGCCGGGCCCAGGGCCCAAGCGCCCAGGAGCAGCCACCCCCCCCCGGACCCGGGCGGCCCAACCGAAACCCAGGAGGACCGGACCCCCCCAGACGACGCCCCCCCCAGGGCAGGCCAGCCCCCACCCCAAAGTCCCTGCCCCATACACCTGACACCAGGGCGCCACCACCTCTACCACCCCCTACCCCGCCACCACGCTCGCACACACACTCCCCACACACCTACCCCAACACTAGGGCTGAAAGATATACCGTCACCGCCCCCACATCGAGACACAGGCACCCAAGACATCAATACCGCAAGAGCAACCACATACAGGATACAGATCCCCCCTGCGCCCGCCCCGCACAAAAAGCCCCGGAAGCCACAAACAAAACCGCACCCCCCACCAAAGCGCCCGGCCCCCAACCAACCCGCAGCCACACCGCACCACACCGACACCAAGATGCCCGGCACGAATACCGAGATACGAACCTCCGCCCACACCGCCCAGCCCTACCCAACACCTCCGTGTACCCCCCCCACACACACATACACCCACCCACTCCGCTCTCCGACCTTACATACCCACACTCACTCCTCTCTCCACCCCCAACACTCTCCTCCCTCTACCGTCCACACCTACCCCCACCTCCTCATACCCTCTAACACACACATGCACTCCCCCCACATAACTGCACCAACCCCTCCCCACCCCCCCCACACATACGCCCCCACCTCCCTATACCCCCAATACCCCATACAGTCCCCCCTTACATGTCCAGCCCCGCCCATCCCTCTGACCTATCACACTGCCGCCCTTCCTTCCTTCAGCCCCTCATGACCATCCCTAATAGACACTCACGAGCATGCCACTCCTTCCTCCATCCCCCCTTTCCTCCAACCACTTACCCACATCTCCTCCCTCTTCCAGCCCAAGTTCCTCCCTCCCACATTTCCTCTTTCACACTCTCATTCATTATTCTCACATACCCACCTCTCTCTTGCCCATGCCCTCGTGCCTCCTGAGTGGTAGCTCGGGCCGGGGAAGGAGCCGCGAGCTCCAAGCCCCCAACACGTTCCCCCCCCCACCACCACCCCCATCCCCCACCCCCGGACGCAGCAGGCCAGGCATCCCCCAGGCCAGCAGGTCCCCCGCAATGCAGCCAGCCTAAACCACTGGCGCGTGAAGTAGCCACTGTCCCCCCCTCCCCCCAGTAGCGCCCGGGAGACCGGGGTATGAAAGGACCCTGTCCCCCCCCCACCCCCCCGCTCATGACTGTGTGTGTAAGATGTGTGTTGTTTGCAGTTAAAACTAAGGGGCAGTGCCAAGTCATGCCAGGAGTGGGGTCGCGTAGGGGGCATGACCCCCCAACCGGCCCCTCCCTCCTTCCACACACTATATGGCCCGCCCCTCAGAAGTGGTTGTGAGCTGTTGTTATTTTATGTGTTTAGGTGTCTAAGTGTGGTTAAAACTGGGGAGCAGGCTGCCTCTAGACGTGGCAAGCAAAGGCACTTTGGTGCCCTCCCTCACCACGCCCGCTTGACACGCACCCTCCCCAAAACCCTACGTGTGTGTGTGTGAGGTAGAGCAGGGGGGGGGGGTGGGTCTTGGGAAAGGAGACCAGGGGGGTATGAATTCCCCCCTGGAAGGAGAGCCGTTACCGGCATTAGGTACCCCTGCCTCCCGGGATCCCCCCAGGGCAGAAGGGGCAGGCATGGCCGCCCCCACGGCCCGGCGTCCGGCGTTCACCACAGAGGGGGCCAGCCTCGGCCCCTGGGGGCGCTCGACCACGCCAGGCCAGGGAGGGGGGAAAAGGGACGGGAGCGGAAAGGGTCGGCGGAGGGGCCAGAGTCACCGGCCCAACATCCCCAGGCCTCGCAAACCCCCCAAGGGGCACGCAGAGCTGCTATTTTTTTTTTTTCTCCCCTTTTCCTCCCCCCCCCCCCCCCAACCCGACACACACAAACCCCACCAATGCACCACCACCCCCGCACCCAAACACCCATCATCCATGCACCCCCACCCACCCACCCATCTCCACACACCCCCACAGGCAGCCACACACACACACAACCGCATTCACGCCCCCCCTCCAGTCACACACCCACCCACACATACCAAGGACGGGGGCCACGGGGCCACCCCCCCCCCCCCCCCACGCCACAAGCCCACCGCCCCCAGCCCCCGGACCACGCGAGACCAACCCGCACGAGACCACCAGCGCAGGCCAGCCCCAACCGACACAGCGGCCGGGCGGGACAGGCACCCGGCGTGGAAAAGACCCGGCCACCCCGCAACCCCCCACCTCCACACACTAGAGCTGAACGATATGTCCAGTTTTTTTAATGCTAATGGTTGATGTTAAAAACCAAAAAAAACGAGCCCATCCGCGTCTCTCTCTGTTGCCTCTAACAGGCTGTGTGCTGCATAATGCGCTGCGATTCGGTGACCGAATTTCCTGCGCTGTCCTGTGGATGTGACGTCAGTTGACGCTGCATACGCGTCCCCGACAGTTTTGATACAGGAAGGAGACGGTCGCAGTGGATTCTAACACTGCAAGGGATGGTTATGGATTCTTCTGCCGAGGGCAAACGATCCAGATCAACTGAAAGACACTAAAAAGTGGAACTACGGAGAAAAAGACTTTATAGCTTCAGTTTATGCGTGCTGCCGTGAAGGCTTGGCACTCCGCGGTGCCAGTTGCATGCATGGCTACAACTAATATTGTTCAGTAACTGTTACTAAAGCTAACTCATCATGAGTAATGTCAAAATAAAAACATTGGAGAAAAAAATGTTTGTTGAGATGAAGTCACATTTAGTTTTGATATTTTCTCTATTACTGTATGAATTTCTGAAACTAAAGACCACAATGTGATGCACTTAATTTTTGGAAAAGTCTAAAATAATCAAACAGTAGCCTACATGATGGTAATGTCTAACCACTTGTTTTCCTCATGTAATCTGCCTTTATCACTCATGCTGATGGCAAAATGATAGGATGCATGGGTGTATTTGCAGTGAATAAAGTGTAAACTAACTTAATTCACTTTTGGACTGTGTTTTAACAGATGACAGCTGAAGCCATTCTCCGCCTGGTCAGTGATCCAGTCCTCCCATTCTACCCTCTGGACATTGCTCTGGATGTTCAAAACAAACTCAAAGGTAAGAGCAATGGTAAGAGAGCTATTAGAGTCATAAGTGGAAGTGGGTATAGCGATTATACAAACTCAATATTCATACAGTTTAAATTTATTGAAACTTCAAGAACAGATAGAGTATCATATTTAAAAATTTATTGAAAAAGCAAAAAGTAATTTGTTACCAAACAGTATCCAAAGTAGATTTATAAAAAGAGAAGGTAAATACAACTTAAAAGGAAATTAGATTTTTAGAAAAAAAAATAGATTTAGTAGTGAAGGAAAGATGTATTACACTTTAAGGTGTCAGTTTATGGACCAATATTGGCCGCGTTTCCCAGATTAGTTAAGACACTCTTAACGCTGAGGTCCTCCTTAAGTCACTTCTTAAAGGTGCCTTGTTTGGACGTTGCGTTTCCCAGATGCGCTCTTAACTCAGGAGCTTCTTTATTTTCAGGAGCGGCCAGACCCACTCTTTCGACCCTTCTTTAACGTTCCCCCTGCTAAGGGAACAACAGGCCCATCTACTGGTCACTTTTGGAAACGACACTATTTCCCGTGAAAAAAAAAAAGTAGAAAATGGAAATTATTAAAAATGGACCTATTCACGGATCAGTTGTTGTATTTTGAGTCATGTTTTCTCACTCATGTCATAATGTCAATCATCTATGATGGAAGAAAACTGTAGTTACCGAGTGAATGACAGAAAATATTGTGGTTAAGTTTAATCATTATGGCAAGATAGGCCTCCCTATACTTAGCTTACGTTAGATAAAGCTGTGGGTATCAACCACAGAAACAAAAACATTGCGGTAGGAATTGTACGCAAATTATACGCAATCTATGAGGACTCACGTCATATTTACGCATTTGTCAGCTGTTCATGATGAGATGCACCTGCTTCGCTCAATAAAAGCATGGCCATTTACGCATACCCGTATCAGACATCATGGCTGCTTTACAGCAAATTTTGGTAGCAAACCAACAGCGTCGCCGTAGACGGAGTGACACTGTGTATGTACATGCTTTCATGCGCCAGCATTACAGTCCTCTAGATGTGCTGTCAGATCGCGCTATTCAGATGCGTTACAGGCTACCGCGCGACGAAATCGAGCGGATCATTCAAATAGTTGCTCCACACATCAGGAGGCCCACAAGGTGCAACTTTGCTCTGAGCCCAGAGGTGCAGTGCCTGGCTGCGTTGCGTTTCTACGCGGTGGGGAGCTTTCTGGAGGTAGTGGGGGATGGAACCGGACTCAGCAAGGCGTCGGTGTCAGTCGATCACACTGCAAGGGCTGGATGGGGACATTTTCAGCGCTATTGATTGCCATGCCCTGGCCTTTGCTTCTATGTCTTTTTTCCCCTTTGTCCCTCCAAAGAGAATGCTTTTTTTACCTGCCACTTCTTCAATCAGAATCGCCATCTCCTCTGGCGTGAAGGCCGGAGAGCGCTTCATCCTCTTGGTGGGGTTCCCTTCAGCCATTACGTCAACAAATAGCGTCAGAATGACCATTATTTATAGGGCATCTGTAAATTTCCAATCGCCTACACCTGTTTAGCACAATTTGGCCAATTACACAATATACAATGAGCTTTTCAATGAATATTTGCAATCACTGGTAATCACATGCATATTTTTAACAGTTTGTCTTCTTGCACAAACACATAAACATATAAATGGGCTCAATATCAGCGTCGGAAAATAACCTCCACACTAAATGAATGGTGTCGATCGGTATACCTGACCTCGATTGCTTTTTTTTCAGCACCCCCGGAAGTGGATAGCTTCTGTTAGGACCTTCTAAAGATGTAGCGTGGCCAAGACGTTTCTCAGGAAATAAGAACGCGTGAAAGAAGCAATCTGGGAAACGGGCGTATCTTTGCGATCCTTTGTTGGGAAGAGCTTCCTTGAGGCCTTCTTTAATCCAAAGAAGAATCTTAACTGGGAAACGCGGCCATTGATAGTGGGATAAAACAATCTAAATCTGTTTCTGCATTTTAAAAAAACGTTTAAAATGATTATGAAGCAATATGGTACTAGATAAGATGATTCTGTTGTGTAATATTTTTTCTTTGTTTCTATTTGGTGTAGTTTTCTTTGGTGTATTTGAAGTAGGGCTGTAAGAGTCTTCTTAGCTGAATAGCTTTTTCTAAGATATGAATAAGGGGCAGATATAAGTTTGTCCTTTTTGCTCCTTTTCATTCATGATTTCTTTTAGTTGCAACATTAATTATTTATATTTATCATTGAATGAATGAAATCAATAAACAAATTGAAATCGAAAAGGTGAAAATGCTGGTGATGGTGGAGGAAAGATGACGTGCACGGAGGATCATTTTCCACATTAGCTGGTGGAGACTGAAACAGTATTACATAACATGAATATGAAGAATGGAAGAACATCTGTCTCCTACATGGGAGCTCTTTTTGTCAATTTAAAGTCTAACTTCGTCAAGCAAGTGCAGAGATTCTGGTGTTTGGAGACAGAAATACACACACTTTACATGGACATGAGACTAGATTACTTTAGTGAAAAAGAAAAAGGAAGACAAGAAAAAAATGGACATTTTAAACAACTACCAAACTGGCTCTGACACACAATGTCAGTGAGCTCATGCTGTTACGATGAGCAAGTACATGTGGGGAGAAGTGACTTTGATAAAAACGCCCAAAAGCATAAAAACTTGGAAAATAAAAACTGAATAACTGCAGTTTTCCTTGAAGGTAAAGTGTAAAATAGGAGGTAGCAATCATTTCAGGAGGTTTTATTTATTGATGGAGTTTCTGGAGCAGCCATTCATAATGAAATTGTTTTGGATTCTCTGTTTGTGTGTCTAACTGGCAAACCGATGCACCGCCTACAGTAACAGCAACACTCAGTTTTACCTTTTTACTGTGTGCAGCTGCACAGGCTAACGTGCTAATACATTTAAGTGAGTGTATGTGATTGATTTTTGCATCTTTGTGAGTTTCCTGTTTGTTGTCGCATATTTGGAGTTGATGCTGAAGCTGGATGACGACTTAGTTGAGATGAGTTATGCATCTGCATAAAATTCCAAGGCAGCAGCTGCTGAACACAGACGCTCTGCAGCCGTCTGTGTCGTATCCCAGATTCATCTTGTTTGTTGTATAGTGCTTGATAAAATATCCCCTCTGAAACTCAACAGAATCACAGAGCAGCGCGTACACCTGCTCTGGCCCGTAAGAGCAAGTCCTCTCTTATCAAAATGGTACCTTATTTTGTCTCACTGTGATTTTTCTAAGAACGCATCCCAATCGGTCTGGAATCTGCTTTGTGACACAGCCATTAAAATTTGAGATTACAGTCTACAGAATTATTCATCCATGGGCGTAGGTTTGATTCTGATACAGGGAGGGACATGAAAGTGTCCCACAAAGGCCACAAGTTTTCTTTGCACATCATAGATATTAATTTGCAGCGTCATGTTGTTTAGAGGACAGGAAATGTAAATAAACAAAAGTATGTTCAGTAAATGACCATTTCTTTTATTTTGGCAGAATCCAGGATTATTTTACTTAAAGGTGATATAGAAGATGTTCCTTTGAACAATTTTTACAATATTTGATGAAATTTGGTTCACTGCCCAATAAGGTATGATTAATTAAAAGCTTTTAACTGCTGACGACACGACCTTAACTTCCAGTAACTTTGCCATACAACAACACACCAAGACAAAATAAGTAGTTCTGTGCAGTTAGAAGTTAATCAGACGTGTATTTATGTAAATATCAGATGTTTAGGAGGCTCAGCTAAATGCTAATAGCTTTTCAGTTGCAAACCTAGCCGTGAACCGTGATGTGTCGTCAGCGACATACAGAGTTGAGGTCCATTAAGTTACATGTATAATCTAAGCCGTGGAAAACATGAAAGATGCTCCAGAACAGCTAGATTGGAACTCCGTCAGTCTGTCCCAGGGCAGCTGTGGCCACATACGTAGCTTACCATCACCAAGTATGAATGAGGAGTGAATGAATAACGGACCTACTGTGAAGCTTTGAGTTCCTTGATAGGAAAAAAAGCGTGATATAAATCTAATCCAGGCCTGGCCAACCCGCGGCTCCCGAGCCGCATGCGGCTCTTTGCCCGGTTTCATGTGGCTCTTCTGTTCATGTCTAATTTTGTGCTTGTGATTTTTAAAAACACTTTATTTGTATTTTTTAAATTATCAAATAAAATCATCATATTCATCATATTTTACAAATGATCTTGTGCTTATATTTTTTACGTGCATCTCATTTCAAAAGATGTATGTTGACGTGGAGCTTGAACTCTACAGGGTTTCCCTTCAAGTCTAGGAGGGAAACCGCATTACCCAGCCATTAAGAAGCCTAGCTAGTGTAGGCTTACCAAGTTCACTCTCAGAATGGCAGGGAAAAAATGCACAGCAAAACGAAAATATGAAGATGAACACCGAACGTTTTTAATGGAGTGGGAAAGTTTGTTTTTTTTTGTTGAACGTAATGGCAAGCCATTCTGCCTTATATGTGAGACATCGTTAGCGCATTTCAAGGCTTCAAATCTTCAGCGGCACTTCCGTTCACTCCATGCAAACATTGACCAGGAATTTCCAAAGGGGACTGAACTTCGCAAGAAAAAGCTGGCCACTTTGAAAGGTCGTGCAGAAAAACAGACACAGCTGTTCCAAAAATTTATGAAGCATTCAGAAACCGTAACGCTTGCATCGTATCAGCTTGCTTGGAACATTGCACGGGCTAAAAAGCCATACAATGAAGGGGAGTTCATCAAAACGTGTGTCAGTGACATTATTGAAATCTTATCTCCTGAGAACGGCAAACTAAAACGGACGGTGTCAGACATTCAACTATCCCGCCACACAGTTGAACACAGGATAACTGACATTAACGTGGCAATCGAGTCACAGTTGCACTCCGACTTGAAAGCCTGTGAGTATTTTAGTGTCGCTTTGGATGAGTGTTGCGATATCCAAGACAAGCCTCAGCTGGCAATATTTGCACGGTCTGTGTCAAAAGACTGTGTTGTGATTTAGCTTGGGCAACCACAATATATATATAGCGTCACTATGTATGATATTAATATTAATATTAATATTTCTATTAATATCAATACTAATACAGCCTCGGAGCACCACCTTACTTATTTGATATGTAATGGAAGCAAGGAAAACCATTAAAGTCTTAAATCAACTCTTAGATTGATTTAATGAAGTGATCAGTCTCAGGACGCTTTCATGAGTTCTCGCTTGAAGTGACCTTTCATGATACATCAGAAAAACCACAAACAACGACTAGTTAAGATAATACGGAGTATTTATTAACTAGTCTACAAACTACATGAGATAATGTATGTACAAAATATATACAAGAAATATGTGAGCAAGATGATCAACCAAAAGTTATCTTGTGAAAGAAATGTGAGATGGTATGAAGATGAAACATAAATTAATTAAACTTCAGTTAATTAATAAATGTTCAAAGAAAAAAAAGAAGGAAGGATTTCTTAATCCAACTAAACAAAGTTAATCTGGGTCTGGTAAACCGTAGGCCTGGATTAATTCACTATCACCAACTTCTTGTGACATCAGATCATATTTCATAGCAAATGATCAGGATTCTCCTCAGAGGTTCCGTCTGACTGAGGTGCTTCACTCACGCCCTGGTTCTGCTGGACTGTTCCTCAAATCCTTTGGAAGATTGTCGGGTGGATGTCCCCCAAAAATCCTCCCGATCTCCTGGAAGTTCATCCGGCTCTCTGCGGGCGGTCAGCTCAGTGGTGGTTCTGGTTCGTCCTCTCTCTCTCATCCGTCTCCCCAGAGACGTGCAGCTTCAGGACTGATGTCACGGGATGGTTGATAGTAAAGGTGATTTGGGTTAAAGTCTTCTTCTCTCCATCACTCCTCCGAGTGATCCATGGTTCTGAACTCTGCTGAGTTCAGAGCAGGTTTCGTCTCATTCTTTCCCCATTGTTCCAAGTTTCTTCAGTTCTGCCTTGTTCGTTCTTCTTCTCATCAGATCTCGTTCTCTTTCCAATCTCTCCAATTCTGATTCTCACTGTTCAGAGCTTCGCGCTCTGCCTGGCAGTGGAATGTGGCTTGCAGCTTGTCAGCCAATGGGAAGCTGACAGAGTCAGGTTTCATCCAATAGTCAGACACATCTCAAATGATCATTTGATTATCAGTTGAGCTTAATGGTTATAAACATCAGTGAATTCTGAGTGAGGCATGTGTAAAATGGATCAATTATTCAGACATGATGAAATAAAATGAACACAATAAAATAAAATAAAGCAAAGATCTGAATTATATGAATAAAGAAAGACATTGAATAAACAAATCAGCTAAACAGATAAAACAGGATTAATCTTGATGATTTAAGATTCCTGTAAAGAAACTACATGTGTTAGACATCATTTGATATGAGGAAGTCCATTTCTAACATAAAAGTGGATTTCAGCAGTTGGGTAAAGTGTCTCTTTCTTCACCTTTATGCAGCAAATCCTGGAATGCATGTGATGCGAATTTGGGGAAGAAACATGTAGTTTCTAATCACCAAAGTATGTCATGTTGCATATCAAAAGAAAAGTCTTCATCATGAGATTAACATGAGCTTACTTTCCTGATAATATAAAACAGTTCTTGGATGTTAAGAACACATAACAAAATTGGCTATAAGGAACCAATTTATAGCGGGTCATAAATACTGTGAAGGAGTATCTCCAAGTTTGGAGGATGGGTTCAAAGTTCACCGATTGGACTGTTTGTTTTACCAAAATGCAGGTCCTCTCCTGAGTTGCTCTCAGGACCGTAAATTAGTGATTACTCAGAGAAGGTCCTTCTCTGAGCAAAATTCCTCCTTGGGACGTCTGTTTTACATCCAAACGTGGCCTTTATCAATCAGTATGTGTTCCAAAGTATATTTGGTTAGATGTGTGTATCCTTTTGCTGGGACCTTTGGACTTGAGATCGCTACAACTGTGTGATCAAAGAAGAACTGCTTGATATTGTACCCTTAAGAGACAGAATGCGCGGCATAGATGTGAAAGAAACAATGATGGCTGCATTGGTGAAAGCAAATCTGCCCATATCAAAACTAACTGCAATAGTCACAGATGGAGCACCAGCCATGATCGGATCTGTGAATGGGCTTGTGGGGCTGTGCAAAGCCGACCAAACTTTTCCAGAGTTTTGGAATTTCCACTGTATCATCCACAGGGAGCAACTGGTGTCTAAATCGCTGAATTTAGACAACGTGATGAAGCCTGTGATGGAAATTGTCAACTACATCCGCACACATGCACTTAACCACAGGCAATTCAAAAATCTCATCGCAGAGCTGGACCAAGATCTTCCAGGTGACCTGCTGCTGCACTGCACTGTAAGGTGGTTGTCAAAGAGCAAGGTGCTTTCTCGCTTCTTTGAGCTGTTGGATGCCGTGAAACTGTTCATGGAAGAAAAGGACAAGCACTATCCCGAGCTCTCAGACCTAAAGTGGATTATGGATCTGGCTTTTTTGGTCGACATGCTGTCTCACTTGGACAGACTGAACCTGACGCTGCAGGGTAAGTCAAAAATACTGCCTGACCTGGTGCAAAGTGTGTTTGCATTCGTCAACAAACTGAAGCTGTTCAAGACGTACATTCAGAAGAGGGATTTAACGCATTTCCCCTCTCTGCTAAAAGCCAGTGGGCAAGTCACGGGCGCTGTTCTGAATAAGCAAACAGCCAGATATGCAACAATGGTTGAAAACCTGCACGGACACTTTGTGACCCGGTTCCGTGATCTTCAACAGAAAAGGTCACAGATTATGCTCGTTGTCGACCCGTTTAATGCGGAGACGGGCTGTTTGAAAACCCCGCTGGTCACAGATGAGGCTGCTGCAGAGCTGGAGATCATCGATCTTTGTGAGGAGGACCAGCTGAAACCTGCTTTGAGAGAAGGGAGCATCGAGTTCTGGAAAAGTGTACCAATGGAGAAGTACCCCAATGTCAAACAGGCTGCGCTTAAGATACTGTCAATGTTTGGGTCAACATACGTCTGCGAGTCTGTCTTCTCTACCCTGAAACATGTGAAATCAAAGCATCGATCTGTCCTGACAGACACACATGTAAAGGAACTGCTTCGTGTGGCAACAACGGACTATAAACCAGATTTGAAAAGGATTGTGAAGGGAAAAGAATGCCAGAAGTCCCACTAAGAAACATGCATGGTAAGAGAAAAATGTTATTGTGAATTATTATATTTTTGTTTGTAGACACGGACTGAATATTGAACTGTCATTATTTGTGAGACATGCGCACAGAGTTCATAGTTTAAAATGACTGGTTCGTGATCTTTGTTCTGCTGGAGTCAATTCTTGTCTTCAAAATGTTGATTTTTGACATTTGCAGTAAATCTGGCAGTGTTGTGCCCACTGATCAAACTGAAAACTGAGTGATCAAGAAGTCTCATGTGTTTAAGAATAAACATAAAACAACAAATTTATTGATTCCATTTATTGATACCATTCTTCAAACTATTCTATTCCATATCTAACTAATCCAGGGTCAAACACAGAGGTCTCTGTGAATGTAAGAAAGACAGCAAACGGAAGGATGGGTGTAGTTCATGTGTGCCTAAGTATGATGTGGCTCTTTGCAGCTACACTGTAAAAATTGTGGCTCTTAGCTTCTAACTGGTTGGCCACCCCTGATCTAATCCATTATTATTTTTAATATTATTAAAAACCGCAATGAAGCCATACTGTTTAGGCTATAAAAATATACTAAATGATGTTGTTTCGGGTAAATTATGGATGGCACCCGCTCAGGACACTTGGATTACATTGGACGAGCACTATGGAGGAATATTGACAAGTTTTTGTGGACTTTTATGGACTTTTTTGGTTTAGTCGCCGGTGAACCCCATTATATGAAAGTTCGGGGAAAATGAAAACCTGTCCAATATCCGGCTGCATTTGAGATATTAAAAAAGTGCTCCAGAGTCTTGCTCAGCATGAGGGAGAGTAGAAAATGAACGCACATCATTCTGTGGGTGTACTATTCCTTTAAAGGAGTGGTCGGGGAAGGAGCTGTCAATCTAGCAGGCTGGTCTTCCGCAAGCGCTTTATTCAAAAACTTGCTAGCACTCTCTACTTTCTGAATTGCCACAAACATCTCCGTAACAAGATAACCTTTTTTACATGGCAGACTAAAGTTGTGCTCAAAAATAGAGTTCATGCCCTTCGATATATCATTCCACTGTCTTTAGCTTTTATTACGGCAGCATTCACTGTGGCATTGTTTCGATAAGCTTCTGCAGTGTCATAAGATTAATTTCCATCCAGTGTTGCAGTAATTTTTCACCAACATCTTGTACTGATGGAAGAGTCCGATCACTGTTTAAAGCCTTCAATGGCACATTCCAAATATTCTCAATGAGGTTGAGGTCTGGACTCTGTGGTGGCCAATCTATGAGTGAAAATGATGTTTCATGCTCCCTGAACCAGTCTTTCACAATCTGAGCCCCATGAATCCTGATGTCATCTTGGAATATGGCTGTGCCATCAGGGCAGATGGAATAACCTGCTTATTCAGTGTAGTCAGGAAGTAAGCCAACTTCATTCTTTGGACACAAAATGATGCTGAACCTAGACCTGACAAGCTGCAGCAACTCCAGATCATAGACTGTCCCCACAGGCTTGTACAGTAGGCACTAAGCATGATTGCTGCATCACTTCATCAGCCTCTCTTCATACCCTAAAGCTCCCATCACTCTGGAACAAGGTAAATCTGGACTCATCAGACCGCATGACCTTCTTCCATTATTGCTCCAGAGTCCAATCTTTATGCTCCCTGGCAAACTGAAAGCCTTTTTCTTTGGTTAGATTAACTGATTAGTGGTTTTCTTATGACTACACAGCTGTGCAGTCCCAATCCTCTAAATTCCCCTGACATTGTTCATGTGGAAATGCTTTTTATGGTAACAATTAAACATAGCCCTGAGTTCTACTGTTGTTTTTCTTCAATTTGATTTCACCAAACATTTCAGTGATCACCATTACAATCATTAAGGATGTTTTTCTGACCACATTTCTTCCTGGAAAATAATAGTTGTCAACTATATTTCCAGTTTTTAATAACACTCTGGACAGTTCCTAACCCAGTTTTCGTAGTTTCTGCATCTTCTTAGGTGATTTCTCTTTTTAATGCCAATGATTTGACCCTTCTCAGACAGACTAACATCTTTTCAAAGACCACAGGATGTGTCTTTCCACATGGTTGTTTAAGAAATGAGAAGTTAGAGAACTTTTTTTTTTGTTTTTTTGCCCAGGCAGTGCACATCTTTAAAGCAGTACTACACATTTAGGTAGTTTTCAGCTAAATCACACAGAGATTGGCAGTATATGTACATATTAAATTTAGGCCTCTGTGTATTAGTTAAATAACGTTATTTGCATATTTTTTGTGTATGCAACTTGCACAATGTCAGTACACAGCCTCTTAGTCAAGGTCTGAATTGAAGTCTGTGTAAATTTACATTGCCAAATATTCAGCATTTAACATGCTGTACGACCTCTCAGGCCCTGTGAGCCAAAATCAGCTTAGTCAGTCACAGTCCAAGAGCTTGCAACGGCTCTGTCCTTGAATATCAAGTTGGCCCTTGAAGAGAGATGCAGGAAATAGGCTTTGGTACATGCAGCCTGCATCCTTTCTTCACACAAATTCACTTTAATAATATAACAAAATGCACTGCTACCATTTACATCAAGAAGTATCCCGAAGTATAAGAGTTGCTCAAAAATAGTGACTTCTATGAAAAGCCTGTGGAATGCAGACCGTACAAAATGAATTTTTCATCCCTGAGACATAATTAATCTATAAAGCAAGAAGTATTGATCATTTGCCTACTACAATCTGAGATTTAAACTGATGGAGATGGACAGACACTCTCCATGTCGCTCCAACCTTAACTCTCATTCATTCTGTCACTAAAGCAATCACTCTTTGCCTCAGGTTCTCAGGCTCTGTCTAAGCATATAAGCATTGTCCCATTAAGGCCTAGATTGAGTGGTTATGCCTCCTCATCTGAGACTAATGGGAAGATCATAACCTGAGAGACAGAGATGATTGTTATACCAGCCTGGAGCCCCTGTGTGTTTCTTCATTACTTTGTCCATCAGTGTCACCGTAAGCCTGTTCCTCGCTTTCTCCTCTCCATCACATCTATTCAGAGGACTGTATTGGCAGAAAAGCCATACCTTCTTAGTAACTTTACACATTAATCATGAACTCAAGAAGAATGCTGGAGGCAACTATCCATCCATCCCTTTTCTGTACTTGTATACTCCAATGCAGGGCCATGGGGGGCGGGAGCCTAAAACAGTGGTTACCGGGTGAGAAGCAGGGTACACCGGGACAGGTCACAACACAACAAAGAATTTAAAGTGACCAATTAACCCAACATGCATGTTTGGGCTGTAGAGAGAAGGCAGAGTAGCTGGAGAGACCCCACATGCAGAAAAGAAGAGAAATATCAGGCCGTTGAATTGACTATAACAAATTTAGTCTCTGCTGTGAACTGGCTTATGTTTCTCCGTGATCATAAATAAATCAAGCTGATTTCTGTTTTTAGTTAAAGTATAAGTTTTCCAGCCATTTCAATGGCGTCTCAACTGTACTCAGTATTTTTATTCTATGGGTACAGTTGAGACAAAAACATACATCTTGTTTTTGATTAATTGTGAAAATTATAAATTACTTAAAGATATTATTTCTTGGTTATTTTTTAGTATACAAATAGAGGATGTATTTTGTAAAAAAAAAAAATCTTCTGTCCAGACCCTTTTTAATATCTAATTTTTGCATGGAAATGAGAGGAGTAAAAACTGTCTCAACTGTACTCAGTCAGAAACAAGAGCTTTGTTCTTGTTCTCAAGGCTGCAAGAACAAGAAAAAAGTTTGTTTTCATCCAGTCAATACATAGGCCAACTCAACAAGAAGCTTTGTCTGCAACTTGGCGTGGGACGGTGAGGTGTTGATGACCCACAACAAACTTGGTCCGTAGCGGGACATCAGGCGCTTTCGTACTGTAGGAACCTTTTGGGGTTCCTATAACCTTTCCGGGAACCAGGCTGTTTTTTTGCGCATTCAGACATATACAGTAGGAACTCGGGACCTCTGCCCTCAGTTCCTATAACCTTTTTTAGCTCTAACTCCAAGGCAGGGTCTTTTCGGGGTTCCATAGGAAATGAATTATGTAGATCTTTGGTGATTGGTCCCTTGCGGGATCTCAGCTTCTTCCATCCCGCCATATTTAAAAAGTCCCACAACTGTTTACCTGTTTGTTTATCAAGATCGTGATAACAACAAGAACTATTACAGTTGGAGTGTACAAATTTATTATTAAATCAATCATAATGGTACACGTCCCGAATCTATAACTATTTTGAAATGTCCAAAAGCAATTATTTCCATAATATTTTATTGACCCAAAGCTGCAAAGTATGGCAGTAGAATCTGCGGCTGCCGCCTGGACATTTTAGTGGACGGTCCGTCCACTAAAGTGTCCGGGTGCACTTCAACAAAAGGTAAACAAAGGAAAGGGAGGGAAATTTGGTAAGTTAGCTTTTATAATAGCTTTGAATAAAAGAGATGGAAAACCCAAATACAGTTGCAAATTGTGTCAGTACAATCTGCGCCACTTTTAGTGGACGAACCCCAGTCCGTTCGTCCACTAAAGTGTTCAAGCGTACTTCAATAGGGGATAATCACGCTTCCGTGTTCCGAACTTCCGGTTTGAAACACTTAGAGGGCCCACTTCCGGCCCAGTTCAATGTCCCTGCTTTACTTCGTAGATAACGTGAATAAACGCCAACCCTACTGAAATTTTCACGGATTCCAGACTGAAGTGATACTAAGGAAGAAGTGGATCAAAGCGATCGATTCGCCGCGGTGAAGGGCCGAACTTTATAATAAAACACGTTTGTTTCTCGCCGGTGGGGCACAACACCCGCACTTCACAGCATGCTAGCATTAGCCAGCTAGCGTTTACTGACGTGCTTAACATTGTGCGTCTTAAAACACACAAACATCTGAAAATCGGGTCTGTACCCCCCCGTTTCCAGTGTAACAAATGGGGACTGCCAAGAAAGGAGACGCTTTCAGATGCTTGTGTGTTTTCAGCCGCACAAAATTAGGCACGTCATCAAGCTGGCTAATGCTAACCTGCTAACAGTAGTCCGCCGACTACTACTCTGTTAAACTTTGTTAATCGGATAAACGCCAATGCCAAGTTTTCATTCCAGACTAAAGTGATGCTAAGGAAGAAGTGGATCAAAACGACCGATTCACCGCGGTGAAGGACCGAACTTTATCATAAAACGACACACGTTTGTTTGAAGCCGGCAGACTGTGCAGTCATGTTAGCAGGTTAGCACTAGCCAGCTCGATAACGTGCCTAACTTTGTGCGGCTGAAAACACACAAGCATCTGAAAGCGTCTCCTTTCTTGGCAGTCCCCATTTGTTACACTGGAAACGGGGGGGGGGGGGTACAGACCCGATTTTCAGATGTTTGTGTGTTTTAAGACGCACAATGTTAAGCACGTCAGTAAACGCTAGCTGGCTAATGCTAGCATGCTGTGAAGTGCGGGTGTTGTGCCCCACCGGCGACAAACAAACGTGTGTTTTATTATAAAGTTCGGCCCTTCACCGCAGTGAATCGATCGCTTTGATCCACTTCTTCCTTAGTATCACTTCAGTCTAGAATGAAAACTTAAGTATGTTTGGAGTTTATCCGATTTAAACAGTATAACAGAGCAGGAACGGCTGTCGTTAACATGGCCCGGAAGAGGAAGTGCTCAAAATCCGGGAACTTGCGGTAAGCGTGATAATCCCCTATAAAAGGTAAACAAGATGTTAGTAGGGCAGCTTTCCAACGGGGGGCTGTTCCGTTATGTAATACAAATGGCCGTGATAATGGAAAGCTGTTAAGTTAGCTTTTAAAATAGCTTTGAGTAAAAGAGATGAGAAACCTCAGTTTTGTATTAGATCTGCAGGGGCATAAATTTGTCTCTGTCGCAGATGATTGCGTCAAACATGGTCCCTATCAAGGTTGTCTCTCATGTGCGAACGCAAACTGATGGGGACGGGTAGTTCTTATAGCTAAGCTCCTGACGGGGAGTTGAAGGAACTGCGTTCTTAGAGCCTCTCTGTCTGAATGTGCCTATCATTACGCATGCAGTGTTGTCCGTGTATTTAAATTGTCATATTTTCTCAACATCTCTATCAGCAGTTTATTTAAACTATTCATTCAACCTTGTATCTGCAGAAATTCAGAAGTAAAAACTTACAGTAGGATAGACGATGATCGGCTGGCCAATATTTTTGGCCAATATTTACATTTTTTTGTGGTATTGGCATTGGTCAATACCTCGAGTATGTTGGCCGATGGTACTGATGGCACATGATATTTTGTACAAAGTATTATCAGGGTCTCTACACATGAACTTGAGTATAGGTATAATTGTTGGCCCTGTACACAGAGGTCAGTAAACCCAATGTTTCTGGAGACACACCTGTTTTGCAACTCAGAATACAAGTCTTTAACTGAACACTATATCAGTAACTGAGCACAGTTTCAGTAGAGAAGACATGTTTTGTTTATTCCCTATTCACTCAGTTTGGAAGATTGACTTTCACATGTCTTCTCTACTGAGTGAATGTGCATTTACAGGAAGAACATTCTAACTCTACTCAGGAAGCCAAAGCTCCAACAGGCTGTGAAGCAGCAGTGCTAACAAACACCATGAAGTCCGAGAAATACATCGATCAAACCAAATGACTTGACTCTATAAGGCTGCCCAGATGTGTGAGCTGAGGTGGTGAGGCCACGTATTCCAGCTCAGTCTTCACAGAGTAAACAACACCAACCTGCAGCTCAACGTGAGGAAAACTGCTGTTACTGGTGTAAACTCTGTAAACACAAAGTGTGCCCACACTGCTTCCCTTCCTGTGGAGCTAAACATGAGTTATATAATCTCATAGAAGCTAACTTGTTAAAGGTGCATTGCACTAGTTTAAATGTTAAATACTATTCTTTTCTTTCCTCCACATGCTCTTACAATTGCCTGATGTGTAGAATGAGCTGATCTTTCTTCACTGCAGTGGTCTCTGATACTGTTTCTGAATGCTCAATGTGAGAGTTTTGGGTACGAAGCCTCAAGGAGGTGCTTGTGGAGGAGACGAGCTGTGTGTTCTTGTTTGTCTGCGCAGGTGTGGTGTATTCCACCATCGCAGGTCCACGCAGGTTGAGCATCCTGCTAAAAGATGGAGAGCAGGTGCCTCTCAAACCCCAACTCAGACTCCAGTAAAAAAGCAAAAAAGTTTGGTTTTGTGAGACAAACAGAACCAAATTGGAGTCTGACTGGTCCCCATGGCAGTGGGGCATTTTTCAGCACTACACCACCACCGGAGTAAGATGGGAGGAAGCAACCGAGCAGCTTTTTTCTTTCTTTTTTTTAATTGAAGGGAGCTCCGATACAGTCTGGGGATAAAACAGGACCCACAGTTGATTTTCTTCTTGCCAACAAGGTAAATGTGATGAATGACGGAAATAGGGATGCATAATATAAAAATGTAAATGCAGCAATATAACAGCCATATGACTGTTTCCGGGGAAGACATACACTTTAGCCACTTGTTAAATTTAGTTGGTGTGGTAATTTCATAAGGTAGTTGTGGTCTCAGCCTGTGAATTTAGATATTTGAACTACAAACCAGCATTCGCCTGTTGTTACCGTTAGCATACAGTCCGTCAGTTTACTCAACGATCAAACCACAAACAACTTGCAGTTTCATAACTTTATTACTTCAGTAGACATTGTATCTCTAACTCTGGGCTCAGACTGAGTGTAATGTGGGTTAAATTAGAGACCAACGCAGTCGATGCAGCTCATGCATGTGCACGACATTAGCGTCACTTCCACTTGTCACCAGAGGGGGCGAACTTCAGGAAAAAAGCTGGAACTTGGGCTGTACTCCTTTAAAGTCTCAGCATAAACTTTCAGCACCACAGAGTTGATCAAAGCAAATCAGAAAGAAAAACAAAGAAGAAAAGAATCTGATGCAGGCACGACTGTGCTGCAGGAACAAGCTGTATTATAGTTGCATCTACTTTATGATACACATCATGTCCTTACACTCTATCACACAGTGTCATTTGACTTATGCCTACTTTTAGTTTTAGTGTTTTCATCAGCTGTGTGTAATCGGAGAGAGGCGGCTTGTGGCAGATTTTGGGCTCTTTATTGTGGTTATTAAATCGGTATTAAATTTAATTCCAGGTGGCCATTGTAAACGTCTAAAAGTTGTAAATTTTCCTTTGTTGGACGTGCAAATATTCTCAATGCTTCTTAAATTGAGCAGCTTCAGTTGCTGGAGGGTTTTTGCAAATAGAGGGCACCGGATGGAGTGAAAAAGCAGCACAACAGTGAGGTAAACACACAGCTGTAGGAAAAAATGTTTGCCCCCTTCCTGATTTCGTACTTTTTTGCATGTTAGTCACACTTAAATGTTTCAGATCATCAAACAAATTTAAATGTGAGTCAAAGATAACACAAGTAAACAGAAAATGCAGTTTTTGAATGAAGATTTTTATTAGTGAGGGGGAGATGCAAATCTCCATGGTCCTGTGTGAAAAAGTGATTGCCCCCCTGTTAAAACATAAATTAACTGTGGTTTATCACATCTTTGAAAAGCTGAGTTCAATTTCTCTACCCCGCCACACCTGTTCTCAATCAAGAAATCACTTGAATAAGACCTGCCTGACAAAGTTTAGTAGACCAAAATGATCCTGACAAGCTAGACAACATGTTGAAATCCAAAAAAATTCAGGAAGAAATGACAAAACAAAATAATCGAGATCCATCAGTCTTGAAAAGGTTCCAAAGCCATTTCTAAAGCTTTGGGACTCCAGAGAACCACAGTGAGAGCCATTATCCACAAATGGTGAAAACATGGAACAGTGGTGAACCTTCCCAGGAATGGCCGGCAAACCAAAATTACCCCAAGAGCACAGCGACGACTCATCCAAGAGGCCACAAAAGACCCCAGAACAACATCCAAGAACTGCAGGCCTCACTTGCCTCAATTAAGGTCAGTGTTCATGACTCCACCATCAGAAAGAGACTGGGAGGCAAAAATTTGCTGCATGGCAGAGTTCCAAGACCAAAACCACTGCTGAGCAAAAAGAACATTAAGGCTCGTCTCAGTTTAGCCAGAAAGCATCTTGATGAACCCCAAGACTTTTGGGAAAATACTCTGTGGACTGACGAGACAAAAGTTGAACTTTTTGGAAGGTTTAGGTCCCATTACATCTGGCGTAAAAGTAACACGGCATTTCAGAAAAGGAACATCATACCTAAAGTAAAATATGGTGGTGGTAGTGTGATGGTCTGGGGCTGTTTAGCTGCTTCAGGACCTGGAAGACTTGCTGTGGTAAATGGAACCATGAATTCTGCTGTCTACCAAAAAATCCTGAAGGAGAATGTCTGGCCATCTGTTGGTGACCTCAAGCTGAAGCGCACTTGGGTTCTGCAGCAGGACAATGATCCAAAACACACCAGCAAGTCCACCTCTGAATGGCTTAAGAACAACAAAATGAAGACTTTGGAGTGGCCTAGTCAAAGTCCTGACATGAATCCAATTAAGATGCTGTGGCATGACCTGGAAAAGGCGGTTCATGCTGGAAAACCCTCCAATGTGGCTGAATTACAACAATTCTGCAAAGATGAGTGGAACAAAATTCCTCCACAGCGCTGTAGAAGACTCACTGCCAGTTATCACAAACACTTGATTGCAGCTGTTGCTGCTAAGGGTGGCCAAACCAGTTATTAGGTTTAGGGGGCAATCACTTTTTCACGCAGGGCCATTTAAAGGGACACTGTGTAATCGGGAGCAGCTCCCTCGTACTTTTCATGCTGCATTTGCGTGAAACCGGGCAGACCGACGACATCCGCTGCATATAAAGTTATCACCGGCCTCTATGTGAAGACGTGGTCCGTCAGTTACAGTGACATCAGTCCACATCTGTTCGGTTGTCATGGCGATGTCGTATTGTTTTCCCTGACCCATGTTTTACCGTCTTTCGCTCGGCTTCATTGATTAAAATGACATCTGGTTTGTTACCGACGGCCGTCTGCCCGACTGCACGTGAACCCAGCATCAGTGAGACGCTGGTTTCTCCCCTCTGCAGCGCGGTGACTTTTCAAAGGCATTACCTCGAACTGAGCTGAAAACTCCGGTGTGTCCGGTGAGTTTCTGTGTTTTCCTACCGTCACGCTTCTCCCGAACGCAAAAACATGGCGATACGACATGGCAGCCTCCACCGAGCCGCCCCGCTCGATGTGTAAATGAATGATACGAACGGCAAATTTAGAACTTAGAGGAGCACTTCAGTTTGTTGATGGGAGTGATTACTGATTAATGAAAAGACACTTTTGAACCAAATAATCAGTTTTTGTGAATAAAACACAGGAGAACTTACACAATATCCCTTTAAGTTTGGATTTTTTTCCCCCCCCTTACTGATAAAAATCTTCATTTAAAAACTTTATTTTCTGTTTACTTGTGTTATCTTTGTCTCACATTTAAATTTGTTTGATGATCTGTAACATTTAAGCGTGACTAACATGCAAAAAAGCTAACATGCTGTACATGTGTGTGTTAACAGATTGAAGCAGGATGAAGACATCTTGGTGCAGAAGTGTACAGTATGTGCTGTTAACTGTGCAGGCTGCAAACTAAAAAGGTGTTTTCAACATGATCTAAACTATTATAGGTTTTCTTAAATTGCACCTGCACAGTTTCCTTGGGTGTTTGCTCACACCGTGATGTGAAACCTGCCCAGACCTGTCGCCTGAACAGAATATTTCAGCATCTTTCACTCCTTTGTTTAGATTTTTCATCACGCAAACTTCAGCACCTTTACAAGTGATGATTGTTCTGACTCGTTGAACTGCATCACAGCGGCACGCTGTCGTTGGCTCTGCTGTTATCAGGTGACTGAAGTATGAAATTCTCTGTCAATCAATAAAGTTATGCTTCCTTCTTGTTTTTCTTAGCATAGCTGCTTTTCTTATCGTGATTGTTTGCTGCTGCTGTTC
Organism: Atherinomorus stipes; assembly: GCA_023101725.1. Classification (NCBI taxonomy): domain Eukaryota; kingdom Metazoa; phylum Chordata; class Actinopteri; order Atheriniformes; family Atherinidae; genus Atherinomorus; species Atherinomorus stipes. The sequence goes on from JALJCO010006716.1 coordinate 277,617, forward strand.
TAAAGAGGAAAGTTGGAGCTCCTTCACTGTCAGACCTGTAAGGCATACAAGATTTACTTTCATCACACCACAGGCAAAACAATTTTTTTTTTCAGCTGCATTTAGCTGGTAATGTTGGAACACTACAAAATAGTGTCTGATTAACTTTCCCATGATAAAACTGTTTCATTTTAAAGGTGCCATGACATCAAATTTCCCTTTTCTGGGGTTTTGGGGGTATCATGTGATCTGTGGTGATGATGAGGCCATGTGAATGTCCAGAGTGAGAATCAAAGTCCCTGTTTATGGTCTGTCAGCTTTGTGTCTTTGTTCAAAAACTATTTAATCAGACAGCAGCCTATCATTCAACGTAGTTTCAACATGCTACATAATTCATCTGCTCAAATTAGAGCACACTGTCAAGCAAACAGCCCCCTCCCCCTCCTGCAGGTGAGCTGTAAGCATGTCTGACTGCATTCAGCATGGATTGATTCAGGTCTGGGTTTTTGAACATATGGATTTAAAAGAAAACTTCTACAGCAACACTGAGGGAGGCGACCACAACCTTGTTATTACCTGTAAGTTTATTTATTTTCTAAATGCTGTCATGTCTGATAAACATAGCTCACTGTTTGATAGTGTTGTCACAATACCAGAAATTCAGTAGTCAATACCAATACTAGTGAACTTCTATGGTACTCAATACCAAATTCGGCACCATGGTCAAATAAAATTATTTTTTAAAAACCTGCAATATATCCACCTTTATTGAAATATTCATCTCTACAATGTAGAAACCTAAAATCTTTACGCAGTGGGGTTTTGCCTTCAGGGTTTTACGACAAACGTGCTTCAGCTACATGTACTTTGTAATGAACAAATGAGCTGACGCTAGTTTCATCCGCTGAAGCCGCCATGTTGTTTAGACTGAACTGTTGCTTCTTGTTGCGTCACACCTCAACCCGCCTCAAAGCCAACGCTGATTGGACGTTCATTTGGTGAACTGCTTCAAATTCTCAACGGAAAGTAGGCAGACTGATCTGTGAGTGAAAACCTGAAGCTCGTGAGATCGGGATGGTCTCACGAGGCTAAAAAAGTAATGCAGAGGAGTTTATAACTAACAGCTAACGTTTGCCACGTTAGCAAACAATTTAGCTTACCGATCCAGGAGTAAAGTCGCCATTTCCTCTGTGTTTTGATGTGGGTCCATCTAGTGTACTTTTCACTTCAATTTAAAAATCGAGTTTTTGCGCTTCTCAGGTCACTCCTCTTCTGAGACAGATAACAACATCTCCAGGGCTCTGAAGCAGCTGCTTGACTTGCCGACTCCACTGTTTCCCTGTACCAGCCTAACTGTGCCCAACATATTGTTGCCACACACAGATAGTATTTGGCAACCCGCAATGGCGGCATGTATTGGCCTGTAGAAGGTGTGTGTGTGTGAGTGTGTGTGTGTTGGGGGGGGGGGGGGTTAGGTGTGTTCACCATTCAGAGATCTTTTCTAGTTTCAGCATTGACCTTATCAGGACTGAAGCAGTCACAACTGTGGACTAATTCTCTGTGTGTGAGACTGTTTGTGAATGTAATTATGAGTGTGTTGGCAGAGCGCACGTTGTGGAGGAATGAGTGTGTCCTCATGTGCAGACTAGTGACATTTTCAGGGAGCTGGAAATGGCTTTGTGTGTGGGAGCGTTAGCCACCCCCCACGGCAGGACCAGTGATATATGATGGATTCTTCACAGCCAGCATGGACCACAGCAGTATTCACGGCTGGCGGTCATAGAGGGTACTCAGATCAAACAACCAAAGCTAATTGAACCCCCCCCACAGAACCTTTTGCTCAACTTTTTTTAATTGCTATTCTCTTTTTTAAAAAAATACAAAACTGCTTTTGGTCTGCTGTGAGATAAATCTTCTGTAATTTAACGCAGCATTAATGTTCAGCTGCAGAGCTTCTGTTGGATGCAGCTGCCAAGGACTGAAAAGGTAAACCAGCGTAAAGGTTTTTATGCTGAGGTTTAAAAAGGCAGAGCAGCTCTTTGTCAGCCCGAGAAAGGATCATAAGAAATGTGATATAATATGTGAATATATATATATATATATATATATATATATATATATATATATATAGCACAGTTGTGTTTGAAAAGAAAAGGCTAGATTTACAAGAGTAATTCAAATAATACGAAACTGAAAAAAGTAGAAATAAATAAAAAATTTCTATATTGTGATTTAGTGAAATAAAATATTGAGTTTGAATCTTTGTTTAGAAGAATTAATTCTTTAACAGTGGGTTAATATACTTGTCAACACTTCATTGCAGTGATTGCCTCAAAGGGTTGCTCAACAAAGTTTTAACTCAGGAGCCCCATCATGCTTGTTACTTGTTTTATTTTTTTGTTTGTTTGTTTTTAATATTTCTGTTGAACCACAATTCAAAACCAAGGTCATGATGTTCATAAAATTTTCATTTATCCCTTTTGTTCCACCATCCAAAGACATGCATGTTAGGTAAATTGGTCACTCTAAATTGCCCCTAGGAATGAGTGTGAGTGTGAATGGTTGTCTGTCTCTCTGTGTTGGCCCTGCGACAGACTGGCGACCTGTCCAGGGTGTACCCCGCCTCTCACCTGATAATAGCTGGGATAGGCTCCAGCAACCCCCGCGACCCTGAACTGGATAAGCGGTACAGAAAATGACTGACTGACTGACTTTTGTTCATTTCAACTTATTTCACTGTTTTGTTTTGTTTTTTAATGGGAGGGTATTTCAATTTCAAAGCACAACTGTAACACATTATACTATTTGTGTGTACAGTATACATATACATACACACACACACACATATATATATATATATATATATATGAATGAGGCGTTTTTAAGGTGGGAACTGTATCAGGTATATGAAGTAATCCCTGAGAAAACAACTTTAGATTCATGAAGCTGTCACGACTGAAGTTTACTCAGTAGTTGCTTTTTTTCTCCCGAAAATCTAACCACTTCTGGCAAGCAGATCCATCTTTCGCTATGACAAATAAACTCCCACGCTGATCACAACCACTTTTTTTTTTCCAACTTGCCGTCGCCTAGAGCTAAGATATGTAAAAGAAAAATAAGGGAAGCTTTTCTTCTGAACTCCAGATGAAAACTTCTCTTAGCTGATGGCTGCCTGTCTCAGAGAAAGTCTTTGTCTAATGACTTCCTGCAGGCTGTTTACTTGAGTGGGCAGGTTTGCCAATCTTGGAGGAGGTGGCTAACACCCCCGCCCCGGTCACACCCCCCAAGACGTTGAAAATCTTGGCCAGGGTTTTACATCCTAGCGTGTCCAATAAGAAAGGCCAGTTCAGAAAAAAAAGTAAACCTGAAGTAAACCAGGAAGCGGTCTGTGTGAGAATGCAGCTCCTATATGAGCGTGTACTGTGGACCCACATCTTCCCCCACTGCTGCTCTGCTCATCTCCTCCTCCTCCTCAGGAGGATAAGCGCTCAACACATTTGCAACGTTGTTGAAACCATCCAGACCACTCGTCGGACGGATCCAAGCACGCAAAGAAGTACACTCCCTGCTCTGTCGCTTAGCAACTGGCGCTCACACGCCGCTGCCCTGCTGTCTATGCCCACTCACCACAGCATTACGCGGTGGCTGCTGCGCAAACAGCATTCGGTGTGTAGCAGGGTTGTCACGATACTAGAATTTCATTGTCGGTACCGATACTAAAGATGGTGGTTGATACTAAATACTATTTTCGATACTAAAAATAAAACAACAATCCAAACAACGCAACAAAAATATATGAAACGACCTAAAAAATGGAAAATACATTATTTTTAAGATGTAGTTTTTGCAGAGATAGTCTCCATCAGTCTTCTCCAACTGCTCACTGTGATTCAGAAGAAGTAAACTAAAACCTTCAACCTCATTACGCGTCCTTTTCTTCACAATACTTGAGACCAAATCAAGTAAACAATAGAACAGACAAATTAGTTAGGACAAATTAGAGCACAAGGCGCGCGCTTCTACGTGGGGGCGGGGCCTGTGGGGGCGGGGACTGCTGTTGCAGCCGCAACTCATTGAGAAAAGTAAACGACACGCGCTTTCACGTCAGACTGCATGAGACTCCAGTAACACTGGATTTATCGCTGGTCACTTTAACAAAAAAGTTAACAGAGAGGTCTAAAATCGCTAAGTTAGCCACACAATAAACATTGGGTCCTCCAGGGAGATGCTGTAGGGGAGGGGCTGCCCGCAGCAGTGCCTGTTTAAAAGGGCACTCAGAGACTCAGCAGATGCCAAAGTGGTATTTAAATATCAATACCCATGCTAATTAATATCTAACTAGATACTAAATTTTTGAATTGATGAGTAACACTAGTGTGTAGGGGCCTTTATCCGAAGTAATATTTAAACATGCCTGGATGGTGCATAATAGCACTGTTTTTGATAAGGAACTAACATTATTTTATGGTTGAGCTTTAAAAAGTTGATTTTTCATGATATAGCTTCTTTAAAAATAGACATGTTTTTGTCATTTCTGTAAGAACTATAGATTTTTGTCTTTTATTTTAAAGGAAACTGTTTGATTCAGAATAAATTCATATTAATAGCATAATATGTTGAGTTCAGTTATAACAGTTGAGCTGCACTTTACTCAGCGAGGTCCGAATAATGAAGAAAATTCCAACACAGTCCAGTTAAGCAGTTACTTGGCAGCAGGAGAGTTTTTCATGTACAGGACTGTTTTAGACTGAAGTTGCTTACATTAAGTTATTTGGAAAGTACTGGGACGGAGTCAACTAAATCAGCTGTTTGCAAAAGGAATGAGGCTTTTCTCTTTATCATCAAGTCAAGTAATAGCTCTGTTTACACTTTTATTTACATTTTGACAGCAGTGCCTTTTCAGCTTTGTTCATTTCTGCTGACATGAGCTCGGGAAATTATGTTAATGCAGTTGTACAATTATGGCCTCTGGTCTTTCCTGCTTCTGAGTAATGCAGGCAGGACTAAAACACCTTTGATCCTGAAAAGCACTCAGTCGTCCTTGCACCTCCAACTGTAAAATGTTTTTAGTGGTTTGACTTGATTATTGTTTCCACATATTAGAATTTCCCTAGTAAGGGATTCTGAAACTACAAGAAGGTTAATACAGTCAATTTATTGCAGGCAAGCTTTTTTTTATAAAAAGAATGTCTCAGTAACGTTGTGTGACCTTGACAGTGATGAAAAATTCATTCTAACTCAGTTTTAAAAGTACTTTAATGAGCATAAAGCTGTAAAAACACTCAGGACCCTGCTTGTAATCAGAGAGGTAGTTTTAAATAAAAAATCAGTCCAATCAGTGATCATCAAGGACATCACCACCATCCAGTTTAAACCAAAGAAAAACCTTGATTCACCATTTTGTTTCTCTAAAATATACTGTCTATTCTCCAACAATTAGGCTACTCAGAATGTGTGTGGTGCAAGGTTCATCATGATGTGGATGAACTGAAAAAAACTGCAAGGATCCACTGTCTGGCTGTGGCTTCATAACAAGGATAAGACTACTATCCTTTCAGAGGCCCCATGTAAGTATCGAGGAAGCAGACCAAAGGATTTTGTGTATAGAAAAGACATGAATGTTGGATAAAACTGTGTGTTTATTGTCTTCAGAAGTCCTGGGGCTAGTAATATAGAAACTCTAAGGCCCTGGCTTACTAAAGGTTTGCGCCTGTTCAAACGTGCACAAACTCGATTGCATCCACAAAAACCTGCTTTTACTAACAGGCGCAGCAAGAATGCTGCAAAATAATACTGCATTCCATTTAGTGCATCTGTCTCTGATTAATATGCAACATGGGCATTTCTGCCAGAGCAAGCAAAGCATTAAGAGTCAGAATATGAAAATCAATCATCTTTGCTCACGCAATGTGCTTTATCAATGGTGAAACAGACTGCGGTTGCTGTTTCTGCGTTTATATTTACGGTAGCACATCTGAAAAGCAGGTATTAACTGGCAGCTTTGCACACAATCCACTATATGCATGACTCCAATACTTCCTGAACTCCAGCCAGCACCTTTGTTTCCTTTCTTACATTACTGGGCAAACGGATTAATCCAGGTGTGGCTGGCCATTGTCGTCGTGGTTACTGAGGTAAAGCCAAGGGGCAAACACCGTTGGAGAAAAGTGAAGCCATTTCTGGGTTGCCCAAAAATTATAGTTCTCTTTTCATCCACTAGGAGAGGGCTACAGAACAGAGCAAAACTCCATAGACTCCCTTTGTTAAAAAGGCCAAATTCACAGAAGAAATAAACATGTTTATAGCTTGGTTTAAAACATCATTTTAGGTTTAAGAGGTCAGGTTTACCTTCATGTCAACTGTAACAGGGGTTAATTTTTTTTTAGATGTTATTTAATCTTCAAATTTTACCTTTAAACTGTCTTCCTTTGTTTGTTCCTGTTCACTTTAAAATAGCTTTGGTTAGCTTGGCTGTCCATAAATTGCCCTGTGGCCTGGAGTGAGTGACCGTTTTGAGTATCATAGAGGACTGTGTTGGCCCAATGCCAGTTTCTAAGTTGGGGTGTCAGTATCTGCCTAAGCACTTCATATTCTGCTGCCTATCCATTGCGGTCAATCACCACGAAGGCTGTGGTTACGGCTTTGTCACAGTTCATTTCAGTATTCAATATTCCAACAGCCATTCAAACGGATCAGGGGTCTAATTTCTCTGCCCACATGTTTGCACGTGTTGAAGCTGCTGTGTGTCTGCTTATCACCCTCAGAGTCAAGAGCCCATAGAGCAGTTCCACCAAACTCTGAGTTACAGCCTACCCCATGGGTCGTGACTCACGGCATTACCTAAATATATTTAATCATGTTGACATGACGACTTGCTGAAGTTCAATCTGAACACCAGGATGAAGAAGGGAGGGACTTTGAATGTGGCGTGGCTGTTGGTCTGACTATTTCAGATAGACGATAGAAAAGCAACTAGAAGTCAGACCAGCACTGGTTCCAACCAAGGTACTGTATGCAAAACAGCATCTCTGAACACACAACACGTCCAACCTGAAGGCAGATGGGCTCCAGCAGCAGAAGACCACACCGGGTGCCACTCCTGTCAGCTAAGAACAGGAAACTGAGGCTACAATTCACACAGACTCACCAGAACTGGGCAGAAGAAGATGGTGAAATGTTGCTGGTCTGATGAGTCTCCATTTCAGCTCCACATTCAGATCTATGGTCATGGTGTAAACATCATGACAGCATGGGCTGCTGGTGAACAGTGAATTAAATGGTGTTCTGAATATTTTCTTGTCCCACTTTGGGCCCCTTAGTAAATGGTAAATTAACTGTACTTATATAGTGCTTTCTAGTCAAGTGCTTCACAATGCATGTCACATTCACCCCTTAATACTCTGATAGGAACACATTTTCTGACTCAGATCTTGTTTTTTCACTGCAAACTGAAAAATTGTCTGAATAACATTCCCAAAGTGGGATTTTTTTTTTTTTTTTTTCTTTTTGAGCAATCATTCAAATATGACTACACCTTATTACCTGCAGGAATGATAGCAGTAATGTTTGGTTCTCGGGTTTCTCTGAGCGAATATCTCAATCACAGCTGCTCCAGAGAGAGAGCTCACATTACATCAGTTTAAGTCTAACATTGGCTACCTGTCAGCACCAGAATCAATTACAATCTCCTTTAATTAGTTTATGAGCCATTAAACCAGCCTATTTATCAAATTTGCTGTTATTAAATGAACTTTTCACAACCCTCAGGCCTTCTGGTGAGATCAAAAACACAGTGAGGCATGCTTTTGTTAGGACGTAAGGAGCAGCTCTGCAGGAGGCTGGAGAGTAGTCAGACATTTAGTCCTGTCTTATTATGTGTACGTATATATGTATGAGAGAATGTGTGTGCTGGAGGGTCTGTATTTCTGGCAGAATGACGGCTCTTTCTGCAGCAGCACCAGCATGAAAACAGATCAGAAACATCAAGATTAGTTGCATGTAGACTGTAACTGTTTAAGGATAGTAGTCACTCTGCATGGCTCAGTCAGTTCGTTTTTATCATGGGCTGATGACATTTATGCATCTGCTCAACCTGAGCGACTGGTTTCAATGAAACACTCATGGTTTAAGTTTTTTTCTTTATTTCTTAGACAAAAATGATAAAAGATCCTCCTTAATTAATCCGTTTATCTTTGGATGTGTTTAAGTAATATGTTTGCTGTTTGTTTATGCTTCAATTCAATTCAGTTCAAATAACTATTTGCCTCCAATTCAAATGGGCAAGGAAGTAGCTTAAAAAACATAAGACAAGTTGCAGACGTACAAATGAGTCACACTCCCCATGCCAAAGCTAACACATAAGTTAAAAATTTATAACACATTAAAATTAAGACATTAAGAACACAAGTAAAAAAAATAAGTTAAAAGGAGTAAAAACTTGAAAATGCAGGTAAAGTGCAGTGCATTTAGCTCAGATTTAAATGTTAAGAACCAGAGTTGAGAAGCTGGACAGCCCCGGGACAGAGGTTGTCCTCCTCCTCTGTGTCCTGAACCCTGGACAACAGAGTCTGCGTCCTGAAGGGAGCCATTCAAATTCAGAATAAAGAATGTGTAGATAGTCCTTTAAAATACTGTGTGCTTAAATAAATGTATATATTTATTATATATATATATCTTAGAATATTTTGGATATTTTATATATATATGGGGCCGGAAAAAAAAAAAAAAAAAAAAAAAAAATTATTAATTTATTTTTTGCTGGCACGCATCTTCGTCAGCTGACTGAAAGTCAGACACAGATATCAGCATTTTTCATAACTCTACCAGGGAGGTGAATGTGGAAGTCAGCTGGAATATTTCTGCTGCTACGCCGATGTGTCACTTACATCACAGACACACACAGAGCTGAATACTGTTGTTAATGGTAATTCTCAGTAGTGAAAAGGATCCAGTTCTCAAGTTTTATTAATGTCAACATGTTATCTGAAAGCTGAACTTGAAAGAATATTTAGAGCAAGTCCACTAAATGAAACAGTTGCATCAGAAGATTTACAGTAAAAATAAAATAACATTTGTCTGTCCTGAGGGTTTGCTTGTTTTTAATTGCCGTATTTCAGTCATTTATGGAAAATTATTTAACTATCATCACATGCTGTGATGGGGAGGTTACCCAGTTCATGAACAGCTACAGTATATAGTTCAGGAGCACTGATTGTAAGGTTGCTGGTATCTAGGCTGCATCTAGTTTGCCTGTTTGGAGTAAGATTGTAAGAGTAGACGTTATGGCGTGACTATGGTAGGGAGCTGCCCTACTTGTACTTGAAAAAAGTTCAGATTTGATAAAGATAAATTGGTTATCTTTTTTCACCCGGATCATGTTTGTTTTTCTGGAACAATAATTTGGCCATTATACCAGCCTGCTGATTGTATTGTAGCTTTTTCTCACCTTGTTCATACTTTACAGGCCACTTAGTGGGCTACTGTATGTATGTATGGAATAACAGGATTGGAAGGATGGTTTTCATTTATTTCTTTATTTAACCTATATTTATACAGGTAGGCTAAGCCCCATTGAGACACACAGTCTCTTTTTCAAGGAAGTCCTGCCTAACGTACATGTCTTTGGATGGTGGGAGGAAGGTTTAGGTTTATAAGTGATGTAGATTAGACAAGTACAAATACACAAGCAAGACAGTGTGCAAGCACTTGTTTTCATTGAGAGGCTTCATCTTCTTTCCATCAATACCTGGTGGGCCAGTCTTGGCACAAAATGCCCGGGCTGATTTTTTTGTCCCAGTCCAGCCCTGCATTAGACTGTTTCAAGTCATATTTACAGTATCTGATAAATTTCAGTTTGTTAATGTAAACAACGAGTCTTCATCACACACCAGAGTAATTCATGGAGTTCCCCAGGTTTCTGTGCTTGGACCAATACTCTTCACATTATACATGCTTCCTTTGGGTAATTTTTCATTGCTATGCAGACGACACCCAGATATACTTATGAAACCTGATGAAATCAATCAGTTTGTTAGATTACAAAGATGTTTTAGTGACATAAAGGCCTGGTTGACTGAATTTTCTGCTTCTAAATTCAGACAAGACCGAGGTTAAAGTCTTTGGACCTGAGAAACTCAGGACTAAATTATCTAGCTTTATAATTGATCTAGATGGCATTAATTTGGCTTCCACCACTAGAGTGAAGAATCTTGGAGTCATTTTTGACCAGGATTTGTCTTTGTAATAAAAAGGTTCCTGGACCGCCTTCTTCCACTGAAGTAAAACTAAAAAAAATGAGGCATCCTTCTAAGAAGGAAGAAAAAAAATAGCCAAGGTTTTGAAACTTCCAGAATGGAATACTGAATTCCTTATTATGGGGTGCCCAAAATATGCCAGAAAAGTCCCCAGGGATCAGAATGGTGAGGGGGTTTGACTAGAACCAGAGGAGAGATCATATTCTCCAGTTCTAGCTTCTCTTCTTGGTCCCCGTGAAATTAAAAGGAGGAAATAAAAGAAAGGGTAGGAAATGATGTGAACAGGGAAAGACCCCCCCGAGCAAGGGAAGGGGGGGGGGGTGGGAGAGAGGAAAAGAAACATACAAAAAAGAAGAAAGCCTCGGGGGAGCCGGGCCGGGTGGGGGGGGGAGGCGGCCCGCCGGGGGGGGAGAAGAGAGAAAAAGAGAGAAGAAGAGAAAAGAAAATTTATCTAAAAACAAATCAGGAGAGAGGAGAGAAGAGAAAAAGATAAAAAATACTATCAAGTGTCTCAAATCGAAAAGGAGAAGAGGAGGGGAAAGGGAAAGGAAGAGCAAGAAAAAATAAGTATAAAAAATCTAAACAAATTAAATTATGAGGGGGAAATCAATCCCAAACTCTAAAAAAAAAATAATAAAAAAGAAAGATTTAAGTCTTAATCATAAAGATAGAGGGGGTGTGTGTCTCTGAAATCAGAATGTGAATGGGTATCCAAAAAAAGAAAGGAAAGTGAGAGAAGTCTCGTTCTCATATCTTTCATTCTCCTCAAACTGTGAAGAAACGGGAATGGGGCAAAATGAAAGGAAAAAGAACAGCAAAAAAATTGTCCTAAAAATTTTCAGCAAAATTATAGTCAAATTCAAAATGTTAGGAAACAATTTTTAATAATTTTAAATAAAAAAAAATTAATTTTGTAAAAATATATTGTATAAAAGTGAAAAAATTTCAAGACACAAATTATAAAATTTGACTTTTTTATTGAAAACTACATTTAAATTTCTTTTAAAAAAATAAAAAATTAAAAAATAAATTATAAAAAAAAAAAAAAAATAATAAAAGGAAAATATAGAAATATCTTTTATAAATTGACACATTCCGCTTAAAAAATATCTAATTAACCCAAAAATCATTATGGGAAAAGAATAGTCAAGAAAGAATCAATGGAAAATAAGTAAAAATTTGAGAAAAAAAGTTAAAAATTTTAAAAATATTTAAAAAAATCTTTTAACCCTGAACAGACTTGGTTTTATCCCCGGGCAAAAGAAGACCTAACACTTGGCTTTAGAAGGACATCCCCTGATTTGAAAAACACCTGGCTGTGTTTAAAACCCCTATCATTACCCTAATTCTTCCCTGCTTGCCGGTGGGGCAGCCGGGCCCCGCCCAGACCGGCCCCATCAAGCCCAAATGGCCAAAATATGCCCAATATGGAATGTTGAAAAAAACGATCCGTCGCGGCAGGGCCGCGGGTCGCTAAAGATACGCGCCAGCTCTATTTTTGATGGACCACGCACCGACATTGCGTCAATTTCAGTAGTTCAGGTCAGACCAGACAGGAAATCAGACACGGGGTTCAGTGTAAAACATTTGGTGACTTCCTAAACATAAGCCACTGTGCACATTTTAAACTGCTGAACTCTCAACATGACAGCATCTCTGTGTACACAAGGTTTCAGTGAAATAAGAAACAATGACGCACAAATGTGGACAAAATTAACCATTTGGATGAGAATCACGGGCGATCTTGCAGCCCCTCCCATGATTCTGTGATGTCACAAATCTAGCAACAGCTGGTGCACTCGCAGGTGCGCTCGGTGTCGGTGTCGTGACGTGGAGGTCGCTGCAAAGCCGTTGCGCTGCGCAGCACTGTGCTCAAGGACCTGATGTAAAGCCGAGGCTATTCTCACCCTTACAGTGTGTTCAGACCAAACGCGATTTCAAAATCGCACCTGATGCCCAAAGTTGGACGCTGGGTCACTCAAAAGTCAGACGCCTGATTTCCAGTGTCTTGACGCCCCTGACGCGCGGCGAGGAATGCCCAGCCAAGGCGTGCTAGACGCGCCTCAGGAGGAGCCATTCCTTTTTCTTTTTCCTTTCGCCGGTCTGTTTGCACCATGGCAGATGCAGGAGAGGGAGGGGCTCAGCTTTATAAAGCTAGGGAACGTCGTTGTGGGGCATCTCTGCTCCGTGTCTGGTTCACCAGATGATTCCAGGTATTCTGACTGTGATGAGTTTCATCATTTTCTCCAGGAGCTGCACGCTCATCAGCTGTCTGATCCGGCCCAGTTTAAACCCCCGCTGTCCCGATGCGGGGCATATAAACCCATTGCATCCCATCGGCACAGCAGGTCATCAAACTGCCGTTCGGACACCGGGACCGGACACAGATCAGTTTACCCTCCTCTGTCTTCAGAGATAGGAGATTCCCCTGGTTCTTCTGGGTGTTTCCGTCCTGCCATAAAATGTGTGTCTGTGTCATGACTTGCTCTGATTGGTCGACGCCCTGCGTCAAGACGCCAAAGTTCAGATTTTCCAACTCCAGTGTCTGCCGCCCGTGACACGCTTAACGTCCGTCAAACGCTCAAAATCTCAAAACTCACCACGCGAAACACGCCTAGACGCGCCACGCCCAACGCACAAATCGCGCCGCAGGGTTTTCGACGCCTCCTTGATGCGCATCGACCATTGACTTTGCATGTAAACCTGGCGGCCTTGACGCCCAAATCGTGTTTGGTGTGTATGCACCGATAAAGTTGAAATAAAAACAAAAATAACATAGAAAGTAATTTGTCACATGATTCTCTGTTTTCTTGAGAAAACATGTCAGTCCTGTACACCCAACCAATCTGCATGTACATGATGGCAAATTAAACTCAGGGTTCACCCACATCTGTGCAGACTGCTGCTCCAGTGGAAAATATTCCAGTTTATTAAAGGTCTTTGGTTTTCCGCTCTTCTCTTCCTGCCACTGCCATCACATGAGGCCATCTCCCTACTGCACTCCCCAAATGCAAACACACTCATGTATGTCCCTGAGTGTCAAAAGATATGATGGATTACAACAATCAAACAATATTTCATGAGTCCCAGCCGGCTGCGAGGAGACACGGCCATTTAAATTTGTAAAAGAGAACAGCTTTCGCTGCCTATTTTTGTCCCCTCCGTCTTTCCATTTTCCCTCTGACAAGTCAGGCTTTGTTCCTAAGCCGCTGTGATATGAAGAAATGCCACGTTATACTGATTGATATCCCGGAGGTTAGAAGTTTACAGTCTTATCACAAAATGTACAATAAAAGAAAAGCAGAATATTTATAATCCACATGCAGCTGCTGGTGTTCTCTAAATTCAGTTCAACAGTCAATCAGGTCAGCAGGTCTCAAGAAGATGTTTTATGCTGTTTCTTAATTGATTATTATATTTCATCGTGGGGCATTTCTGCTTTGTATTTCAAGCAGCTTGGAAAGGACTTTTCACACAGAGTTATTCAGACCCAGTATCACATCAAAATATGTCACACCTTCATTATCCCATAAAACACTGCTTTTCTTTTCCTTTTCCAAGAGAGAAAGCTGAAAATGGTTCAAGGCAATTGCTGAAAAATAAAACTATTTGCTCATTTTACAGCCTCAACTGGAGAAGTCTTGAGTCACGTCGTGGTGTCAACCTGTGACCTTAAAGCTGCAGAACCTGTCATGAGCCTGCAGTGTTTTCATTCTGATGACACGTGTTTCAGACCAGCTAATGAACATGAACTTTGGTCATCATACAGGCAGTTGAACAGCAGATTTCAGCCCCGCTGTTGCAGACTCGCTGCATCCGGAATCAGTGTAATTTAATAGAGCCGAGAATACAAGGCAGTTAACTGTAGATGAAAGGTTGATTTGCAGTGCCAAATGTACTGAAAACAAGCTTGCTTTGTGTTGACAGGATAATGATGAGAAACTCCGAGTGAGTGACTGGGTGTGTATGTGTGTTTAAAAGCTGGATGCAGCAAATTAGTTAGTGGTGGAAAAGAAAAGGTGGGTCAGTTAAATCCAGCGTACTGAGTGAATGTTTGGAGCTGTGTGGAAGAAGTTGTCTTTTATGATGTTTTCTGGGTCATTCATTTCCACACTAATCCGAACCCTGATAATGCAGGTTAACCTAAAGGCCCGAAATGAAAAAGCTCCATCAATATTGAAAGGTGACTTTTTTGAAGATTTCAGCAGGACGATGCTAAACTGCAACCTATATGTGCAGCCCGATGTCAAGATTTTTAAAGGATGACTAGTTAGGAAAGTACTTAATTTACTTCAAACTGGTGTAGTTATACTGGTGATCCATACAGATCTGGAAAGATGTTTCTGGCCTCCAGCGACCCATCAATCCCCTCAGGTGGCACCTTGGATGTCCAGTCAGATATCCGAGGTGACCAGTGGCACCCAGGGTTAGGAAAACGTGTTTTCCTAAAAACGGAGATTCCCTCCGTTGTTTTGTCCGCCCGCTTTGCATCACAGCTCCTCCGGCTTCAGACTGAGACAACAGTGGGTTGAACAGAGGATTCAGTACCTTTAACTCATTAACTGCCAGACATTTTCAGACCAGAGAGCTCCATATTGCCAGGATTTTAAAGCATTTTCACTGATTTTTGGAGATGCACAGAATATTGTGTACTATGCCAATGCAAATACTGAATTTTCCAAATGAAAGCTCAGACTCTTTTTCCGTTCTTTAGTAATCTGCAGTAGAACATGCGTTTGTTGCAGCAAAAATGTCTGCTTTTGACCAAAAAGGTGAGAAAAAGAGCTTCTTCTGCAGCATGCCCTTCAAGTGGAAAAGTGACACCTTCAACATCTGAACAGCTGTTTACTTCTATGAAACAACAACAATAGCACTGAGAAAAAAAGTCTTGGTGGCAAAATAATTATTCACCAGCTATATAAGCCACAAGAAGTTTGTTTCACAACATAAAGTTTGACAGAAACGTCTCTCTTTCTATCCCTCCCTCCTTCTACCCATCAACGTCTGCTTTGCTTGCACTGCTCATCCAGCGTTTTTCCTTCATCATAAAGAGCTAAAGATATCACTTTCTTCCGTTTCTTCTTCCGTTTGTATTTGTTGCTGTACTTGTATGTAGGGGTGATTTCCTTTAGATCCTGGTTGCATGTGGACATTTTCCATTACCTCTTTCTCCGTAACACTCACACTTCAGTGGTGGCAGAGCTGGTTTCCTGTCACAGAACAAGACTAAGAGAAAGATTTCTTTATTTGTCACCCCTGGCTCGGTTAACAGGCACTGCTACACAACAGAGACAATAAGAACAATAAAAACAGCACATCAATATTCATTTATATTGATTATTTCATATATTGGGCACCCTGTGGCCTGTAGAAGTGAAGTTACCACATTTACACCTGCGTGTATAAAGCATATGTGAATGCACACACAGTTTTCAGCAGCTGTATGGAGACCTACATTTCCAGCACCTCATGTTTTGATGTTGTGCAGACAGAAAATATCCTGAGCTGCAGGTCATGTTTTGTTCATTTCCTCAGTGTCTCTGTAAACAGACAGAGAGTACAGAACTGGTTCTGTGCCAGACTACCTGCTAAAAGCCCCTGCTGGGCCAGGTGTCAGAACAGCAGGAAGGAACTAAAATGAAAACAAGAATCATGCTTTTTCTCCCCACCACAATCTGTTTCCAGTCATAAACTTTTTCTTTTTTCATTTCATTAATTTATTCCCTCGCACTGAGTGCACCATGGCTCATAAGCTCCCCACAATGATGCTGGTAAGCTCTGAAACTGTGTTGGTTTCTGAATTTCAGAACCAACTTAAACAGCAGAGCTGTTAGCTGACTTATTTAGATTGGTTATTTTGCTTTTTCCCATAGATATATATTTTATTGTAATACCAAATAATACAAGTAATATCTGGTATAATAAGCTAACACAGTGATGTCACACATGTTTAGCTGCAGGGTACAGTAAACACAATAAAACACTGTTGCTAAACAAGCATATCTTATCTATGATGCCTTACCTTATCTTATTTTGTGTTAATATTAAAACACTTTATCTTCTTTCTTATCGTGTTTGTTTGTGTGAGAAAGTTTGATTCAGGGTCAAACAGAAAAATGTCCACTCTACATGGTTTTTCTGAGACTTCGATTTTTAAGAGCATGTGCTGCACAGCGGTGTGGTAATTATTAAAGGATAACTTTCTTTTTTTTCAACCTGGACCTTATTTCTAGGAGTTTATACGTGTATTTACTCACCGGTAAAATTTCTGCATCACTTTGAGTCCTTCTGAAGATATTACATTGAGTCGTCCTTCGGTGTACATCCAGTATAATGGCGGAGACAGGGCAGCCACGACAGAAGGCATTATCTGCAGCAAAACTCCTTGATACTTTAAGTGGAATGAACGAACGAACGAGTGCTATTGTCTCCTGAGTCCAGATTTAGCTTTCCGTTAATTATCAGGGTGTTCTACACACTTGTCGGGGCAGCACGTTCATGATGCGCGCTTCCATAGTTAAGCTGAGAAGAGCAGCTCGGTACTCAGACAATAAAAAAACACAACTTGCGAAACTCTGAACTCACAGGACAATAGTACTCATTTGTTCGTTCATTTACTTAAAGCATTGATGAAACCAATGAGTTTTACTGCAGATAATGTCTTATATAGAGGCTGCCCCGTCTCCGCCATTTTACTGGATGTACACCAAGGGCGACTCAACGTAATATCTTCCCAAGGAGTCAAAGTAATGCAGAAACTTTACTGGTGAGTAAATGCACGAATATACTCCTAAAATAAGGACCAGATTGAAAAGAAAAGTCTCAATTCAAGGCTGGGACCCTTCAGTGTCTGCATATTCTCTCTTGGTGCTTCCACTGTTTCCTGCCGTTCAAACACATTGTTGTTAAGTTTAATGTTGAATCTAAATCTAGTGAGGAATGAGCATGCATTGTTGTTTGTCTCTACTTTTCCTTTAATGGACTGGAGATCTGTGTCTTCTCTTTTGGCCGAAGGTAACTGATAACAAAATGAACAAATCTGTGTTCATAATTTGCAAAACCGAAAACTGTCTTATAGTTTATTTAGATTTCTTTTTATACACATTTAAATGATCAGATTTTCTAGATATTTTCTCGGAGTAAATATACTTCAGGAAAACATCTGGACAACCTAATGTAAAGAGGTTGCTGTAGAATTTCCTGGCAGCTGGATGCCAGGAAAAACTGTAAGTTATCTTTTTTATACAGTACCACTACCGTATTTTCCTTTACAGTAGCACTTTAGTTTACAGTACAATGAAAGTAGTGAGTGTGAATTTTCCCACAATCCAAGAGAGTTTACGGGAGTGTACTATACATTTTACAGTTGGTAATACAGTGAAATACTGCCCAGATTACAGAAATCTGTCATGGTGTAGCAATGATGAGATTGTATGTCTATTTTTTCCCTTTTCTTCCAGACAAGAGTGTGGTGTCTCCACTCCTGCTGTCCTCAGCATCCTCTCTGAGAGACCACGCAGCTTTCTTCCAGTCGGAAACTATGCGCCCAGCCAATGACCCAAAAGAGCGTGACCCCTCCCATGTACGGATGCTGAATGATGTACTCCGTGACCTGGAGAAGAGCTTCATCATCCCACAGACACCACCTGGAGTGTACAGGTAGAAATTTACTGACTCAAATGGCACATGGGTATAGTGAGAAATCTCCTTTTGTTTAGCCTCAGCCTCCTCCAGCCCAAGGATACTACCACTTTAGTCTGAACATGTGCGATACGATTAATCTGCCGTTTGACATTATGAAAAACAATATATAGATGAGATGAAAGGAGAGATGGATCTGCACACTAGTTGTAGCTCCCAAATTGGTTTATTCACCAACCAAAAGTGACATTTCGGGCGCTGCCCTTCTTCAGATTCAACGAACTGAAAACAGCGGCCTCAAGTTTGTTGTGGAAATAAAAAATGAAAATAAAACGTTTTACTACCCAGGTGGATGTAGCCGCTACGTACTTAGGTTAGGCTGCTAAACAAGACCAACATGAGTCCTGTTTGAGTATATTTTGACTTTGATGATGATGACAATTTGTTCTTACCCAAGATGAAGGTGATCCATTCTGTTTGAATGGATCTGCTGTTTCCAAGCGGTGGCTACTTAATTTGCTTAAAGGGATACGGTGTAACTTTTGGCCACTAGGGGCACTAAACCTGTTACTATCAGACTACACAACTGCTGCAAAATCTATCCGTGTTTTGGAATCATGTTTGCAGACCACTTTGATCAGCTGATAGCAAAGTCATGGAGCCATGAAGCAAAGAGCTCCCGGTCACAATGAGAGATGGATCCACTCCTGCACAGATACAATGTCTGGTTTTTGAGGAGGGCAGCCCCCTCAGAGCACAGGCGTGCGTCAAGTGCTGTATTCACCTTATTTTGCCCCGCCCACAGCTGAACGTCCTCGTCTTTCGGAATGTGTTGACATTTACGATCACTGGCTGCGGCTAATCAGTTACATTGAAAAACAAAGTCACCCACATAGAGAGATGAAGCGAGTTAGTTGGGAGGAAACTAAGCAAACTATTTAAAAAAATTCAGATGGAGGTTAATAAAGTTCACTGAGTGGGTGAATGGATGTGGATTTGAAATATTAAGCATAAAAAAACATGATACTCTGCTGTAAACCCGATAAGCATGTGATGCACTCTGTAGTGAACATCACACACAGATCAGAAGAGAGATGAGATGTGCGATGTTTTTTTTTTATTATCATTATTATTATTACTGTCAAGTGTCTTGCATTAAATCTGTGCAGGTTAGAAGAGTCCACTAACATGTGCCAGTATTAAAGATGTCACCTCCTGTAGTTTATGCTTCGTATAGTTGCATACATTAATAATAAAATCATAATAGATCAAAACAGATCTGAAGCATCATTTTTATCAGAGGAAACACTGGAGAGTTTTGTCCTGGTTGATGCGAAGTTGCTTGGTCGAGTTTTCTCCCAGCTAAACTCAACAACCTGCCTTTTAGACCCCATTCCCACATCGCTTTTAAAGACATTTTATGGTTTCTTTGAGTCTAACTTTTTAAATATTGTAAACTGCTCTCTTCAGAAGGGTGTCTTCCCATCTGCCTGCAAAACAGCCGTGGTGAGGCCCCTTCTGAAGAAGAACAACTTAGACCCTAACGCTCTTGATAACTACAGACCAGTATCCAACTTACTGTTTTTAAGTAAGATTATTATCAAAAAGTTGTTTTTATTCACTTACATGAGTTGTTAAAAAAACAATATTTTAGAAAAGTATCAATCTGGTTTTAGGACAAACCACAGTACCGAGATGGCCCTGTTAAAGATTGTTAATGACCTCAGATCTCACTTAGACCTACGAAAACTTTCTGTCCTGGTTCTACTGGATCTCAGTGCCGCTTTTGTCACAGAAGACCACCAGATTTTATTAGACAGACTGAGAAGTCTGGTGGGCCTCTCAGGTACTGTTTTAAAATGTTTTTACTCCTATCTCACAGATCGACAGTTTTTTGTAAGTATGGATACATGCTCCTCAGGAATCCATGAGATAAAATGTGGGGTTACCCAAGGATCAATTTTAGGCCAAGTACTTTTTATTCTGTATATGTTGCCACTTGGGGACGTCATCAGGAGACACGGCATTGACTTTCACAGCTATGCTGATGATACTCAGCTTTACATTGCCATGTCTCCTGATGACCTGGAGCCAGTTAACACCCTTTTAAAGGGGAAACTCAGTAACTTTTTTACCTCAATAAATGCTTTTCGGAATCCCTGTGGGGCTAAATAAAGTGTTTACGGAGCGATTCGATATTTCCCCCCTCCCGCCGGGGTCTCTGGTCTGCGAGCAGCGCTTACAAGTCCATCTGAGACAAGCCGAGCAGAAATTGCGACAACAGAAACCGCTGTACGGTACTCAGGTCCCCTATCTACCGAGCTGCTTCCAGCGCTGATTTGAACCAGACTACCAGCGCTAATTTGAAGAAAACATTTCTTTAGCTTCACACCACCTAAACACCAGCTCCTAGCTCTCATAACCAACTCTTTGCTGGACCAGAGTGATTCACGTAGCTTGGGTTGCCTGGGCGCCGGGTGAAGCATCACTGCTTCAGGCTCAATAATCACTTGTCACGTCCGCAAAAAGTAAATAAAAGTTTGTATTCTTACCTGCTACTCGCCAACACCAGAGAAAAATATAATCCACGGCATATTTACCCGTAAATCACAGGTAAAATGTCCCATTTTAGATATAAAGTCATGGGTGGCAGAGAACTTCTTACAGCTCAACCAGGACAAGACTGAAATTTTAATCATCGGTCCGGAAGACAAGAAAGAGATCATTTTCACCAAAATTACAGAATTTTAATCCTTCTCAGTGTGTAAGAAATCTGGGTGTTCTTTTCAACTCTGAGCTGAATTTTATTCCACATATCAGAAATGTCACAAAGACAGGATTTTATCATCTTAAAAACATTGCCAGAGTCCGCCCATATGTCTCTCTTGCCAGCACAGAGGTGCTGATGCATGCTTTTATTTCCAGTAGAATAGATTACTGTAATGCCCTGCTCTCTGGTCTTCCTAAAAAGTCTGTTTCTAGCTTACAGTTACTGCAGAACTCAGCGGCACAAGTTCTGACAAGGACCAGAGGGCGGGAACACATTACGTAACACCAGTTTTAAAATCACTGCATTGGCTCCCCGTGCATTTCAGGATTGATTTTAAGGTTCTTTTAGTGGTTTATAAATGTCTTAATGGTCTTGGGCCTTCTTATTTATCGTACCTGCCTTTAAACTATGAACCCTCGCAGACCCTGAGGTCTTCTGGTACCGGCCTTTCAGTTGTTCCCAATTTGAGAACTAAAACTCACGGCGAAGCCTCATTCCACCATTATGGGCCTCGTCTGTGGAACAGCCTGCCAGAGAACCTCAGGGCTGCAGAGACTGTTGATGTTTTTAAGAAGAGGCTCAAGACCTACCCTTTTAACTTGGCTTTTAATTGAATTTTATCTAATTTTTATATGATCCTTTTTTTAAATTTGGTTTTGCGATATTTAAATAAATTTTATATGGATTTTATTTGTATTAAAATGTGTATTTTATTATCTAGCTTTAATTGATTTATTTTGATTTATTTACTTATTTTGGTTTAAACCTAAAAACCTTTCATTTCCCCCAGTGTTTCCTCATGGGGATGAGCTTTGCCTGCTCGGTTTGGGGGTAACGGCTGTGGTGGATGCCCTTTTCTTGGTGTCTGGGGTCCTGCACTGCAGCCCTGCGGCTGTGGTGTGGACCCTGGCCTGTCCTGACTCTGGGGTGTCCCTGCAGCTGGGCCTTATGTGGCTATGGTGGGCTGGCTCCTGGTGTGAATGGATCCCCAAGATATTGTTTCCTCACAGCAGTGTCATGCCAGATGGTTTTTTACAGTTACTGCTTTTATACTTGTTCACTTAAGAGACAGAAGGTAGGGGTTTGTTGTCAGGTGTCGAATTGGGAGGGGGGTTGGGTGTGTGCATGTGTGTGTTTTGCGGTAAATACTTGATGTGTGAAGGCTTGTTTTATGAATTTGCATTTGTTTTTATTATATCAAGCACTTTGTGTTGCCTTTCAATGGTATGAAAAGTGCTTTATAAATAAAGCTTGATTTGATTTGATTTGATTTGATTTTATGTGATAATAAATAATTTCCCTGATGCTAAAATCTACTAAACATGACAGTATGCTTAACTGGTAAATTACTTAAGATTTCGGGTTATAATATACGTAATAAAATAAATAAATGCTACAAAATAAGGCTGCATGTGTTCGGCTTGGAGATATGAGTGTGAACATGATAATGTATATTTGAAATTTGAAATTTATTGAAAGGATAGCTCCTTGAGATGTAACATCTCATTTTCGACGGGGTCCACGACACAAACAAACATTTACACAATATGTCGCTGAGAACACCTGATGTCATGTCAACAGGCTGAGATCAGGTTGCTGCAGAGGAGATGTTACACAGACCAGCTGACTTTAAAGGTGCCATTACATCAAATTTCACTTTTCTGGGATTTTGGGGGTCTAATATGATCTGTTGTGCACTGATGAGGCCATGTGAATGTCCAGAGTGAGAATCAAAGTTCCTGTTTATGGTCTGTCAGCTTTATTTCTTTGTTCAAAAACGGTTGAATCAGACAGCAGCTTATCATTCTACATAGTTCTATCATTCTATGTAATTCAATTGCTCCAATTAGAGCACACTATCAAGCAAACAGCCCCCCTCTCCTTCCACCCTCCGCTCGCTCTCACCCCCTCCTTCGCTGATTCAACTGCATGAGTGGAGCAGAGTAACTTCTGTGCAGTCAGGTCTGAGTTTTCAAACAAATGGATTTAAAAGAAAACTTCTGCAGCAACATTGAGGGAGGCGACCACAACCTTGTCATTACCTGTAAGTTTATTTATTTTCTGAATGCTGTCTTTTCTGATAAACGTAGCTCACTCTCTGAAGTGCACATGTTGCTAACAGATAGCCTTTAGCAAAGTCCGACCGCAGCTTGACCTAGTTTCTCTAAATAAGGTCATAGCCAAATAAGGTGTAGCCAATCAAAATGAAGTCAACTTGGTCTCCGGGTAAAGCTGCATATCAGTACCGCACCCAACTCTTTTACTGAGGAAGGGAGGTCTAGTGTGCCAAAACAATCCCCTGCTGTAAAAAAGTGACGTTTTTTTCTTTGGAGTATTTACATAGGGAGCTGGAGAAAATGACGTCGAGGTTCCCCAGTTGGACCTGATGCCTTCATGACCTGACCTGGTACAAGAGGAAGAGGATGGATGGATGGATGGATCCAAACCTTATTGTCACAAATAGTTTTGTTTCCAGTATATTCTTTTTTTTTAAAGTATGTCAATTCCAATAAAAGTCATTGATTGTTTGATTTGTCATAAAGGCAGACTTATAGAGTGAAAACAAGCGTTTCCACGGACTAAACAAAAATACCTTCCCACAGTTATTTCATGAGGTGTCTCAATCATTGACAACTAAAAGGTAAATGGATTCTTACTTGTAATAACCTGATCTGGCTTTGCCTTTTTGAATAATTAATTTTTTGAAGGCCAAACTAAAGGAGAGTGATACGGTCACATGGCTTGTTTTATATCCTCCGGAGTTATTTAAATTCATGACTTCATTTCAAAAGGTCTTCCAGTCGTCTGCCATCAAAGAGATAATTAAAGAGGCCTTTATTAAATGTCAACTATTTAACATGCAAAACTCTTTATTGTGAGGATATGATGATGATGATGATGATGATGGGAAATAGAGCAATATTGTGTAAGAATGGTGGACAGTGCAGCTAAATGACTGCAGCTAAAACACAGTATGTGTGAGACTACTGACTGGATCGTGATGATTCACTCCAGGAATTGGGTAGCTGAGAGATAGATAGATGGATGGATGGATGGATGGAGGATAGATAGATAGATAGATAGATAGATAGATAGATAGATAGATAGATAGATAGATAGATAGATAGATAGATAGATAGATAGATAGATAGATAAACTTTATTGTCTGCCCCTTGCAGTGACAGAAATTCCTCTTTACTGGAAGATGTTTAGTATGGCTCTAGAAGCTTTGGAAATTTCTTCATCATGATCGTTGAGAATATCCATCAGATTGTTGATTGTACAGAAACTGCAAATGGCCAAATCAGCATCATCTCACTTTTTTTGTTGTTTGTTTTGTTCTCAGCTTGGAAACAATGTTCAGGCATTCGGCTAACTATTTCAAGTTTAATGAAAATTTATTTAGAAGGATAACATCCTTTGTTTCAAACCTGGACCTTACTTTTAGGAGTTTAGACGTGCATTTACTCACCAGTAAAATTTCTATATCACTTTGACTCTTTTGGGCGATATTTATAGTCACCCTCCGGAAGTACAGTACTTCCATATAATGGGAGAGACGGGGAAGCCTTTCTATAAGGCATTATCTGCAGCAAAACCTTCATTTCACAAAAACTTTAAAGGGCTAGAACACCCTCAGAATGATGCGCGTTCATTTTCTACTCACCCTCGAGCTGAGCAAGACTGTGAAGCACTTTTTTAATATCTCAAATGCAGCCGGAGATCAGGGAGGTTTTTGTTTTCCACCGACTTTCATATAGACTGATCCGACGAGCGCTTTGTGTGTGGCCCTATCTTGCGGCACCGCCATTAAGGTGGGAACAACATGGAAAGCAGCATGAATATCTGGATTTACAACGTTGGTCAGTCGTCTAGGGTCATGATAGCCTATAGGTATGTTATCCAGAGATCTTTAAAGTATTCTGACATTTGTATATATATATATATATATATATATATATATATATATTTTTTTTTTTTTTTTTTTTTTTTTTTTTTTTTACATCAGAGCAGTAAACTATTCATCTCCAGAAACTGGCTTTAATGACAAGCTGCACTGGAGTAACACGCACATCTCGTGATTACTTATCAAAGTTTATAAAAACTAAACTCTTTGAAAGGTCGTTACTTTTCTATTTTATCCCACATTTGGCTTTTGGTATTGTTTAAGGACTGTACAGACCACGTAGCCTTCACATGTCCTGTAGATGAAATTAAAGGCTGCAGGAAACCGTCTTCCTGATCCGTTTGTGTTTCTGACTGAACTGTTTTTATTTTCTGGTCCCACCATTGCACTGATCAGAGCAAATAACCTTATATTTCACAATACCTCCCAGATTAGTCATTAACTCTCAGCAACACCACAGCTGTCTCTGTTAGCAGTAGCTAGCATGATAACGTTATGCGGTGCATCATTTTCGGGAGCATAAATACGTGAAATAAAGTGTCAGATTAATGAGTGTTCACCATAATTTACTGTATTTTTGTTGTTGGGGATTAAATCCAGTGTTTTCTTTCGCCATGGCAGCAAGTTATTCCTCCTCTGCTCTGTGTGGCCGATATTCCTCCAGATACGAACACACTGATACACAATGGACGGAGCAGAGTCCAGTTTTGTCACAGAAGGCAGAAATCTTCAAGAGATCTTCTTATTCACTTATTACCACATTAAAGTTTTCCTCTGACATTCCAACAACCAGGAATGTGACAATCCTTCCTGATTTCCTCCATATTGTTCAGAAAAAAGTCTGATTCTCATCTGTTCTAGTTACACATGTTGCAATGGCGGACGGTCTACTGGCGGCCATTGGCCGGATCAGTCTATAATGGAGTTCAACACAAAAAGGTCCATAAAAGTCCACAAAAACTGTCAGTATTCCTCGTCCATTGTAATCCAAGCGTCCTGAGTGGGAAATAATGTACTCGAAATGATATAATTTAGTGTGTCTCTATAGCATACAGACAGTAGTACATCATTCTTCCTATATGCAGTTCATGCAAGTTCACAACACTACAGAAGCAGTTCAGCGCCTACTCTGCTGATAATGCAATCCTAGAAGAATAAACTCGCTGTTTACATTGTGCTAAGAACGACCGAGCTGCGGACAAGCTGGGACAAATACAAGAGTTGGATATTGATTTGAAAGAAAGAAAGAAAGAAAGAAAGAAAGAAAGAAAGAAAGAAAAAGAAAGAAAGAAAGAAAGAAAGAAAGAAAGAAAGAAAGAAAGAAAGAAAGAAAGAACACGCTATCTTGTCTGCCAAGGCTTCCGAAAATGTGTATAATGAATGTTGGTGTTACATCAAAATGAGTCAGAAACGCATGTTTTTAAGTTCAAAAGTTACGTAGTGTGTCTTTAAAGTCACTTTTAATAATGGTTCAAACTTAATCAAACCACCAAGAAGTTCAAGTAAAGCAACTCTGCTGTAGAAAAGTTACTAAACCAACGTTGCGCAAAATAACAAGTAACTTTTCTCCTCCGCAACTGTTAGCCTTACACATCTGGGAATGTTGAGCATACTTGTCTTAATGCGTTCTTTGAAGTGGAACAGTACTTGGACCCCTGCTGCTGATGTTTCAAAAGTACACAAGAACACAAGTACGCAAAAGTACACGAGAAACGGCCAGATACTTCCTGAGGTTCTCAGGTCCGCAGACAACCTCAGTCTGTCTGAAGTTAGAAGGGGGAATTCACTCATCGGGGTCTTTATGTCTCTAAGCCTTTTTTGTAATCTGAGCAATGAGAGTGATGTCCTGGATTCATTTTGGTTTTTGTTTTCTTTTTTCACCATAGTCTATTTTGTTGTCACCTAAAAATGAGCTACAGACTAAACAGGTTCATGAAAATGTCAAGTTTGGCCTGAAGCTTTAATAAAAGTGCAAACAAAGCTTATATTGATATGGCGCGCTGATCAAAAATCATATTAATATTATATATTAAAAACACACTCACAAGGTAAAAGTGACTGGAGGGAAAGAACAGGAAATAAAAATGCAGTTTAAATTAAGTATGTCATCCAAGAAGAAAACTACATAAACCAGCCTACAGTCATTTTTATGCAGTTTTTTTAGTGATCTGATAGAGCAGCTATGATTTCAATCCCTATCATCCATTCATCCTGTATTCTGTACATCCACTTCTTTTTTAGCTGGTTCTACATATGCAGCAGAGCAGAAATAAAGCAACATAAAGCTTGTTCTTTGCAGTATTTCACACATATTTATTCCCTCTGACAAAAAAAAAGAGAAAAGAGGAATAATTTATTCTCAAAAGTATTTGATTTTTTTTCCTCCAGGCGGCAGCTTTTCAGGGCAGAGGAGCAGTAATTCATGGGCTCTGCACGGTGCATGTGCACCAAAGTGAGAGCTCCAGATTAGCTGATGAATTTATTTAAGTCAAACTGTCCAGCTAAAGAATAAACACAATAAATCATATCAAATTACATTTACGTTGAACACAGCTGACCTTGACTGATAGTGGGGGACTTTTCCTCAGCGACTGTATTTCTGTCCCTCGTTGTCTTTAATTTTAGCCTCTCCCCACAGCTCCTAAACTATCTGTTTTTCCACTAGATTCTTGCAGAATAAATAGTGTCTGCTGTTCAGTGTTATTCAAAGTTTATGGCAGTAATAGACATGTTAATTGTCCTTCACTGCCATTAGCGCCAGAGTTAGAATTAGCTGCTTCATCATGCTTGGAAAGCATTAAGGTTTAATAGCACTCATTTATAAAGGAAGTTACCATTCCCTTACAGGATTAAGACGATTAGTCTGAGAGTGCTGAACAATCGTTAAAATGTTTTCTTTGAAAACCTGAGGTGTGTTTTAATCAGGCTGTAGGCCAAACTCTTCATTAATAAATGCTAGTACGTCTCTTATTTGTTCAGAAATTCTCCACACATGCTCAGCCTGTCTGCAGGTAGAACTGCAGACCAGCCAGACCCTGCAGAACCAGGTCTCTGTAACATCTATATTAGCCCTGAGAACCAGGTCTCTGCATATCTATATTAGATCCTGCAGAACCAGGTCTCTGTAACATCTATATTAGACCCTGCAGAACCAGGTCTCTGTAACATCTATATTAGATCCTGCAGAACCAGGTCTCTGCAACATCTATATTAGATCCTGCAGAACCAGGTCTCTGTAACATCTATATTAGACCCTGCAGAACAAACCTCTGAAACATTCTTGACTGCAGAACCAGGCTCTGTAATTTTTGTCCTGAGAACAGATTCAGTACATATTTGATCCTGAGAACAGATTAGTCATTTATTAGATCCTGCAGAACCAGGTCTCTGTAACATCTATATTAGATCCTGCAGAACCAGGTCTCTGCAACATCTATATTAGATCCTGCAGAACCAGGTCTCTGTAACATCTATATTAGACCCTGCAGAACCAGGTCTCTGTAACATCTATATTAGACCCTGCAGAACCAGATCTCAGTAACATCTATATTCCACCCTGCAGAACCAGGTCTCTGTAACATCTACATTAGACCCTGCAGAACCAAACCTCTGTAACATCTACATTAGACCCTGCAGAACCAGGTCTCTGTAACATCTACATTAGACCCTGCAGACCACCTCTGTAACATCTACATTAGACCCTGCAGAACCAGGTCTCTGTAACATCTTCATCAGACCCTGCAGAACCAGGTCTCTGTAACATCTATATTAGACCCTGCAGAACCAGGTCTCTGTAACATCTACATTAGACCCTGCAGAACCAGGTCTCTGTAACATCTTCATCAGACCCTGCAGAACCAGGTCTCTGTAACATCTTCATCAGACCCTGCAGAACCAGGTCTCTGTAACATCTTCATTAGACCCTGCAGAACCAGGTCTCTGTAACATCTTTATCAGACCCTGCAGAACCAGGTCTCTGTAACATCTTCATCAGACCCTGCAGAACCAGGTCTCTGTAACATCTACATTAGACCCTGCAGAGCCAGGTCTCTGTAACATCTTCATCAGACCCTGAGAACAGCGACATCTAATTAGATGAGAAAGGTCTCTGTAACATCTTCATCAGACCCTGCAGAACCAGGTCTCTGTAACGTCTTCATCAGACCCTGCAGAACCAGGTCTCTGTAACATCTTCATCAGACCCTGCAGAGCCAGGTCTCTGTAACATCTTCATCAGCTGCACCTGCAGAACCAGGTCTCTGTAACATCTTCATGAGGAAGGTTCTGTACCTTCATAGACCCTGCAGAACCAGGTCTCTGTAACATCTTCATCAGACCCTGCAGAACCAGGTCTCTGTACATCTACATAGACCCTGCAGAGCCAGGTCTCTGTAACATCTTCATAGACCCTGCAGAACCAGGTCTCTGTAACATCTTCATAGACCCTGCAGAGCCAGGTCTCTGTAACATCTTCATCAGACCCTGCAGAACCAGGTCTCTGTAACATCTACATTAGACCCTGCAGAACCAGGTCTCTGTAACATCTTCATTAGACCCTGCAGAACCAGGTCTCTGTAACATCTATATTAGACCCTGCAGAACCAGGTCTCTGTAACATCTACATTAGACCCTGCAGAACCAGGTCTCTGTAACATCTTCATTAGACCCTGCAGAACCAGGTCTCTGTAACATCTACATTAGACCCTGCAGAACCAGGTCTCTGTAACATCTTCATCAGACCCTGCAGAACCAGGTCTCTGTAACATCTACATTAGACCCTGCAGAACCAGGTCTCTGTAACGTCTTCATCAGACCCTGCAGAACCAGGTCTCTGTAACATCTTCATCAGACCCTGCAGAACCAGATCTCTGTAACATCTACATTAGACCCTGCAGAACCAGGTCTCTGTAACATCTTCATCAGACCCTGCAGAACCAGGTCTCTGTAACGTCTTCATCAGACCCTGCAGAGCCAGGTCTCTGTAACATCTTCATCAGACCCTGCAGAACCAGATCTCTGTAACATCTTCATCAGACCCTGCAGAGCCAGGTCTCTGTAACATCTTCATCAGACCCTGCAGAGCCAGGTCTCTGTAACATCTTCATCAGACCCTGCAGAACCAGGTCTCTGTAACATCTTCATCAGACCCTGCAGAGCCAGGTCTCTGTAACATCTTCATTAGACCCTGCAGAACCAGGTCTCTGTAACATCTACATTAGACCCTGCAGAACCAGGTCTCTGTAACATCTACATTAGACCCTGCAGAGCCAGGTCTCTGTAACATCTATATTAGACCCTGCAGAACCAGGTCTCTGTAACATCTACATTACACCCTGCAGAACCAGGTCTCTGTAACATCTACATCAGACCCTGCAGAACCAGGTCTCTGTAACATCTACATTAGACCCTGCAGAACCAGGTCTCTGTAACATCTTCATCAGACCCTGCAGAACCAGGTCTCTGTAACATCTTCATCAGACCCTGCAGAACCAGGTCTCTGTAACATCTACATTAGACCCTGCAGAACCAGGTCTCTGTAACATCTTCATCAGACCCTGCAGAACCAGGTCTCTGTAACGTCTTCATCAGACCCTGCAGAACCAGGTCTCTGTAACATCTTCATCAGACCCTGCAGAGCCAGGTCTCTGTAACATCTACATTAGACCCTGCAGAACCAGGTCTCTGTAACATCTACATTAGACCCTGCAGAACCAGGTCTCTGTAACATCTACATTAGACCCTGCAGAGCCAGGTCTCTGTAACATCTTCATCAGACCCTGCAGAACCAGGTCTCTGTAACATCTTCATCAGACCCTGCAGAACCAGGCCTCTGTAACATCTACATTAGACCCTGCAGAACCAGGTCTCTGTAACATCTGTAACATCTACATTAGACCCTGCAGAACCAGGTCTCTGTAACATCTACATTAGACCCTGCAGAACCAGGTCTCTGTAACATCTACATTACACCCCGCAGAACCAGGTCTCTGTAACATCTACATTACACCCCGCAGAACCAGGTCTCTGTAACGTCTACATTAGACCCTGCAGAACCAGGTCTCTGTAACATCTACATTACACCCCGCAGAACCAGACCTCTGTAACGTCTACATCAGACCGTGAAATCTCTGCAGTATTTCTACCATCAACCACACCTTTTCCCAGGAGGCAGCGTATTTGCCGGATAGGGATAGCTGCTTCAGCGTAATAGCGTAATTTTAAAGCATTGTGATAGTGGCCTTAAATTATAACACAGAGGAACGTGACACAGAAATTAAATATGAAGACAGCTGACATCTAGCAGTTTGTATTATTTATTCTTGGCACGTGGCTTTGAATTACAAAAAAATCAACTATTTATATAATCAAGGTGCTGTTGGATCGTAGCGTGTCAAGCTCCCCTTTTTTTGGTTCAGGTCAATAAGATTGGTACCCTAACAGAAGGGTCTAAAGTAGGACGGGTCGGATTCGATGGTTGGGTACCTATCCTAGTATTTGCCTGTCGAAAGACAAAAAAACAATGCAGTCCCGACCCTGAACTACCCTGTCACAGTATGAATCCTGGTGGTGTTATTTTTTAATAATGTCATGCAATCAGGGAAGGCAGGAAAACATGCTCATTCAGTACTGTATTCAGGCTGTCTGCTTACCTCATTCTTTGGACACATAATGTTTCTGAACTTAGACCTGAACCTGTTTGTTCAGCAAATCATGTTCACAATCTGTTAGAAAAACTTATTTTTATTTACTTCATGAAAAGTGTGAGGTAAACATGTTTTCATAGACTGTTTTGCAGGCCTTGATGCATTTATTACCACTGAAAGAAACTGACAAGAAAAAAACAAGTTTCTTGTGAAACTGTCTACAATTAGATATGTCAAAGTAAATGTTGGATTTTTTTCCCCTTTGGTTTGTTTTAACTTGCAGTATCCATGTTGTAAAGAGTGTGAAGAGTATTTGGTCAGTCAGAACAACCCTCCTCAGCCCGGCTATAAATATTTGAATTCAGAGATGAAGTTGCTGCCAACATGGGAATGAAATCCAGGATCATGGATAACCTTGGCAACCAGCAGGGTCAGTGGGTGGTCCTGCTGTGTGCCCTGAGGGGTGTACGCTCCCGTTCAACTTTAAGTGTATATTTTATCCAGAGTTAAAATCTAAACTAGTGCATCCTTATTCAGCCACGTTTGTGTCAAACAGGAAATTTATGTCTACATGCTAAACTTATTAGAAAAAATAGATAGATGCAACCTCTTAGCATCTGCTGGAAAATGGATGCAAATCTCTCCATCCATCACTGTGAATATTTTGTCTGCCTCCTCTTTGTCATTTTTGAGTAAATCTTGAAGCAGCAGTCATTTTTACTGCTTAGGGACTGGTCACACTTGGCACGGTTTGAGTATATCCTGGTACAAACAGGAAGGGGGGGGGGGGGGGTAACGTGCTTCACGTTAAATTTTTAATGTGACCAATGGTCACGGCGCGGTTCCCAGACCCACCTCTGCAGGTGGTCTGCAACGGTTGCTTGCCTCAGAAAGATTGCGTAATTTACCCACATGATGAAGATGTAATGACGTATCAATATGTGCCGCCTACATAGAAGCCCTGCGCCCGCAACCCTTTCAGCAATTCAGAAAACAACATGGCTTCGAAAGATCCTGTTGGTCCGATGCCGAGATGGAGTGTAGCATAGAAATTTGGTTGGACGAATGCATCCAGAACATGTTAGATCAAACACACAAGAACACCGTAGTTCCCAAGAAAGTTGTGGCTTTCTTGGAAGAGAGGCTTTAACAACACAAATGACTATTTGTGCCACCCACTGGACCGGAGTGAAGCAGGTGCTGCCACTTACACAAATGTGGTCACATGACCTGGTGGCACAGCAGCGCGTTTCCAACTTTGCAAGTATGATCAGGGGCCGTTTGTAGTAGACTTCTGACACCCGGCAAGTTGAAATGGGATTAAACCAATCGTACCAAGTGTGACCCTGCCCCCGGTTAAATGTAATACCCCAGTTATGACACTGAACTGGAACTGGACTGGTTTTGAAACTACAGTAATAAAAACATTCACGCTAGCATGGGACAGTGGTTAATGAACAGTTTTGGGATTAAAATGACAAAACAATCTTGATTGATTTTCAAACTTACTTAAATTAGATTTAGATGTAAAATCATGTGACTAACTGCAGAGGATGGAGCTCCTGATTGCAGATCCTCTTCCATGTTTAGTGGCTCTCTATACAAGTCCAAAGTTTGGATAAACATTCCTATTGTAACTAATGAGTCCACCTCTGACTGGTACTCATAGGTGGATAGTAACAAGTTACATTTTTATTTGCAGTTCTACTGCATCGTACTTTTTACTTTTACTAGAGTAAAAGTGTGAAGAGGAGACGCTGCTCTTAATCTGATACCTTGGGTACCACGCATTCTCTCAATTAGGTGTGCTTCTGTAAGAGAGATGCCGGCAGTTTCACCGATCACATGTAGCCATGCGGTCACATGACCAACATACAGTCAGGACGAGAGTCCAACATATTCTGACCGCTGCAGTTTTCTGTGACATCACCTGAACTGACAGGAAGTCAGCGATGGCTCAGAGTCCAACACAAACAGCAAAGTTGTCCTAGAAACAAGCAAATGCTGCCCTACTGTAAGAAATGGAAAAAAAGCTGCAGGGATGGGGATGAAAACTTGTTTAACTGCTTCCAGCTGCATGGATGGTGGTCACGGTAGAACATCTGCCCAACTTGCTCCTCTCATTCCCTCATGTTACATTAATAAGCCAGGTTATTGAATAAAGGAGACCTTTTCTGAGGCGGTAACCCCTGGTGGTAAGCAGAGCAAACTGACCGCGAGCCAATCGACCTGACTGCTGTTTGCTTTCATCTTTGTTTTGACTGCTCTGGTTTAGATTCATCTGGACAGGGGAAGCTGTCAGGCTTCAAACTGTGAATAAAGATCACTCACGAATCGCCCCGTCTTTAATCCAGCAGGGCTGCCTGTTGCATAAACATAAACTTAGCTGAGAATGTTGAAATCAAACCTTTTATTCAGGTGTGTGTGAAGAAATGGACCTCGGCTAATTTCTACCCCAGAGCAGCAAACGGGTCATCAAAACTGTTTTCTCTCGTTGTGTTAATGAGAACATAAAAAGAGCAGCAGGGGTTCACTGCAGTTTATCCTGCGGTACTTCACCTTGCCTCCTACTTACTGGACAATCCCTCCGCTGCTCCACCCATCAGTTCCCACCCACTCCTTAAAAATATGAAAATGGGCCTGCTGCAAGTCACGCCGAGATTCTCAATCCTGGTCCTCCAGGGCTGGTGACCTGACTCAGGTGTGTTGCAGCAGGGAGACTTTGAAAACCTGCCGGACACCAGCCCTCGAGGACCAGGATTGAGAATCCCTGATCTAGTGGATGAGGGGTGAACTGCAATTTTTCACACTTCCATGTTGGCTTCACTTAGAAGTGAAAAGCAGTGTTTCTTGCCTTTACCTCCAGAGTAGCGCACATCCTGCAGATTACAATTCTTAATGTACCATAGAATAAAATTATTTCTAAAAGAGAGAAGTTGGAAGAAAAAGTGATAAACAAAATAAAACACACACTAAAAGTGAAAGAAAGAACACGAGATGGTCAAAGTGTCAGAACCACAAAGACAGACGGCTGTCTGGCCGTATAAGTTATGTGTTTTTGAAGCTCTCTGAGTGTGAGTGAAGACATCTGCCATTGGTGTGGTCCTCAGCAGCACAACGTTCCCCTTAATGGAGACCACCTGCTGCTCTGCAACACAGCATATTAGCTTTAAACTGCTGGCCTCAGGTGTCAGTCAGTGCTGGCTGGATGCTGCCGCTCCTCCCTGACAGCTGCACACTGAGTCTCTGAGCTCCCATTTCTCTGTCACAGACAGTTTACGGTAACTTCAAAGCAGGATACATCAACTTTTCTCACTTTTAGAAGTGGTCTCAAGATTTTAAGTCTATATAAAGGTGATATAACATCTCAGGTGTAGCTGAATGTAACGAGGGAAAAGAGTGCGTCTTATGTTGGTCTTAAAAGGTTCAACAAGTCTGATTATCTGAAGGGGAAAAAGTGTTACATAAACCACGTTAGCCTGTATTTCCTGGATCTTCTAACGGTGGTTCTGAAATCCATACATTTTAAATAAAGCCTTTAAAGAAGATACATTTCGCTTCATGCAAGAAGTATTCATGTGAACAAATTTGTTCTTAAAGACACACAACGTAACTTTTAGACCTTAAAAGTATGTTTCTGACTCAGATTCATTATGCGCATTTTTGAGCCGTCACTGCCCAGCGGCGTCCCGAGGCTCAGAAAAAGCACTATGTAAGTTTTCCATCCAGGACGGGACCGTGACGTTGCAGCCGACTATTGGCTGTGCACCTTACTAGCAAACGGATATGAACCAGGTATGAACACAGCGGGTGTTTTGAACGCGAATCATGTCGGATTCGGCAAAGAAACACAAGGAAACATTACCAGAGGAAGAGAGGAAACGAAAGAGAGGAAGGGACAGAACAAGAGTCAAGATAAGACTTTTACTAAGACTTTTACTGGCTGGAGTGAATCACAGTACAGGTACAATGCAAGATGGATGCTAGTTTAGTCGCCAATGGGGGGTGCGTCACTGAGAAAACTGCTAA
Organism: Atherinomorus stipes; assembly: GCA_023101725.1. NCBI lineage: Eukaryota > Metazoa > Chordata > Actinopteri > Atheriniformes > Atherinidae > Atherinomorus > Atherinomorus stipes. Next base: position 312,840 of record JALJCO010006716.1, read on the forward strand.
AAGTTCTGTTGTGGGTCTTTAAATCGCTCGTACGAGTGATTTATACGGTGGCCGGGAAGTGCAAAACATTAATACATTTACCGAAACACTTTTGCAAGTTAAAAAACACGAATGCAAGTTAAAAAAACACTTATAAAGTTAAAAAAAACAGAAGCAAGTAAAAAACAGAATGCAAGTTAAAAAAACAGAATGCAAGAAAAAAAGAATGCAAGTTAAAAAAAAAGAATGCAAGTTAAAAAACACGAATGCAAGTTAAAAAACACGAATGCAAGTTAAAAAAACACGAATGCAAGTTAAAAAAAACACGAATGCAAGTTAAAAAAAGCACGAATGCAAGTTAAAAAACACTTATACAAGTTCAAAAAACACGAATGCAAGTTCAAAAAACACGAATGCAAGTTAAAAAAACACGAATGCAAGTTAAAAAAACACGAATGCAAGTTCAAAAAACACGAATGCAAGTTAAAAAAACACGAATGCAAGTTCAAAAAACACGAATGCAAGTTAAAAAAACACGAATGCAAGTTCAGCAAAAAAAATGCAAGTTAAAAAAACAAAATGCAAATTTAAAAAAACATGAATGCAAGTTAAAAAAAACACAAATGCAAGTTCAAAAAACACGAATGCAAGTTCAAAAAACACGAATGCAAGTTAATAAAAACACTTATACAAAGACACGACCCGGAAGTGATTGGTGGCGATCGCTGCACTGTCTGTTCTTTCTTTCCTTTTTTCTTTCTTTTTTCTTTCTTTCTTTCTTTCTTTCTTTCTTATTAAATGGGAAAATTAATTGTATGCATTGTATAATATTAAGAGATAAAAACATCTTCGTAATTTTGATGAGTAGGTATTTTTGTTTCATTTCTTATTTTTAATTTTTAAGTTTAAAAGTCTTCCAGTAATTTTTAAAATCATTAGATTGAAAAACTAGGAAATAAGGGCATTTTCTATTTATTTTGCCAGATCATTTTGTGGATGTAATATTTTTGTAGGATAATGATAAAATTTAGATATGTAGGCCTTTTCTATTTAGGAAAAAAGTCTCTTTTGCCTGTGGTAATATGAGTAATCGGTATCAATCGGTGATAAAATCAATATAAAGAAATTTAATTTGGGAGCGAAACTTCCCACTCGGTATGCGCTGGCACCTAGCAACCAGGAGCGCGGTGAATAAAACGGTTGCTATGCGGGATCAGCGCTTTTCTTTTCACTTGTCTGTGATAAATTGCTGTAAACATGAGGAGTTGTGCGGCGGTGTTCTGCACAGCACACAACCTTAAGTAGGTGGAAGCTCTTTCTTAGGTTTTGGCGTATAACGAGTAGCTGAGCGCCGTGATAGTGGACCGAATAGTGAGGAAGGTGAAAGAGATGGCAGTGTGTGGAGCATGTAAACGTTTATTAATCATTGTACGTTTGTCTATATAACCACCTTCCCCCTAAAAATAATCAAATCAAAGTTATAAAATACCAACCCATAGTCTTCTGAGGAGCGCCTCCATTTAAACACCTGTAGCTTAACATTCAATATAGTTGCTCTGTCGATAATAATAATAATAATAATAAAATAATAATAAAATAATAATAATAATAATAATGGTTGATGTTGTGGTACTACATATTTTTTTGGAATTTCATCAATATAAATAGCTAACTGCCAAAAATATTTATGTGGACACTGAACGGAATAACTATCCTTTATTATAAGAAAATGAGAATAACTATATTGCAGCCAATTATGAAATGTAATTTTAGACATTTAATATTATAAATATAAAACATGAATACGATTTAGACTTCCATCTAGGAAGTGCCTATTTTACAGTTTGGTGAGCTCCAGCTGTGTATAACTAAAGAGATCGGGGTATTCCAAATCAGGACATTTTGTTGGATCATCCACTCAAACATCAGCCGGTAAACGATACGGACAGTAGACAATCCAAAATGTAAGAGGAAAATACGAGTGTTTATGAAGGTATATAGGGGAAAGTGGTTTTGAAGTATTTGTATCAACATATTGCATTATAATAGATAGGGACTAGGTGTGGGGAAATTCATCTGCAAAGATTGTGGTAACATATGGCCACTGTGTACTATTGAAAAATAAAATCTGTGGGCCTAGTCAAGTAAATTTCGTTCTTTTTCAAATTTTATTTTGACCAGGTATATATGCACAAAGTAAAATTAAAAAATACATTTCCAACATTATCAACATTAAAAAAATGGATAAGGGAATAATAACACTATTTATCAATAAAGGTTTAAATAATTAATTGAGAACAATTTTGTAATCAATATCCATTCAGAAATTTTCTCCGACCTGCATAGGTTATATACACAAACGTAAATGATTAATAAACGTTTACATGGCTCCACACAGTGCCTCTCTGTTCCCTTCCTCACTGTTCGGTCCACTGATCACGGCGCTCAGCTGACTCGTTATACGCCAGAAACCTGAAGAAAGCAGCTTCCACCTACTTGAAGGTTGTGTGCTGTGCAGAACACGCCGCACACTCCTCATGGTTTAAGAATTTATCAAGGGAAAGGATAAAGATAGGCGCTGTCCCGATAGCACCGTTTGTATTCCCGCGCTCCTGGTTGCTAGGTGCGCGCATACCGGATGTGGGAAGTTTCGTCCCGAGAATTAAATTTCTGTTATGATGTGATTTTGTCACGATTGTACGATTCCATATTCCAAGGCAGAAAGAGACTGTTTTTCCTGAAATGAGAAATAGGCCTACATATCTAAATTTTATCATTATCCTACAAAAATATTACATCCAAAAATGATCTGGCAAAATAAATAGATAATCCTTATTTTCTAGTTTTTCAATCTAATGATTTTAGAAATTATGGAAGACTTTTAAACTTAAAAAATTAAAAATAAGAAATGAAAAAAAAGTACCTACTCGTAAAATTACGAAGATGTTTTTTCTCTGTAATATTATAAAATGCATGTAAATTAATTTTGCCCATTTAATAAGAAAGAAAGAAAGAGAAAGAAAGAAAGAAAGAAAAAAGGAAAGAAAGAAAAAAGGAAAGAAAGAAAGAAGTGCAGCGATCGCCACCAATCACTTCCGGGTCGTGTCTTTGTATAAGTGTTTTTTTAACTTGCATTCGTGTTTTGTTGAACTTGCATTCGTGTTTTGTTGAACTTGTATAAGTGTTTTTTAACTTGCATTCGTGTTTTGTTGAACTTGCATTCGTGTTTTTTTAACTTGTTCGTGTTTTTTTAACTTGCATTCGTGTTTTTTTACTTGCATTCATGTTTTGTTGCATTGATTTGTTTTTTTACTTGCATTCGTGTTTTGTTGAACTTGATTCGTGTTTTTTTAACTTGCATTCGTGTTTTGTTGAACTTGATTGTGTTTTTTTACTTGCATTCGTGTTTTGTTGAACTTGTATAAGTGTTTTTTAACTTGCATTCCTGTTTTGTTGAACTTGCTTCGTGTTTTTAACTTGCATTCGTGTTTTGTTGAACTTGCATTCGTGTTTTTTAACTTGCATTCGTGTTTTGTTGAACTTGCATTCGTGTTTTTTTAACTTGCATTCGTGTTTTGTTGAACTTGCATTCGTGTTTTTTTACTTGCATTCGTGTTTTGTTGAACTTGCATTCGTGTTTTTTTAACTTGCATTCGTGTTTTGTTGAACTTGCATTCGTGTTTTTTTAACTTGCATTCGTGTTTTGTTGAACTTGCATTCGTGTTTTTTTTTTTAACTTGTTTAGTGTTTTTTTAACTTCCATTCGTGTTTTGTTGAACTTGCAAAAGTGTTTCAGGTAAATGTATTAATGTTTTGCACTTCACGGCCACCGTAGATTTAGGATAAAATGCTGCATTCACCAATTTTCTCGTATTTCTGATCTTCTGTCAGGAACGAAAAAAATTAACGAGTGCTCCAGACTTGATGTTGGAGTCTTGCACATCAGTCTGCTGTTATCCAAACCTAGTTTTTCACTAAAAGACTGCATTAATCGTTACATAGAAGCAATTGTGTATTTTGAAATCCAATTAGACTACATCATTATGTATCACTCTGCAATTATAAATTACATTTTATGGGCAGACTGAGTGACGGGACTATCGGCCACCTCACCTGCAGCCAACATGTCAGTGAGAGGACACTGGTTTAATTTGTTGTTATTTTGTCAAAAGAAAGTGCAGTCAGTGAGATCAAGCTACTATAGAACTGAAATAACATCTCAAACAGAAAATGGACAAAGTTCAGAAAGTAGGTTCAGCAGCAGCAACCGCTGCAACTCTTCTGATGGTCAGATATGCTGTCAGTTCACTTCATGACGCCTTGGCTTCGTTATTACGCAGCATGTGGATGTCTGGGTCTGAATTTGTCAAATTAGAGTTTCACTGTTCATATTTTTATGTGCGTTGTATGAGAGAGATGGAGAGGACGATGAAAGGTTGACAGACGTGCTCTAGCTACACGTCGGCTTTTTATCCAGCTGGGATGTACAGTACACGCGTGTGCGTGTGTATGAAAAGGAGATTTTGCAGAATGTTGCGCTGTGTTGGTTAATGGAACTCATATTAAACATTTACATCACATATTGAAGCGCTTGGCCTCCACCAGTAGTTTTCATTGGCTGTGTTGATTTTGTTAGACGTCTTTTTGACACCATTTTCGGATTAAATCATTTGTACTTTTACTTCTGTAACAGTTCAACCAACAGGCGACACATTTACAGCTCTTGTGATTTATTCTCCACTGCTCGGTTTTTACCTGCTTTAATTCTGCTGCTCAAATCTCCGTCAGCAGAACCTCCATCTCTGAACTGGGAAAGTTTCTCTTCTCCATCTTCAATGCCATTTTTCTGAATGAACACCTTCTGACAAGCGCAGGAAGTCGTAGCCTTATATGGAATTATCGGGGCGGTAGTTATGCAGATTTGCTAGTCTCGTGAACGCGCTCACGTACACACAGGTGCAATGGTTCATGTTTACGAGGATTATTTACACAGTTATCTGAAGTTAAGAACATTTGTTGATTCTGATGTAGCGCACTCGTAGGAGGCCACGGCAGGAGGAAAAGTAAGAGAAAGTTACAAGAATATGAACATGCTGTTGCATGAGGCCCAATGACTTTTAACTGAGAAGTCTCATTTTCAGTCCAACCTGATGAAAGTGTTTTCCAGGAAGGGAGATGTCTCATAAAACCACATGGAATGGATTTATTTTCTACACATTTACAATGTCTGAGACCCTCATGATGTGATTTTGACAGTTTCACAGCTGTGGCTCATAAAGTCTTGAAGAAACCGTAATCATAATTTGCATTTCATATATGTAATTTTCTAAATTGTAACTTTTGAAATCATATTCCCACAAACAAAATATATAGTAAACATTTTGTGTGATATTTTACACAGACGAGAGTTTACTAATTGTTACTTATGCTCAACTTTAGATGAATATAGAAAGATATGCACAGACTTGTACTTGTGCTCTTACTGTCATCTAGCTGCAAGCAAGTTAAAAATTTAATTAAAAAAAAAAAAAAAAAAAAAAAATAAAAATGAATGGGGAAAATAAAGGAAAAAACCCAAAAAAAAAGGGGGGGAAGGGAGGAGAAAAAAAAAAGAGAAAGAAGAAAAAAAAAAAAAAAAAAAAAAAAAAAAAAAAAAAAAAAAAAAAAGAAAGAAGAAAAAAAAAAGAAGGGGCCCTCAGCAAACAAAAGAGGGGGAAAAAGAAAAAGAAAACAAAAAAAAAGAGAGGGGGAGAGAGGGGAGGAGAAAAAAAAAAAAAAAAAGAAGAAAAAAGACAAAAAAAAAAAAAAAAAAAAAAATAACGAAAAAAAAAAAAATAAAAAGAAAAAAAATACAAAAAAAAAGAAACGAAAAAGCAAGAAACAAAAAAAAAAAAAAAAATAATAAACTAACATAAAGGGGGCAAGTCAAAGGGGAAAAGGAAAAAAAAAAACGAAAAACCCGAAAAAAATGGAAGGAAACCGAACCAAGACCAAAAACAAAAAAAAAAAAAAAAAAAAAAAAAAAAAAAAAAAATAAAACAAAAAAAAAAAAAGAAGGAGGAAGGAAAGGGGAGGGAAAGGCGAGGGGGGGGGGGTGAGAAGGAAAGGGAGCAAGGGAGCAAGGAGGAAGAAGAAAAAAAAAAGAAAAATAATAAAGAGGAAAAAAAAAAGAAAAAGGAGGCCGCAGAACGAAAGAGGAAAAAAAAAAAAAGAAAAAAAAAGAACCAGAGAAAAAAAAAAAAGAAAAAAAAAAAAAAAAACAAAAAGAGAAAAACAAACTAAAAAAAGAAAAAAAGAAACAAAGAACAAAAAGAAAAGAGAGAAAAAAGAGCGGAGGAGAAGGAGAGGAAAAAGAAGAAAAAAAAAAAGAAAAAGACGAAAAAAAAAAGAAAAAAAAAAAGAAAAAAAAAAAGGAAAAAAAAGGAGGAGAGAAGAAAGAAGGGGGGGGGAAAAAAAAGAGGAGAAAAGAGAAAAAAGAAGAAAAAAGAAAAAAACGGGGGCGGGCTTGTTGGGGGGGGGCGGGGGTGGGGGGGGGTTAGGGCCGGGGGCCTGCTCGTGGGGCCTGGGGTTGGGGTTCCTCTTGTTGTTTGTGGTTCCCGGTTGTGCTTTTGTGTCCGCGATTGGGGTGCGCCTGGTGTTGTCGTGGTTTTGGTGTGCTGGTCAGTGGTGGTCACGTTTTTGCCTCCCGTCTCCGGTTCTCTATTTTTATTTTCTAATATTTTCCCTCCCTTCGTGTTGTTTGTTTTGATCTGCTCGCCTTCCTGTCTGGCGTCTCCTGGGGGGGTGGCTCTGGATCCAGGGTCTCGCCCGTAGAGAGATGGTGGTCGTCTGGGACGTGCTTCGGGTTCCAGAAATCGCGCAGCAGTTTGCTCCATTTTGATGGTATTTCATTTGCCCTTGTTTGAGAGTAGAGGGTTGTATCGTTTTGTCACCTGGCACCTGTCCCAGTGCTGTTGTCTGTCCTGCGCGTTTTGGCGGTCGGTTTCGAGTTTCCGCACTTTCTGCCGAGTCATGAGTTGTAGGGGAGTTCCACACAAAGTTGAGGTTTTTTTCCTGCTCCTGAGTTTCCCCCTTCTGGAGCGTCCCAGTCACCCCCCGCTGAACTCCACGCTGAACGTAACTGCTTTTCCCCAACTTGCTGTCCTCTAGAGTTAAAAAAAGAAAATTCTCGCTCTGGTCAAACGCTGTTGCTGTGGCTGCTTGTCTCTGAGGAAATATTCCTGCAGGTGTTAGTTTCTTCCGAGGTGTGTATGGTTCCTGAGTTTCTGTTCCAGGGGCGTCTTGCCACATCTGGCGTGCGCATTTGACTTTCGTGATGGTGCCACGTTCATCTCGGGGGGGTCAGCCGGGGGGTGCGCTTGGTTTATGTGTTCATGGGGAAAGTTTCGGGGTCCGCGCTGAGCTCTTAAGTTCATTTTTCATGATAGGGCTCCTTTACTGAAAAACTTACAGTAACCTCTACAGTGCAGGTAATATAAGCTGTTCATGGATGAAAATAGATAATCTGATTTTTGCTTGAATTGCAGCTGATTTTTTTAAAGAATAACATTGTTAAAAGTCCACTGTGAGCATCTCACCTCATTCAACCGCCAGGTTTTGTCCCAGTAGTGTCATTTACCAGTTTCATGTAGCAGATACCGAGTCTTCACACAGCTCTGACTTTGAATCTAAACTGTGAGCTGAAGGTCAAAGCGCCTTCACACCCTACAGCTCACAACCTGTGTCTTAACAGATGAAGAATCACTCCATTTATTCTTTAAGACTGTCCGTTCAGCCGCTTTAAGAGAAATCAATGTTCTCCATCCCCACAGAGTGCAGCACTCTGCAGTCGCTGCCATTTTGACCTACAGACGACGACTCCGGTACCCCAGAAGACTCGTCTGTGTTCCTGCTTTGCCTGATGCGTCTGCAGACCGGTGTGTATTACACGCGTGATAGGAAGACAAAGAGATGAGACCTTTTAAGGCCAATAACTCACCTGCTACAGACAACAAATTGAGCAGGGTTAAAGTGAAGAATAGGTTTCATAAGTCCTTGTTTTCAGTCAGCCTGGTGCGTCAGATGGTTTGTTACACAGATCCATCACAGAGTCGGTCCAGGAAAACTCCAACAGGAGCCGTTGCTCTTTACCCTCGTAGGTCATCTGGACTGTTTTTGTCCTTTCAGGTTGTTTTTCTCTGTTTTTGGCCACTGTCTTGGTTGTTTTCCCCCACGAGAGATGAATGTTTTTGTAAGAAAGTTTTTCTCTTGAAGAACTTTGAAATTTCAACTTCACTTTTTCTTAAAGGTAGAGTCCAGAGTTCCCCCATGGTTTCTGTTTGTAAACACTATTCAATCTGAGCGCCCCTCCCCTCGGGCTAATGGCCGCATCGCTCTTCAGCCAATTCAACTTCAAGCCTCTTCTTCAAAGCTCGAAAGCTTGTGAAAGCCAACCCAATATTAAAGGTTGAATATGGAACATTTTTATTAAATGCTACATTTTTTACAAAATAATACCTCCACGAGTCGTTTGGAGGGGTGCAGAATGACAGTACAGCATATCCTAAAAAAATTACACAGTACTGAGCCTGAAAATAAATATAAAATATATTTCAACAGGTTTGACAATGGCATTATGTTTACATCTTCATGCCCATACAGGCCGCCATTGTGGGTTGCCAAATAGGATCTCTGTGTGGAAATAGTACAGTATGTTCGCCACAGTTAGGCTGGCACAGGAGGAAACAGTGGAGTCAGCAAGTCCAGCAGCTGCTTCAGAGCCTCGGAGATATTAGCTGTGTTGGAAATCATCCACTCCTCCACTCACTCCCTATTCCCTACATAATGATGATGTAGTCCATTATATCATGTACACTATGTAGGGAACGACGGAAGGAGATTTCGGACACTATATAAGGTGACGTCAGCAGATGCGCGACGTGCAGTAGCGGTAGCTAACAGTTATGAACAATAGACAACTTTCCTGCTACGAAGAAATCCCATTATTGCTAAAAGCTACACAACAACACCACTAAAGCATTTATACAGACTAATCCGGCCAAACGCCACAACTTGACCATCAGCCATTGCCACGGGTCATTTCTGTACATGTGTAATTAGAACAGATGAGAATCGGACTTTTTTCTGAACAACATGGAGGAAATCTGGAAGGACGTCACATTCCTGATTGTTGGAACATCAGAGGAAAACTTTAATGTGGTGATGAGTGAATAAGAAGATCACAGACATTTATTTCATGAAGATTTCTGCCGTCTGTGACAAAAGTGGACGGTGTTGCTCAGCCCACTGATGTCAGCGTGTTTGTATCAGGGAGGAATGTCGGACACACAGAGCAGAGGAGGAAGAACTGGCTGCCACAGCGGAGAAAACATTAGATTTAATCCCCAACAACAAAAACAACGTAAATTATGGTGAACACTCATTAATCTGACACTTTATTTCACGTTTCTATGCTCCCGAAAATGACGCCCCATAAGTTATATGCTAGCTAATGCTAAAGAGAAGCTATGGAGTTGTTGAGAGTTAATGACTAATCTGGGAGATATTGTGAAATATTAACGTTATTTCTCTGATCACGAAGTGGGACAAAAAATAAAAATAATCAAAAAAAAAAAAAAGAATCCAAAGGGGGTCCTGCATTTTTATTCACAGAAAAAGGTAAACCTTAAAAAAAAAAAAAAAAAAAAGAAAAAAAAAAAAGAATAAGGTATATTTTTTAAATTTATAAAAAAAAAAATTATTCATTAAAATAAAAAAAAATAAAAAAAAAAAAAAAAAAAAAAAAAACCAAAAAAATATATTTTTTAAAAAAGATCGGGAAAAAAAAAAAAAAAATAATAAAAACCCCCCCCGCTCCCCCTTTTTTCTTCTCTCAAAACAAGCATGAGAGAAAAAAAAGAAATAACGAATAAATTAGAGGATTTGGAGGAGAAAAAAAAGAGAAAAAAAAAAAAACAAAACACTAGAGAAAAAAAAAAGATAACAAATAAAAAAAAAATCATATCTTCTTTCTCACTACAAAACAAAAAAAAAACAGAAATGTTTTTATATGGCTCTGGTGGGAGAACATCAGTAGGTAAGTGTGAGAAAAAAAAAAGAAAAAAAAACTAATTTTATTATTTATATAAAAAAAAATAAAAAAAAAAAAAAAAAAAAAAATAAAAAAAAAAAAAAAAATAGAAAAAAAAAAAGAGGACAACACCAGAAAAAATCCTCCTCGAGAGAAGACGGAGCCGTAGAGAAGGAAACAAAGAAAATAAAGCGCAAAAAGAGGAGAACCACAGAGAGAAGACGCCCAAAAAAAAATAAACTATAAAAAAAAAAACCCCCGAAAAAAAATCTCTTTCCTTCAGACTGCAGCTGTCAGCCATTCGGTGCTCCCTGTCACTTCAGCAGTTTACAATCCTTGATTTTTTCCTCTCTTTTTTTCAAACCAGGGATCTTAAAAAACTGTAATGTGCCCTTTTTTTGTCTTTTTTTTATCATCTTTATTCTGCAAAGACCTGGCACAGTCCTTCACTCGGCATTATAACCCAACATCTCCACTCACGACCAATGTAGCTCTCAGCAAGTGAACAAGCATGGCGGAGCGCCGGTTCGGAGGGGCGGGGCGATACGCTGTGACATCGACCCCTCAGCCTCTATACTGTAAACGTCTCTGCATTACTTGTTGGACATGGTACAGGCTGCTGGTCGCTTACATAGCGGCAGCAAGTCTGGCAACCCGGACTCTACATTTAAACATCAACAGGAAAAATGTAAAAGCCTTTGATTTTATTCGTGGACAAGTTTTCTCCCTGCTATAAAACTGCTATGAAATATTACTGATTAATATTTTTTTCACATTTTTGCTAAGGTCACTAAATCAAGTTCAGTTCTAACTAAAACAAGTATTTTTTCAGTTATAGTTTATTTAAATTCACTCAGAGTCTGTGAATACTGTAATTTTTAATTATTCATATTATCTTAACTTTTCAGTACCAGCATGATCACATGATGTTGCCGTTTTATTGAAAAAGAGGACATGAAATGATTTTTTTTTCTAAATTAAATGTTGGGGATGAGAATTTTTCAAAGATCATAAATAATGTTTTCATTGAAATTTTTACATTTAATTCTAATTTAAAAGAAAAAAATTTCAGCTTCCAAATCTTTTTTGGAAAATAGCTTATTCTTTAGTTTCTTTGTCATAAAAGCATTGAAATCGTGTAATATGATTGGCATTTAATCAGTTTAAATCAGTTTTTCTTGATCCTGGTCCTCAGTGACCCCTGCCCGGCTGGTTTTCAAGATGTTCCTACACCTGATTCAAATGAATGGTTCGTTAGCAGCTTGCAAAGAACTTGATGAGCAGTTCAGTTGATCTGAATCAGGTGTGGTGGAGTTGGAAATTTGGAATAGGACCAGGGTTGAGAAACCATGGTTTAAGTAACCAAAATTATGACATATAGTAATAATTATTTTAAAATTATTCATCAGATAAGGGGAAAAAGATTAACAAAAAAAAGTAATATATAAAATTTTATGAAAATCATGACATTGATTTTGAATCATGGTTTACCAGAAATATTAAAGATAGACGACCAAAAAATCAAACAGGTAAATGAGCATGATGGAGCTCCTGATTTTAAATTTTGTTGAGCAATCACTGCAATCAGGTGTTTTCTGTAACGTCCAATCCGACGTCTGCACCAGTTAACAGGTATTTTGGTCCACTGTTCATGAGCAAGGTGCCATTGGTCTGGGACAGTTTTGTTTGTTTGTTTGTTTTATTCTTTTCATATTTTATTTTACTAAATTATAATTTAGTAAATTTTTATTTATTGTTACTTTTTTAGTTTCTTGTGACATGAATTACTTCTGTGAATTCAGCCTTTTCTCTAAGTGTAGGTATCAATCATTTTGAGGACGACTGTATGTCGTATATTTGACAGGACTGAAGTTAAATGAGCCATTTGGGCAAAAACTGTGGAAAAAAATCAATTTGTGATGTTTTTATAGCAGTTTTGAGGAGAAGACTTCTTTTGTCCTTCAATGACATGTAAGGGTGGTTGAAGGGACTCATTGCAGTTAATCCAGCTGTTTGGATTAAATGTTTGTGTGCTGATATTTATTGCTAATATGAATTGAACTCACAATGCGAGTGTAACATTTCAGTCCCGCAGTCTGTCTTGCAGATCTTCAGCATGCCTCTCTCTTCTTGCTCTTCTGGGCAGTGTTGTGCATATTTACACTTCACAAGAATTTGTTCAAAGTTCAGTTCACAAAGATTAAAATGAACAAGTTCATGTATATTTCTCCTTTTTTATACTGCTATAATTACCCTCCTTACATGATACATACGCCATTGAGAGGAACAGGGGCACCACAGACATCCCAGTAGATCCATCCACATCTCTGTGTTTATCTGTTTTTATTAGCAATCATTAATAACGTTCTCTATGTTCTCAATCAAATTTAGATTAAAATAAATGAGCGTCTCCACCAACGCTGCTGTCTTCGTGTCCAGAGTCGAAGCTGCAGCTCCTACGCTGTAAATCTGAAACACTGATGGGCTCCACTGAGTTATCATGAGGAAAAATCCTGATGCAGAAAAGATCAAACTGCTGCTTTTTCTGTTTGTGATGATGAAATCTGACGGATTCCTTGCAGACCCACTGCTGCAGAGCATGTCTGTCCGTGTCCTTGTTGCACTTGGGCCATGCTGAAATTGATAAGATGCCATGATTATAAACTTTATGTGGATGCCACACTGAACGTCTGAGAAAAAGTAGAGGCCAACAAAAACTACAAGTTGTTAATAGAAACTGTCTAAATATCTAACATATATGTACACAATTAGGTCTGTGTGACTGAGTATTGGGGCCACATGGAGAAATAAAAACTGCCCCTCCTTTCCTCACCTACACAATAATGTTGAAGTGCCGTCAAAGTCGAAATTTTGAGAATAAAGTCAAAACATCAAGAATGAATTTGAAAAAAGTGTAAAAAAAAAATGAAGTTGATCATTTATTGTTGACATTTCGACTTTATTTTTGTCATTTCTACTTTTTTTCCAACATTTTGACTTCACTCAACTTTTTCACTTCATTCTTGAAACTGCATTTTGACATGATTTCTGAGATATCGATTTTATTTTGGAAGTTTCAACTTAATTCTTCACATTTTAACCTCATTCTGAACATTTTATTTCTTTATTGTTGATATTTCAACTTTATTCTCAACATTTTGACTTTATTTTTTTGACATTTCAACTATTTTTCAACCTTTTGACTTTATTCTCGACTCTGCATTTCAACATTATTGTTGAAATTTCAACTTTATACTTGAGGTTTGAACTTTTTATTCAACACTTTATTTCTACTTTATTGTTGACATTTAGACTTTATTTTCAACATTTCCACTTTATTTTCAATATTCTGTTTTTATTGTTTGGGTGAGGAAGGAGAAAAGAAATTCCTCCCTCATTTTGTTTTTTCATTGTGGCCCTAACACATCGTTGTACGTCGAGATGTATTTGGAGGCAAATCTTTGGAGGTAAACAGTGAGATTTTAAAATGAACTTAAGATCTGAGGAGAAGCAGGTGAAGGGAAGCAAACACAGAATGTTCTTGTGTATTTTTGCCTCAGTGATGAGTCAAGCTGCAGCATTTTGGGTCCAGTGAGCTATCGTGGTGAAGAGAGGATAGAAAATAATCATCATGACTTATCAGTTGAAAATAGTAATCTGGCTATTGAGAAAAAACAAGATTGATCATGTTTGACTTCAGCATCACAATCAGTTCAAACGAAATGTTTCTGTAACATTCCTGAAGTTCTGAACAACACAAACTGAAGGTTTTATCCAGATCAAAACTAGGATTGGATTACATAATCCAGCTGGATTTCTCAGTTCTTCTTTCTGTTTTGAACAATCCATTTTCCGTGGGTTCATCGTTGGCATGTAGCGCTACTGTAAGTGTCGTCATCATAAAATTGCTATCTTTTCGATGTCCTGATCCGATCGCGCGGTTTCTGACTCGATCGGAATCGGCTATTACATCCCGATCAGGTATCGGATAAATGTTTCCTTCACATTGACACGGCAGCAGCGGGCGACCATGGCCGCCGTTGCCCCTTTCTTTGTCGGGAATGCGCCCTGATGGTAGGGATGGGCATATGGATACCTTGGAGTCGATACTTTGATACCAGCCTAACAAAATATAGGAATCGATACTTTTTTGAATATCGTGATACCACTGTACAGATACAAAACATGCAATTTGTTTCTACTTCTGAGAGTTTTAGGTAATGAAATGATGAAAGCAGCCAGATTCTAGCTTCCGTATCACATGATGGTGGTAGCCTATCACATGTCATGATGATGTTGCTACTGTTAGTGATGATGATGATGCTGTTTTGTTGTCTTTCAGTGGTTTAATGCAGGTTATTGTACATTGTTTTAGTAAATTTGTAATATTACTATTACATTTTCTATTTTAACATTTTCCACTTAATAAATTTGATTATTTTAGTGAGTATATTATGTTATTTGATCATTGAAAGACGTTTTTAATCTATTTTTGTTTAATTTTATCATCACTATAACTTATTATTGTTCTTAAAAGCGTTTCTTTCGTACTTCTGTTCTCAGGTTGTACTTATATCTAATATTGCCCTTGCATTCAAGATATTAATGCAAAATGTACAATCACGTGATTTTCTTCTAAAGGACAAAAAGTATCGGTATTTATATCGGTATCGCTGAAAAAGTGCCATAAACTACTGGTATCGTATCGACATGAAAAATATTGGTATCGCCCATTCCTACCTGATGGCAGCACCTCTTTTTCCTCTGCGTGGTCTTCCTGTCAGTTACAGTTTTATGACCAGCAGTTGGTTTGATTCTGCCTCATATGAGCCGCCAGCGTCCTGCAGCAGCTCAGTGCTGTATGATGCTGCATCCCCAGGCAGTACAGGAGCTAAATGTAACGCAGCAGCAGCTGATAATCCAGACGTTAAAAAGAAAAGGCGGCTGTAGCGCTGAACTGAGCCGAGTTCAGAAAGTTTGATCCAATTTTAAAGCATGCGACAATAAATTCATCATAATATGTAACACACTGTTCATATTTGGCGACGCAACGCAGTGATGTGTGCTGGTTTAACATCACTTGTACAGCACATGCACATGTTTGACAAGGCTGCTGCTGTGTGTGACCCACGATGGAGTGGCAGAAAAAAAGAAAAGAATGCGGGTTCAACTTTGTTTGCTCTTACATAACTGGGTAAAATCAAAGCACACATTAATTATCTGTTGTTTCACAGTTTTTTGAAAATCTACAGTGTTGGTTTTATTTGCTGTCCAATAACGAACCGAACGTCCCATGATTCAGAGAAATAAAGAAATAACCAAGTAGTTGCCTTTGTGATTTCCACAGACATTCATAAATGATCAATTCCTCATTAATTTGGTTTTTAGTTTGTGTACAAATGTATGCTAAATATCTTGTTTTAAAAAGATGATTGAAAGAATGTAATTAATTAGAGGAGGTGTCATAATAAAGTAAAATAAGAATACATAAAAGGAAAATATATAACAATTGTGACGCCTCCTGACTCCCTAATTCCACCTTCAAGCTATGATTTAAATGAAATAGGATTCAGAATCAGATCAGGCTGGTGCGTTGATGACCCCCCTCTCCGACCAGTGATATCATCACAGCTGCAGCATGCTGTAGGAAAACACTGGATCTGTTTTTTTCTGTTCGATTTTTATTTTATTATAGAAGTATCGAATCAGGACTCGATATCGCCTGATCCTCAAATCTAATGACTCAGACTCGGAATCGGGGGCAAAAAAACCTGATCGGGACATCTCTAGTTTTCGAATAAAGTTAACAGAGAACAGAAGGGTGACTATTTATGTTCCCAACAACAAGCAACCCATCATATAGACCCCTTCAAAGTTTATAAACGCAGTGATGTTTGGTGGGCGGGGCTTAGCCTGGAGGCAAAAGCTGCTCTAGTCGCTTTGTTAACAAGCGGCAGCTCGCAGGTTTTGGTGGCTTTTTCATAAATGGAGAGTTTTCAAACAAGTGTTACAGTCCTAGAACTGTTGGAATATGTCCACACACTCTACGGACTAGTGTCTGCTGGTGTCCGAAAAACTTTAATTTATTGCCATGAACGTTGTTCCTTCATTTCAGGCACTTAAACACACAACAAGACGACATTTTAAAGTCATAATAACACTTGAGAAAGCTCATTTCTACAGTCTTCGCTGCACGCTTTCCTCGGTTTTTGCCTCCAGCTACAGCGGCGACGTCACTGTGACATCGGCCTTGAAGGGGTCTATTTACAGTAAATAAAAGTTCTGAAAACTATCAGCTGATTTGACATTTGTTTGAATATAAATCTACAGGAAAGTTGGCAGGTCTGTGTTTGAGAAACTTTGAACTTAGGAGGAAATAAATAGGGTGCATTCACACCAGGATAGTCTGGGGACTCGGTCCGATTGGGCAGGGATTTGTGAAAAATTTTGCACTTTGCTTTGGTTTGTGTTCATACTGTAGTTAACTGAAGTGGACCAAACCACCTGGTTAAACCAACAACTGCTCACGAGGGGGCGACGCTCCCCAATACAACCACTGATCACTGATGAAGAAGCAGGAAGAAGAAAACCGGACTCCATGATTAAAGTGGAAATCTTTCTGCTCCTTCTTATTATTAGTCCATCCGTCTACACATATTCCAGTTGTTTTTCGTTGTTGTTTTGACCTCAGATTCTTCAAACATGGACTGTTTGCTTTGTTTTCCCTCCGACCCAAACAATAATCTACCTCACTTCCTCCTACTTCTTCATGATGCGTTCAACCAGCATTCCTTTCATTAGGTGCGCTGGATAGTCCGATAGTCCATTCGCAAGTGAACCGAGACCAGAGGAGACCAGAGTCCGCTTCTTTGGTGCGCACCAGAGTTTAGTTTAGTTTAGTTTATTGAAAGGATCCCCATTAGCTACAGGTAAGCTCTAGCTTCCTGTACTCCTGAAAATATATACATTAATAAAAGATAATTAAGAATACAAAAACAAATCAAACAACAACAAAAAAGATAAAAACTATAAGTAAAAAAAAAAAGTTAATTAGATGTGACTGACACAGGTCTATCTCACAATACATCTTTATGTACTTTAAATCTTAATCAATAATAAAAATAAAGTAGGTAGATAAATACTTGTATACAATTAAATATAGAGATAGATAATATAAACCGTTATTATTAACATGTATACACATACTGTACATACAACGTGTACAAAAGTACTGTTGGTGTTCAGATTGCGCCAAATGAAGCGGACTATCTGTGGAATCAGACCAAGGTCCGTTTAAAATGGTCCAAAGAGCCAGAGTAGGGTTGCACGGTATACCGGTACCAGTATAGTACCACAATACTAAAGCGTTAAAAACGTACTATACCAAGGGGCAACCTCCGGTGGGTAGTAGTGATTCCACGAAAAAATTAATTTTTTTTATAATCTTCTTTTCCTAGAGAGAAGGGTCTAAAAGGGAGAAAAAAACCCAAAAGACTCCAATAAAAAAAACAAAATATAAAAAAAAAAAAAAAATAAATACCGGTTTAAAAAAAATATTATTTTTATTTTTTTAAGTTTATATTATCATAAATAAAAAGGGAGGGGATTTAAATAATTAATTTATAGTTATATTTTTTTTTTTAATAAAAAATAAAAAAATATGTTTTATATTGATGAAGCTGGGAGGGCGGTCGGCGCCTGGGAGCTTTATTTCTTTTATTATTTTTAAATTTTAGGTTATAGGGGATTGTAGATTGAATTTAGGATTAATTTACATCTATGGGGGAGTTGGTCTTTTTTTTCTTCTGTTGGGTTACTCGCATCTTCTTATTAATAAATAATAATATTTCTGTGGGGGGGGGGGGGGGGCCGCTTCCTTAGGGATGCTTGTACTATACCAGCATTTAAAAAGAAATGGTACTTTAAAAAAAGAAAAACGCAGCTAGATTGGTAAATTGGAGCCTGTCTCTTTAAGAGCAGCGAGGCCAGTGAGTGTGACGTAGTTACTAATGCGGGGGTCTCAGTGAAGCAACTTCACTGAGGAGACGTCAGGTAGCAGCAGGCTGGTTCATGGCGAGTGGACGCTGCCACGGATACCTGAAGTTTGAAGTGTTGCCTCCGTTAGCAAGACGGACTTTGTAGCATCGCTTTCACTGCGGTGCTTCAATGTTCAACGGCTCGCCTTCATCATTAGCTTTGAATCCGTAATACTTCCAAACTGTACTTCGAGCCCCTACTTTATCAACACGGGCTTTTCCAAAGCTGCCATCTTTTCTTTTTTCCTCTAAAGGACAACTACGCGGACTTAGTGACTTCAGTCAGGAACAACTGGTGCTGATGTTGTTCAGTTATGTCAAAGTAAAAAGCACAAAACCTCTTCCAGCCCAGTAGAAACCTACAGAAGCTACTGTACATAACACACATCAGTGGTTAATAAATACATTTTTAATTTTATTCAAAGTTATTACATCCTTAAAATGTTTAAATAAGTTTAAAAATGGCTACAGAGATGAACTGACTGATGTTATAATGAAGTCATAGACATTACCTTATACCCATTTAAAGTTGGGTATAAGGCTATTAAGAGACAACATTAAATAAATGAATATTTTGAAAACATGTTTCTAAAGCCTTACAATATTTAATTCATTTAGATAGTTATACAGTTTATTTTTCTAATTATGTCCATATAATGTTTCATGTATAGACTGATTTTGATTTCAATTTGGCATTGCTTTATATCACTGGTTCTCTGTGTTCTAAATTGAAGAGTTTACTTATTTATTTGATTATTTCAAAATAAAGACTTCGGGAACAATCACACAAATAAAACAAATATTGAGTTTGGTTTACCTTTTTAAAAAAAGTATTGAAATACAAAATGGTATCGTATCGAAACAGAAATTTGGTATCGTGACAACCCTAAGCCAGAGTGTGAACGCACCCTAAGAGAGGTTGGTTCTTGAGACTAAATGGAAGAGGACAAGAACCAGACCTGTTCTGGACCACCATCAGGACAGCAGTGACCCTTGAGATCACCAAGTCTCAGTGACCATGAAAACAGCCCCAAACTATAGAAGCTTTCCTCTCAACAGACTCGGGAGCAAGAGATCTGACATTCAGGAACCAGAATCATTTGGTGCTAGCGCAGAGGAAGCACCAAAGGACGAATCCAGTTCGTCTCGTTCTTCAAGACATAAAAATAAAAGAATCGTCCTCACTGAAATCCTTGGAAAGCTGTGTACAGTTCACATCCATCAGTGCAGATATGAGGACTTTCTCTGAATAACTAAGCTGGGCCGGCTGACTTTCAGCAGATATGTGCAGCAGTTAAAAGCTTCTCTTCCTTTTCCCAAGAAAGCATCCCAGCCAAGAAAAAGCAACCTAACGTTAGCTCTCCGCATCCTTATTAAGTCTCATGAAGACAAATCTGAAGTCTTTGCAGAGGGGGTGCTGGCTCTCACGGAGCCTGCTCATGGTTGCAGCAGATGTTGGGAATCCAGTATCTCTGGCAGTCATCCAGAATTAATAGAAGATTACATAATAGATGTAGCTGCGGTAATAGACTTGCTCCTCCATTGACCATCTTTGCCTCCAGGACACAAAATCTTATTTTTGGCACTGGCTTTGACTCATCCTTAAATACTGCATGGGTTAATAAGTAGACCATCTCCTCCCTCATTTCCATCTCTCTTCACCACTTTTCCATTTATTTTAAAAATGTTCTCTTTAAATTTGCATTTTAATGTTTTGATTCTGTATTTTTTTTCCATCTTTTTATGATGTGCTGATGCACATTTAAGTATTAAAAAAGAGAATGAAGTATTTTCTCCTTCTGTGTGTTTCTGCAGGAATCTGTTATACAGCCTTCCAGGAAAATCTCCACAGTTTTCCATCCTCAAGTTCTCCCAGGAAGCCGTCCTGCACTGCAGCGTGACCAGCAAAGCCGCCAAGTACAACTCTGCAAACAAGGAAGTAGTTTGCCACAGCACCATGAATCAGTCTCTGTCCGTGCTCCTGAGGGCCATCCGGTCCGCGGAGCGGCTGGTCTGCTTCGGTTTAGGCTTATTTGAAAATTACCCAAACGACACAAAATGACTGACACTGACAAACCCGACACAGATTCGGTAAATGCAGATTTATAAACCCTCCGTCAAAAAAATTTGCCCCTTTTATAAATGAATTTCATATCCAGGGTTGTTAAAAAAAATGCTTTCTGATAAATGAATGTATTGAACTTGTTGCACACCAGCTCTTAGATATGCAAATACTGACACAGTGGAGTCCTTTAAATTGCACTAAAGCTTTAACCACTAATGAAAGATACAGTTAATTTTTTAAATCATCATCACAGTACATTTTCTGCTAAACCCTGGCACAAAAAGATGTTGGGGGGAAAGTAAGCATTTCAGAACTGGTCCACTGATGGAGGAAGATTAGATTTTGTGTAATAGTGAATAAAATGCCGTCGCAAATTAGACTGCATTTATTTAGAGCTTTTCAGGCCAAGTCAAGCAACATTAACCCTTACAGTAGGACACCCCTTTATAATATTTTATTGTTTTTATGTTCCTCAAAATGGTCAAAAATTTGTAATTGGTTAAAAGTTCTTCTTTTTTTTCATTTTTTTTTACTCAATTTAACCAAATAAAACTTGTTGAGATCCTAATCTCTTTATAAAAAGTGACCAGGCCTGAAGTCAGCAGCACGTCGGAATAATACAGTGAAACCGTAAAGCTAAATTTAGCTTATTTTGTATTAAGTGTATCCACCTTATTCCTGAGCCTGCCAATGCAGAAACGATAACATGATCAATTCCCTGTGAGAATTCAACATTATTTATTATTCACATCTGTTTAAATCAACATCGTACAGCCAAAACATGAACAACGGAAACAGGCAGAAGGTTAATCTTATATAACCTGCCCCTTCTCAAGACAAAACAATCAATTAATTTCAAACCTAGTCCTTAACCCTAAGTCACCAAACACCTACTTATAGTATACAAATATAATCATTTCATACGTGTCTGTCACTTACTTCAAATATCTAATTTTTTTAAAAAACTTGCCAATAGTTTGTCCTTATACTTCTTTAAATTTCATGATATTTGTACAGCAATTAAAGTAAATGTTGAAAAAATTCCATAATTTGACTCTAGACAAACACAAGGGCAAGCATGTACAGTCTTAAAATGATTTTGCCACTTATGGCCATCATCTTTTGGAACATGAGTAAATAAAGTTTGGAGTGCTTCGGGCAAAAACATCGCATTTAGCCATTGGCTCTCAGTGTAAGTTGTCATTTCTAAAAGAATATTTGCCCCCGAAAAATGTGCATGCGCAGCTCGGGAACATGTTAAACTGTTCGTTGTTGTACTAACAACCACAGAAAGTTAAATTTGTGGCTACTAGAGCGACATGCACCTTGGTCTAAGAGACAGTGAGGCTGCAGGGCTCCAGACATCCACCAAACGGGTGTATTTTGCAAGTAAAAAAAATGCATCTGCTTTTTAGTAAATCAGATTTGATCCCACCTCTTTCAACAAAACACAACCAACCTTATTACTATGTAGGTACTGATAAGCCTCGGAGCTTTTAAGAGTGTTCACTGCTTCACAGTCTGATGCGACAGAGCTACTAAAGTAGCTAAAAAAGCAACTGGATGATTTTTGGCCAGATTTTCAATCATATGAGAACTAAAGCTGCGTGAATTGTCTTTTTTTCCCCCTTTTTTGCCAACATCACATTGTAAACTGGATTTTAGCAGGTGGACAGGATCACAAGATCACCTGGCAGCGTGAGCCTCTGAAGCCGTTGGCAAGGGGATTATACGCTTACGGAAGTTGCGGCTTTTAAATCTCTTTTTGGGGTATAAAGTTTCTTCTTTTATAATTAAAATGGAAAAAATAAAAAAAAATTAATTTATTTTAAAGAAAAAAAAAAAAAAAAAGAAAAAAAAAGAGAAAGGGGAAGGAGAAAATATAAAAAAAAAATGGGGGAAACGGAAGAGAGAAGAAAAGAAAAAGGAAAAAAAAAAAAAAAAAAAAAGGGGCTCGAAGGGGAGAAGGAAGGAAAAAAAGGGGAAAAAAATTAAGCCGGGGTTTACTAAAAAAATGGATGATAAAAAAGGGGGTGGAAAAACGCAGGGCAATAAAAAAAAGGGAAATAAGGGGAGGGGCCAGTTCACAAAAAAGGGGGAGGAAAAAATTGTGCCGAAGTACGCACTTGGTGCGTAATAGAGACCATGTCGAAGCGCCAGACACTTTAATTTGTTCAGCAACTCCTAATCCATGTCCTCATTAACTGCATGGATACATGTATTATTTCAATTTTTATATTCAATTTAATTCAACTTTATTTGTATAGCCTCCATTCATGACAATGTCACCTCAGGGCGCTTAACAGACAGAAAAGTTAAGGTCAGATTCATAATAGCCTAGCTAAGGAAACCATCAGATTGGATTGAATCTTGGCTTGACCCGGTCCAATCCCCCATCCTGAGCAAGCACGGAGGGGTGGCGACAGTGGAAAGGAAAACACCCTTTTAACAGGGAGGAAAAACCTCCGGCAGAACCCGACTCAGGTAGGGCGGCCATCTGCCTCGACCGGCTATTTATCATACTTATTTTAAATTATATTTTTATCTCCCTCCTCCACTAATATTTCTTTGTGGGTCTTATTTCCTTCTGCGCTGTCGTCTCGCAATTCGCCTCGCTGTTAACCTCCAAACATGCAAAACCCTTATTTATATCGGGGCGTTTCCAACGCGTTTGCACCCGCTGTCATTTGCGGGTTGTCATTCTTTGTAAATCACCCGCAAACCGGCGTTCAGCCCCTCACGCAAAATTCTAGATTGTACGGAAAAATTTTCTACACGCAAATTTGGACCCTAGTAGATCCGACCCAAAGTGGAGTAACATTTGGAGCCAACATCTGGCGTGCAAATAAATGCCGGTTCCTTTCAAACCGGAATTTTCACGCAAGGGTTCGTGTGGGCTAGGAATAAGGTGGATAAGTTCTCCCAGCAACAGTAAAAAAAAAAAAAACTTCCACTCTGTTAACTTTTTAGAGCTTTATTTCAGCTGACTTGGCTGATTTGACGCTTCTGTGGGCCGTTGTATCCGCATGGCTTCTTACTTTTGATAAACAATGAGTGACAAATGAACTTAAAGAGCTGCTGTGGTCAAAGAACTGAAAGCTCAAAGCAATACCTGTTCTACTGTTTCCGCTCATGTAGCAGCTGATCAGCAAACACCAATTTTTAAAAGATGTCATGTGTGTTAGGAGCTGACTGTAAAGAAGTCATGGAATAATGTAATATACACATTTCTCTACAGATCCCAAATTTATTTGTGTTACACTTAATGATTGTACATTAGTTCTGTTGGGAAACTTTCACATGGTGACAGAAACATGAGCAAACTGTGTCACCATGTCACTGGAAACATGTCCACCTTAGTGTGTGCATTATTAATGACAGCCATAACCATGAATCCAACCAATTACAGGGGAAATCTTAGTAGGGAGGCAACAAATCAAACAGCAGCTGATGAAAACGTTGTTAGGACAGGTCTTTAACCAGCCGTCTCTTACTGCTGGTAAAAGGTACGTGGATTAGTGCCTTCTGAAATCTGACGTCCTCATAATCATCTGTGGACAAGTAAACCCTGGAAACGCCCTTTCTGTCATGTGTGAACACACACGGAGACATAAAAATGTTGAGAATTTAACTTTAACTCACTGTCCACTTCATCAGGTCCACCTGTTCAACTTCCTGTAATCAAATCAGCCAATCACAAGGCAGCAACTCAGTCCCTCTAGTCTTGTAGACGTGGTCAAACTGAGCCACAGACAGAAATGAAAAGAGGATCAATGCATGAAGCAGATGGATCACAGCAGCAGAAAGCCATTATGAAAACATAGATCCACCCTGCCCTGCATCGTCATACCTGCTGGGGAAGCGGGAGGATTCTGGCACAGTCTCATGTACAGGATCCCCAGCAGTGGGGATATAAGGATGGGCCTTCCTCCACACAGCACCAGGTGTTGTGTAGCCAGTCGTATGGCCGAGCTCTCTGCCTGACCCAATTACTTGGACCTGTCTCACCTGTTTGACCTGGATTACTGGAAAACCCAAATAATAATACATCTCATTCTGTTACTTCAGCTGCTCAGTCTCAGTCCTTCCTGCCCAGCAACAGTCTTTGGTGGTGTAACGGCACGGGGGATATTTTCTTGTCCCTGAGTACGAACTGAACATTGTTTTAACCTTAAACTCACAAAACCAACTCCAACTCAGCTGCT
Organism: Atherinomorus stipes; assembly: GCA_023101725.1. Lineage (NCBI taxonomy): Eukaryota > Metazoa > Chordata > Actinopteri > Atheriniformes > Atherinidae > Atherinomorus > Atherinomorus stipes. The sequence goes on from JALJCO010006716.1 coordinate 337,194, forward strand.
TTTTGGCGCCTCCGTCCATCAGAAACATCTTCTTGGCTTTATTCCAGCAATAGAAGACCATCATTGTTGTTTTCTTTCAGACAAACGTTGAACTTTGTGCTCACTTGTTGATGTTTGGCTGCTCCTGATTGGACATCACCATCAATTTAAGCTCTCTGGTGGAAAGTTTGACAGAAAGGGGCTTTATTATACTCAGAGGTCTCTCAGCAACATAGTAGTGATAAGGCGCATTCGTACAGAGAGGTTCTAAGAACGCAGTTCCTATAGCTACGCATCCCGAGTTTAGCTATAAGAACTACCCTTCGCCTTCAGTTTGTGTTCGCACATGAGGGAGGACCGTGTTAGGGGCCATATGTGACGCAATCGTTGTGACAGTGACAAATTTATGCCCCTGCAGATCTAATACAAAACAGGTTTCCCATCTCTTTTATTCCAAGCTATTATAAAAGTTAACTTACCAGCTTTCCCTCCTTTTCCCTTGTTTACCTTTTGTTGAAGTGCGCCCGGAACGTTAGTGGCCGGTCTGCCCACTAAAGTGTCCGGGCGGCAGCCGCAGATTCTACTGCCACACTTTGCAGCTGTATTTGGGTCATTAAATTAATGTGAAAATAATTGCTTTTGGACATTTCGAAATAGTTATCGTTATACAGGACGTGCACCATTGTGATCGATTTAATAATGAATTGGTACACTCCTATTGTAATATTTCTGGTTGTTATTACAATCTCGGTAAACAGTTAAACAGGTAAACAGCTGTGAGACTTTTAAAATATGGCGGGGCTGGAGGAAGCGGAGATCATGCAAGGGGCGTGGCTTGCCAGTTCTACCAATCACCAAACACCTACGTATTTCAGTTCCTATGAAACCCCCAAAAAGACCCTGCCTCAGAGTAGGAGCTAAAAAGGTTAAAGAAACTGAGGTCCCGGGTCCCTAGGTCTATATGTCTGAATGCGCAAAAACTGGCCTGGTTTCCCGAAAAGGTTATTGGAACTCAAAAAGGTTCCTACAGTCTGAAAGCGCCTACAGTGGTCTTTTTCTTGATTAGAAAGTGTTAAATGGTGTTTTGGATTTACCAAATAGTCGGAATAAACATTATATTTTTTTCATGATTGGATATAAATCTCTGGAAAACCTCTCTTTATATTGGTGATTCCCAACCCTGGTCCTGAAGGTACACTATCCTGAATACTTTCCATGTTGCCCTGTTGAAACACAACTGACTCACATTACTGGGTCAGTAGCAGACTGGTGCAGAGCTCATCATAGATCCATTTATTTTGAAGCAGCTGTGTCCTAGCAGGCAAAATGGAAAGTCTGCAGGATAGTGTGCCTTGAGGACCAGGAGTTGGGAATCACTGTTCTAGGTCTCCTACACCAGTGTTTTCCCAACTCCAGTTCTCCGCACCCACTGCCCTGCATGCTTTGGAGGCAACCCTAAATTTTCACACCTGAGTCAAATGAATGGGTCATTAACAGGCCTGCAAAGAACTTGATGAGGAAGTTCATAAATCTGAATCAGGTGTTGGAGTAGGAACAAAGCGAAGACATGCAGGGAAGTGGGTCCTGAGGACCAGAGTTGGGAAACACTGACCCAAACACACTATGAGGAGAAATTGGTGATGATATAAGAGATAGTGTCTGGGGGTGCCAGAGATCTGGTGGAGTTTTAAGGTTTAACCACCACAGCCTGCCTGAGTATTGTTGCTGACCGTGTCCATCCCTTTATGACCACAGTGTAGCATCTTCTGATGCTACTTCCAGCAGGATAATGCACCGTGTCACATAGCTCACATCATCTCCAATGGCTTTCTGGACCATGACCATGAGGATTTGGGATGCGGTGGAACAGGAGATTCTCAACATGGATGCAGCAACTGTGTGATGCTGTCATGTCGATATGGAGCAAAATCTCAGAGGAATGTTTCCAGCACGTTGTTGAGTCTATGACACTAAGAATTGAGGGAGTTCTGGAGGAAACAGGGTCTAACCCAGAAGGCGGACCTGATAAAGTGGACGGGGAGAGTATGTAGGTAACAGGAAAAGATCTCCACTCTACTTTTTCAGTCTCTGTTGTAAAACAGTTACGTTTTGAGAACCAGGGCAGTTATTTGACAATCTGTCATGAGATTCAATTAAAGTACCCGAGATATAAAACACTCTCTGCAGAGAACTCGATACTCGATTACCAGCTGCTCTGAACTGGCCTGGAGCTCCAAACATCAGTCACGACGTTAGCTAGAGAGCTGCAGTGGAAACTGTGGAAACTTCCCACTTATAACAGCAGAGGATTAATATGTGAAAATACTTCAACAGAAATAGACTAAAAAAGAACAAGAAAAAAAAACCAAATCTTCTGCCTCTGTAGTTCATATATCTGATATACACAGCAGAACAAGCATCACCGTTGTGTTAGAGCTTTTTATCTCCATTTTCTCCCACTTTCTCAACTCCTCTGCAGCAGACTGCAAAGAGCAAACTCCTAATATTTTACTGACAATAGGCCATGTCTGCCTCTTCTTTTTTCTTATCTCTTCTTTCCAAAACTCTGCAAACATCTGATGAGCCCTCTCACTGCTCAGCAGCTTGTTCTGCTCATCAAAACAGATTTAGGAGTGAAGCTTGACGTCCGTAACATGTACGAGCTCAAATGGAGACCTGAGCAATAATAGTTTAACAGTAACTCAATAAGTGACACAAAACATGGTTGATGTAAGGAAGAGCAATTATTTAGCTTGTTTGATGGTTTTCAAGCCATTATAAAGCTGCTGAGTTTGTGGCTAAAAAAACATTAGCTGAAGAAATTTCACATCCTGCAGGAAGTCAGGAAAACAGATCAATAAAATTTCTGGGTTTTGTAGTTAGGCATGATTTTTGCAGTTAGTTTGTTCATTAAAGGCAATAAGTAAAGCGTTATTTTATACAAGAAAAATATGGAGTACTTTATTTGTAACTGATCGACTTTCTAAGCATGACAGAGAGATAGATTTTTTTCCTTTTTAGTTGGGTTTGAAGAGTTCAATAACAAATATTAAAGCAATTGATCAAAAATTTGTGAAGAATATGTTTTCTATAACCTGGTTACTGTTTGGTGTTTCTACAGCCATGATGATGCATTCAAATATGCTGATTTTTAGTCTGAAAATATAAAGTCTTTTGTATCGATGACATCTAAATTTTTTAGGAGAGATTTGATACTGAAAGTTTTGTATGGCAAACTAATCATTTCTATGTCACTATCCAGTTTGTAAAATAAGCTGATTTGTAGTACTAATAATAAGTGAAATAAAAAAAATTCAGGGATGAAAAATATAAATGCAGAATGCTTTAAATCATGTGCCTTTATCAGTAAAAAAAATATGCTTTAACTTATTTATGTTAGATACCAAAAGACCTGAATGGCTAGCTGGTGGAAGTTCGTGAATAACCCACCATTGTGTTGTCAGTACATCTGGTTTTCATTATAATAAGTGATCTTAGATGGTTGTTAGTGTAATTAGTTTGCATGCAAAGTGAGTTTTAGTGTTGCTGCAGTTGCATGTAAAATCAGTCAAAAACAGGAAACAAATGATGCAACTTTGTTGGTGTTAAACTCTGATCAGGTTCACATGTATCCGTCGGCTGATCCTGGTAAAACAGTCTGATGTCTTATCTAAATGCACATTTAAAAAGCCGGCTGTTCTTGACTCAATGTTTTGCTAAATCAATCCACTTGTTAAAGGTTGAGTAAGCCATCAAATTTACTTTTTTATTTTTTCACTGCCCACATGCTTTCTGTTCTGCATTTATCTACATGTATCTGTCGATGGGAATGCAATAACCATACCTATGTTACTAAAATACACAAAAAGTTATCAAAGGCACTTGTTTGGTGAATTAAATAGAAAATTAATAAAATTTTATTGCATGTTGGTTTAATGTAAAGCAAAAAAAAAAAAAAGTTGGATGAACAAGATTTGCACTCTAAAGTCCAATGAAGGTTACGACTTCAAATCAACAACTTGGTGCAACTGGCTCTGTGGTGGGTTTGTTTGAATATTTCCTATCATGCTTTGTGGCTCCCCCTGTTCCATTCTGCACCGTACATTAAGTGTAATGGGTGATTTTCTTTATTTATGCATCGTCACTCACGCATGCTCGCAACTCCCCATGACGGTCAGAAAGCTTTGGAAGGCCGTTGGAATAGAATGGTAACTGGTCTTTGCGGGGTTAATCGCAACAATGCCGGACACTTTTTGAATTTTTGACTGCTTTAATAGATGAGGTGAGAACTCTCCTAGATGGGGAATAAGTTTTTAACTAGTTTCCCATGAAGAAACACCAGCATTCAGCCTGGATTTGTACATCACCGTGTTAAAACTGGACACATTTGCTGCAACTCCCGCTCTGCAGCCTCCTGTTGGCATCTCATAAAGACACGGAATATAATTTTTTTGTGGAAATAAGGATGACGACAAGAGGCAACGGCGATATGTAGGTGTTTCAATGGAAAAAAAACGACATATCGCAATTGTATGTTTTCGAAAATTAAGAACTATCACTTTTATTTTTCAAAAAAGTGTAATGGAAACCAGCTAATGACAAGCTAGCTTTGAAATCAACGTTTTGACGTTGGCTCGCAACGCTTGCATGATGAGGTATTGATAAACAATGCACTTGATAGACACATATTTTATATTTCAATGCAGCCTACTGTACGTAACCTATATAGCAGGCTGCAGGGAAAGTTTTCAACTGGGCGGGGGAGGGCGCAGGGTGAGAGAGAGAGAAGGTGCGCAGTGACTTGGGCCATAAGGACAACAATGCAACTTGCTTTCAGTTATTTATTTAGGCTATTTTTTTCTTTACCAGATTAAAAAGTTACCAGGGCCGTGGCCCGGCTGGCCCCCCTGGTTCCGCGGTCTATGCATCAGTCTGAGTGTCCATGATTTTTCTGTTAGTAATTTATTCTGTATAGTTCCCATTGATTTAATTCATTAGTCAGATCTGATATTCACTTTTATATTAATTCAACATAAAGATTGATTTCATAGATTAATTGAGATTAATTTAAAGTTACATCTAAAGGAACATTAAAAAGTAACGGGAAAATTACTTTTCCAAGTAATTAGTTATTTTTATAAAGCTGTAACTCAGTTACTAGCGCCATTACTTTTTGGAGAAGTATTTAGTAACTATAATTAATCACTTTTTTAAAGTAATGTTCCCAACACTGGTCAGGAATGAAAAGAGTCCAGCATCGTTGCAATCAACCCCGTCAAGACCAGTCTCTATTCTATTCCAATGAACTTCCAAAGCTTTCTGACCTTTGGCGGCAGTTGCAAGCATGCACGAGTGACGTATGCTTTACGAAATGGGTCCATTGGGATCCACTAAGGTTTTGCCTAGGTATATCCTGTTGGGCTGATGAGAATTAGGGTTGTGCAATACATCAAAATTTGGTATTGATCTGATAAAAAATAAATAAAGGGCTAGTGTTGTTGATATCAGTATAGAAACCAATACTTTTTAATATGGCTGTCAAATTAACAGATTTATGCAAATAAATTATCCTGTGTATGCGCTATTTTTAATAAATGAGTGCATGAACAACCAAATTATTATAAAATTATGACATAAAATCTGAAGTTGACTTTATCTCAACGAGAGATGCTGATGTTTGGCATGAAGACATCTTGTCACCAATGTGAACGGAATTCACCAAAAACCCACACATCTCATTACTTATAATTTGGGATAGTTTAAAGCCTTACATTTGGAATTTTATGATTAGGTGTACAGAAACAAAGTCTTCACTGGTGCCATTTAAAGTGTTTAATTTGGTTTTATCTTAGTGAGAGAAGCTGATTTAGGGAATATGGCAGTGAATCAGAACCACTTTATCCTCCATATTTATGAAGATTCTGATAGTTTTCAAGCCTTACATTGAAGTATTGATTTAATCGCAGTAGTATCAATCGATATTGATACCAACGTATCGATATTATAGATATTTGTATTGATCCGCCCACCACTAATGAGAACCTGCTACAAGAGTTAAATTCCTTTTACAACAGTGATACAGGTGTACAATTGATAAAGGTTAAAGCCAATAAACACACCTGAGTTGACTGATTTGCTATTCGTACCACTGAATGCAAATAATTGGATTAAGTAAAAAGTATCATTGTGCATCAAATTAAATCAAATCTGATGAAAAGAACAAGATTTATTTCAGTAAAACCACCAAAACCCATATTGCTTCATTGAACAAGAGTGACAGTAAAAGCCTTCATTAAGAAAAAGCTTGTTCATACAATACAATTTGATTTAGTTGGAAGGATGAATTCAAACCTAATTAGTTCTATTTACTTAAATAAAACAGTTGAATTCAACAATAAAAAGAACTAATTGATCTGATGAAATTGATTAAATTCAACCAACAAATGCCAAATGTGTTCATCTGACGGAATCAATCTGCATGGAAATGGGTGTGATGACATCATGTGGTACATCAGGGTTCGAGCTACAGGGGATGTGGGGGAGACTTGGCTTGTTTAAGGCACTCAGCTGAGGTGGAGCTCTGGAAATAATCCACTTTCAAGTTTTTATCTTATTTCCCGTAAGGTTCCTGATGTTTCTGAGTAGCTTTGTCAGCATTGCATGTTTATTTATTTATTACAGCATGTGTATTATCTAAAAGGATTTTACATTGTTTCCATGTGACCATCCATGTGTGGCAGCACTACATGCTAATTACTGGATTTACTGGCCACCCTACTGATCATTTGTGGTTTGTTTATGAGTGCGAAGCTTTTCACTGTGGAAAACTGTAATGAAATCAGTTTTACAGCCCAGACCAATGTGGCCACGACTGGCTTAGGGAAGGTTAATAACCAGAACTGACCACAGTCCTATTGAACACTGGTGTATTTTAATGATGTGAGTATGTTTATGGACTAAAACACAAGCAACTGATTTGTTCCAGAGAGACTGACTCACTTCAGGGGCTCAGGGACAGCAGAGTTGTTTGTTTCTGCTTGCTTTTTGTGGTTGTTAAGATAACTGTTGGACCCTTATTAAATTTTTTAGTTTTGTTTCACGGGGAAAATGAAATGTCAGGAAAATTTAGAGATAATGACATTAAACAAACAGAGAAGGCTGCAAACCACAGACAGCAGGCTGTTTTTGATGAGACAGAAAATCTAAAACGACACGTGTATCCACTGTTGATTTTTGTTTGCCATGATTAAATTATTGAAGTTTTGGGATAATTTTAAAGATGTTTTCCCTGTATGAGAGCTTTCTGATGGCATCAGCTGCAGCTGTGGCGAATGCTTGAAAATAAGGCTCCATTCTCTTTAAACCCCTGTGAAATTCAAACCATAGATATCTTATACTGTATGAACACTAGATTATGGTGCCCCCGCTGTTGCCCAATGGAGTCCAACGTTCGCACTGGCGGCCATCTTGCCACAGCCAGCTCGCCCACTCATTACATTGATTTAATGGTGCATGTACCCTTTAAACTCTTCAGTTTTCTACTGATTTTCAAACAGTTTGGTTTGTTATAAACATCAGAGATGTAGTTATGAAACTGTGTTCTTTTCTTTAGCTGTTTCTCAGCACTTCCAATACCAGACTTTAGTGAAGCAGCCATAATTAGTACTTGTTAACAAGCGATAAAAATTAAAGCTTACCCAAAGATTTCTTAACATGTAACAAAGGAAAATCGTTGGAGAACAAAGGACCAGAAAACAAAACAAAATGAAGTGAAGAAAGGTGAATTGAGAGGTGTATAGAGAATATGTATCAACGCCCCTAAAGCACAGAAGTGTGGGATCAGTCTTCCGTGTTGGGGAAAGCAGTTTACAGCAGGTTAGTTTGCTGTGTTATGTTTGTGTGAGTTAGTTTAGTTTGTTTGAGGGATCGTACTGTGGGTACAGTATTCAAACCCCTTTAAAGTTTTCACTCTTTATTTCATTGCAGCCATTTGCTAAAATAAAAAAAGTTCCTTTTATTTCTCATTAATGTACACTCAGCAGTCCATCTTGACTTAAAAAAAAAAACAGATATGCAGAAGAGACCTGAAAATGGCTGTCCACCACCGTTCACCATCAAAGTACTGAATATGACCATGTGATATTTCAGTTTTTCTTTTTTAATAAATCTGCAAAAATTTCTACATTTCTGTTTTTTTCTGTCAAGATGGAGTGCTGAGTGTACATTAATGAGAAATAAAATGAACTTTTTTTTAGTATTTTGGCAGCAATGAATCAAAGAGTGAAAAGTTTAAAGATGTCTGAATACTTTCTGTACCCACTGTACAGGAGTGTGGTGATAGAAAAATGTTAAGTCAGTCGCCAAGAAAACTTACTCAGCCTTTAACATGGATCATTTAATGGTGCAATGAGTCAAACAGCCCAGAACATGTTGGCCAAATGTTGTAAAATTTCATGCATGTTTAGCTTTAGAAACAAATCAGTTCATAATAAGCATAACACAATATAAAAAAAAAAATAAAAAAAAACTTTTCCCATAAAAAAATAGAGGGAGTTGTTGGTCTTGTAAAATCAGTGTGTATGTGTCTAACTGTGACATGCTGTGTTGGTGTTGATGCTGTGACACAGACTGAACATACTGTAAACAGCTGGTCCTGGTTCGCACGGCCTCAGCGACTAGTTAGACTTGTTTTAAAAATCATCATTCAATCATGAACGCAAAGCAACTTACCGGAGATCAATTCTGTCATTTTACATTCACAATCTCCAAGTTATTTTTGTTGTTTTTTTTCTAAAAAGTGCAAAAAAAGATGAGTTTTGTTGTGGATGCAACTGCTATAAGTGGAGTCAAATCTCCAGAGGGAAAACCAATCTTCCTGATATTATTCTATTATTTGTAATAAACTTGCTGAAACCGGTCCAGGCAGATGGCTACTGCAGTAGCCAGATAAGGGGAAACGTTAGAATAAACTAATGAAAACGGTTTGTGGGTGGTGTCAGACATCAAACTCCGCCCACAAACCGACTCTGTCTCGTTCTGCGAGCTGCAGGCAAGACTTAAAAATCAATTCAAATCAAATCTAACTTTATTTATATAGCGTTTTTCCTACCAAGGGCAACAGATTATATCTGGTTCTTATGTTAAAATGCTTTGTTCAAATCACAAGATATTACACATAATTTCTTAAAATATATTCAAGTTTTCCCAGCTAACTTTCTTGTCTTGTAAAGAATCAGAGTAATGTGGAATATCATTCATTTAATTCAAAATATGGTTTACAGTGAATAATTAAATTGGATTATAATTTAACTGGACTGTATCTTTAAAAGTGTCTGGAGTTGATTGTCGTCATAAATTGGAGCAACGCAAACAAGCTGATTTGACCTGAAATGGAAAATGACAGCATGTTTCTCTGCTCGTTGACCCGATGGAAAGATTCACACACATTTACTGTAAATGTAACTGCACTGCACCACAGTGACTCAAGTAACCATTTCATAATCATAATCGAGAAGTGAATAAATTGAAATTGAAGTGATTTTAACTCAAGCTGGCCTGTATAACCAGTCAATATAACAGTCATACTGTCAGTATACAGTATAACCAGTCTGCCTCACAGCCAAACGTTTCTTGGTTTAAATATTTATTTGTGATTGCATGAGCAGAGTGACTATATCATTTACTCATTGTTATATAGATTATTGTACTATGTCGTATGTTGTTCTACAAAATGACCTAAAACATGCAGAAACTAAACAAAAGTAATCTGGCAGAGTTTTAAAAAAAACAAACATGATATAGTTAATGGTTATTTGCAGTGCAGGGTGCATGATTGCACAGCCAGGGCTAAACTCTACCTCTGCAGAGGTCTCAGCTCACAGCTCACCATAATGCTACACTCGGTTATACCACCAGCAGTCTGCCGTAAACTCGATTTATTTAGCACAAAAGGACAGTGAAGCTGATCTAATATGCAATGTGAAATATTTATAATACAATTAGACGAGACTGGAAAATGCTTTATAATATAATTTGCACAGAATTGTAAATCCAGACATCTTTTTATTATGATGAAAACATTGCATTTAAATGAGCACTTGTTTGGAAATTTAATGTTTCAGTTGAAAAGTTTCTCTTCCTGCTTTTGAGTGCATGACATGATGTTATAACAGTTTTACCGGCATGTTTTCTTGGATTTTTCATTGTTGATGTCTTTGAACTTTCAATGCAATAAATACCATTTTAAACCTGGGCCTGTGTTCCTGATCGCTTCACATAACCCTGCTTCACACAGGACTTTGCAAGCATCAGTGTGTTGTACCACATTGGTGGGTCATGGTGTACTCAGAACTGGTCCAGTGGTCACCACTACCGTACCTCCCAAGGGACAAGCATGTAACCATCACACACAATTTCTGGTGGGCCAATTTCTGATAATCACAACTTCTTTTAATAATTTTATGTCAGTTTCCATGTGGGACATGAAAGTTGGTTAATATGTTAATATTACGAGTGAGCTGTGTCCACTCTTGTAATCCTGATCACAGGACAGGTGTTGTGTTTCCATTAAAGCCAACTGAAGCCAATCAAGAGCCCAAACTACTGTAATGTTACTGATTACTAGTCACTAAAGGGAGGGTATTGGCAAAAATGGTGATATATGTATCAAAATACAGGGGCAGCAATAGCATATATCACGATACTGCAAGCAAGACAATATGTTGCAATATAGTGTTTCCAGCATAGTATATGATAGAGTGGTGAATGATTCACTTAAATAACATACAATTACACTTCACTTCATCATAGCAGTTAGGCTTAAAGGGCACATTGAAAATCAGCAATGCTGCCATATATCAGATACTAGCAGGTATTAGCCAGCATGTGGCTAATTGTATTGTTTCTGACAACTTGGTTAAAGGTTAAATATGGAACATTTTTATTAAAAGCTTTATTTTTTAATTTAAAAGGCATTTAGAGGGGTGAAGAATGAAAGTACGGCATTTCCTTAAAAAATTATATTTAGCCTGAAAATAAATATAAAATAAATTTTAATGGGTTCGACAATGATATTATGTTTACATCTACAAGCCAATACAGGCCACTATAGCGGGTTGCCAAATACGATCTCTGTTTTTCAATAGTATGTTTGGTACAGTGAGCATGGTACTGGGGAAAATGGTGGAGTCGGCAAGTCAAGCAGCTGCAGTGCCCCGGAGATTTGCTCTCTGGCTCAAAAGAGGAGTGACCTGAAAAGAGCAAAAACTGGAGTATATTCAGGTGAAAACTACACAAGATGGACCCACATAAACATTTTTCACGGCATCAAAACGCGGAAATAGCGACTTTCCTCTTGAATCGGTAAGCTAACTCGCTCATTAGCATGGCTAACATTAGCTGTCAGTTATAAAACTCCTCTGCATTACTTGTTGAAAATGTGGCAGGCTGCTGGTCCCTTGCCAGATTGCCAGCAAGCCTGGCAAATAAATGGTTGGAGTTGTTTATTTGCCTTTGCAACTACAACCTAGACCAGGGATGGGCAACTCCGGTCCTCGTGGATCGGCATCCTACAGGTATTTGGAGTTTCCCTGTGATAACACACCTTGTGACCTGTGCAGAGCTTCACATCAAGCGCTGCACAATTAGCCATTGATTGGAGTCAGGTGTGTTGCAGAAGGGAAACCCCTAATACCTGCAGAATGCCAGCCCTCGCGGACCAGAGATGCCCATCCCTGACCTGGACACACGTGAGGTCGCTGTTCTGTCCGTATTTCATAGCCAACCTTTAACCAACTTAAAACCAGACATATTATAAGCAGCTTCAAAGCAAGTCAGTCTGTAGCAGCAGCAGCTGCACCGTAGTCACATGACTCTGAAAGAAATGCTGGGATATGAAGTTCTTCCACAGTAACAGGGACTTTTCTACATGTCACTGCAAGATCTGTTCACGTAAGACGATCCGCACCATCAGCTCATTTGTGCATGTGCTGAAAGGAATACTTTTCTTGCTTATTCCTGGTTTTGAACAGCAAAATGTTTAGTTTCAATAAAGTGATACTGTACTGAGTACTTTATAAAGTAAATCTTTCCAGTACATTTTCCTAAATCTAGCATATTCAATGGACAGTGCTAACAGAACAGCAAGATCTCGCAAAATTTTGTAACAGAACAACAAAATCTTGAGATTTTGTTGGTAAAAAATCTTGATACAGCGTCTATTGATATCAATATGATATTGCAACACAAAACATCACAATATTTTAGACTGTTAATATTTTATCATTATTTTGATGAACACAGCTGATTTTGGGCGTGGAGGTGAACTGAATCCACAAAAAAACACTTTATGCATCTTATTCCTAAAAACTCTAACAATCTTACATTTAGAGGATGGCTGCAGAATGACCCATTTTATATAGCACACCATTAACACTCAGGTATCATCTCACATTCTGGTCCACACGCCTTACCAGTTGGTGGTAACGCACCAAATCTATCAGTGGCAAGGAAACAAGAAGAAGTTGGGTCTGCATACTGTCTGATTGTGACCAAAGTAGTTAGACTGATACCGAAATATGAGTAAAGGCAGGTTTAAATAAGGTTCAGGTTGAAAAAAAAAACTAAAGATATCCTCTAATAAACCTTGGCTACCCTACTATTTTCTCTAGCCACCCCTAAAAAAAATCTCTGCACGCCCCCCTGCAGAGAAAGATAAAAAAAAATCCCCAAAACCTGTTGGTCCTTTAAACAGCAAGTTTGGGGATTATAAAAACAAAGACAGCCTTCAATAAACAGGCTGTCATCTGCAGACAGAGCAGGAAGGACTTTTACTTTAACCATAACTCTTTCAATGTCAAGGAAACTTTTGTTGAGAGTGCAATTTCTGGTTTAACACCTAGCTTGCGGTCCGCTTTTATACTATAAAATGTGATTCACCCACAGCGCTCATGTGATTAGATAAAAAATTTTAATTGTTTTACAGCCGTATTAGCCAAATGATGATGAAATGATGAACACTTGCTTACAGCACTCCAAGGCCAGATGTTGACAGATGTTTGAGGTTATTTTACAAGTTTACAGAAGCCTAGCAGGACTATTGTAACCCTAAAAGACCTGCAAAGCTCCTCAGCAGAGTCGTGGGCTACAAACTTTACAAAGCAAGACTTTATGAAGAATTGGTCCACAATCATTGACGAAAAAAAGAATTAAACGCATGTTTGATGTCACCAAAAAAGCATCTGAGAGACTCTAAACACGTGGAAGAAGGTATTTTGGTCAGCTAGGATTAACAAAGAACACAGATGCTGTATGTGGTGCAAACCAAAAGTCATTGTCATCTTGACAGCACCGTACCCTGAACGAAGGTGGTGATGGCAGCTTGCTGAAAGGATGTTTCCCCATTGGCAGGGCCGGAAATCAGTCAGTTAAAAGAAATGATGGCTGATTCCTCTGTTCCAGCAATTTATTGAGTCATCCCGACAACTGAGACTTGCATGATGGTACACCTTTCTGTTTCACAACCCATCAGTACACAGCTACAGCAGCACTCAAGTAGTTCAAAAGAACACATTTATATGTCTTGGAGTGACCTTGTCAAAGCCCAAAGCTCAATATGATTGATTATCTGTGGTTTAAGGAGTGCTGGACACCAGTGGGAGTCGTCCAGCTTGAAGGAGCTGAAGCAGTTTTTCCTTTGGGAATGAAAATTCTGGCGGCCGTGAAGATGTGACGCGGTGATTGAGTGACAGCACAAAGACATCTGAGGACGTCTGGGACAACAGGCGAGAAACTGACCTACAAGACACCAGACAAAAACAAGAATTAAAACTGACACAAACAAGAAAACAAGTGAAGAAAACAGCAGTCCAGGAAACAAAGAGGCAACGCAAGACTGAGTAAAACCCAGAGACCGTGATGGATGAATGAGGCCAGCCAAGAGCTGCCCAGAATGGCAAATATTTCATCTAAAGTAACTGAAGCTTCAGAGTGCTTCAGATGAATGCTAAATGGTGGATTATGTCATTCATGTACTTTATCAGTACTTTTTTACTGCGGTCTCTCCTTCACCAGTCAAACTCAAGATTCCAGTCAGAGAAAATGAGACATATTGTCTAAATTCTGAGCCAGTACTGTCTTACACTGCAAATGTTAGGAGTACACCCACAGAATGATGTGTTCATTTTCTACTCACCGTCATGCTGAGCAAGACTCTGAAGCACTTTTTAAATATCTCAAATGCAGCCGGCGATCGGACAGGTTTTTGTCCCCCCCCCAACTTTCATCTGATGGAGTTCACTGGTGACTGAACCAAAAAGGTCCATAAAAGTCCACAAAAACTTGGCAATATTCCTCCATACTGCTCGTCCAATGTAATCCAAGTGTCCTAAGTGGGTAGTCTCCATAATTTACTTAAAACAACATCATTTAGTATATTCGTATAGCCTAAATAAATCATCACAAATAAAAGTTTCGATTCTTCACAGATTTTTTTCAAGTACACTCAAAAGCAGCACTGCCGTTGTCCCCACCCCCCGACCAATGGCTAAACCATGCATCTGCCAAAGAAGCGCTCCAACAAAGCTCTTGTGCATACATGTTTTGTTATGAACTACCTTTTGAACATGTTTTTTTGTTTGTTTTGTTAAAGTTTATTTGTGCAATAAAATTTTTTGGGAAAAAAAAATCTTGCCAGAGAATCGTGATCTCAATCTTAAGCAAAAAAAAAAAAAAAAATCATGATTCACATTTTCCCAGAATCGTGCGGCCCTAATGCACGGATGTGCACGGTGTGTACGGGAAGTCCGAGTACATGCCGGCTCTGAGAACTGATGCTTAGTGGTGAATCAGAAACGCCAGATGGCACTGAGTGAGAGACTCCAGAACTATGTTCTGATTGACCAGTATGGAGGCCATGCAGCCAGTCACATGTGAGCATATAGGCTCCGACCATTATGTGAAAACAGAGAGGAGGGAAGATGTTCCACTGCAAGTGAGAGAAGCAGACGGTGAAGAGAGTCTGAGTGTAATATAAGAAGTGACAGCTGAAAGTAAAGCAGCATCTGGCTGCAGTTTGATGACAGAATAAATGCACAAAATTATAGAGGTTCTCATAAAACACTGAATGCAAAAAGTTTTCAACAGAAACCATTAATTCTTTGCCAATTTAAAGGTACATTGCACAAGTTTAATGTTAAATACTATTCTTTTCTTTCCTCCACATGCTCCTACAATTGCCTGATGTGTAGAATGAGCTGATCTTTCTTCACTGCAGTGGTCTCTAACCCTGTGTTCACACCGGACGCAAATAAATTCATTCCCCCGAATGAATTACATGTTAAGTCAATGTACAGATGCGATTAGACGCGCGTTTGCTTGGCGCGGCGCGTTTGACGCAAATTTGCGGTGCGATGAGCCCCAAACGCGCGTCTAACTAGCGCAAATGTTGTTTTACTCCCGCGAATGAGGAATGATGCATGAAAAATACCAGCGTCGTCATTGAAAATGAATGACACGTGATGTGAACGGACCGGCGCTCTGCAGCTCGCTGCTCTCTTCTATAGTAAAGAAGGGGAAAGCGCTTCTCACAGATAAAATCACAAAATGCTGCACACAAACACAGTGTAATAATACCATAAATTTAGGACTGACAACCCAGTCAGTCAAAACCTCATAAACCAAAAGCTGCTTGTCTCTGCAGCCGGTGTTTAATGGATGAAACATCTCAACGCCGACACTCTGCAGCGG
Organism: Atherinomorus stipes; assembly: GCA_023101725.1. Taxonomy (NCBI): domain Eukaryota; kingdom Metazoa; phylum Chordata; class Actinopteri; order Atheriniformes; family Atherinidae; genus Atherinomorus; species Atherinomorus stipes. The sequence continues at coordinate 352,917 of JALJCO010006716.1, forward strand.
GAACAGAACGCCTGTGGTTCCAGGAGGAAGATGCAGCTCTGTCCTCGCTACATAAATAAATTAAAGCTGTTTGAGCAAAGACTCATATTGAAGTATATTGTCGTTTTATAACAGACTGGTGTAGTAGGCTATTCAATTTGGTCACATGATGACGTTTCAGTACCAGTTCAGCCTCAGCTGATGTCAACAAACACTTGGAAAACAGCAGGAAAGCTGTCAGTTATGAGTTGTGTTTAATCAGCTGGTTAAATGTTGAGAGGTGGAGGCGAGGAGACGGTAGAGACTCGTTAAACTGAGCTACAACAGATAGCGACAGAAAGCTACATTGTTTTGCTGGAAGTTGGAAGTTGTCGGAAGTTTAGCTGGAAGCGCTAACTAGCTGCAGTTAGCTTACTCACTGAAGGCAGGTGGACAGATACTCCGCAGCCGAAATGCAATGCCTGTAGTTTGTATCCTGGAGGGATAAGCAGCACCGGTCCTCCCCAACAGAAGCCCATTAAACTGGGCTCAGGAAATCCCCCTGGAAGCGGCCGTCATCCAGACGTAACTCCTGCCGGATCCGGTGTCTTCGGTTCTCCAACTTCCAAAGCAGGTACAACGCCACAGCTCTTTCAAAGTACTCAAAATAACCAGGTTCTGCCATGTTTACCTGACTGAGGTGACTGATGAGTGACAAACCACCATCCCCCACTCCAGAAAGTTAAACTTGACGCACGAATGAAGCGTCTATTCCCGATATTATTCGCTCCATTCACGCGAAAAAAACACCCGAATCAGGCGAGTAAACATCCAGCATTCGCGCATTGAAATCTAGGCACGTACGTGAATGGAGGCGTCCGGTGTGAACACGGGGTAGGCGAATACTGTTTTTGAATGCTCAGTGCAAGAAGGGGACGTTTTTCGGCACAACACCTGCACCGGAGTAAGATGGGAGTAAACAACCCAGCAGTTTTTTTTTCTTTCTTTTTTTTAATTTGAGGGAGCTCCAATCCAGTCTGGGAATAAAACGAGACCCACAGTTGGTTTTCTTCTCGCTAACAAGGTAAATGTGATGAATGACGGAAATAAGGATGCATAATATTGCAATGCTAAGTTTTTAGCATGTAAATGTAGCAATATTACAGCCGTATGACTGTTCCTGGGGAAGATACACTCTTGTCAACTTGTTAAAATTAGTTGATGTGGTAGTTTTATAAGGTAATCCTGGTCTCAACCTCTGAATTTGGATATTTGAACTACAAGCCAGCGTTAGCCTGTTGTTACTGTTAGCATATAGCCTGTCAGTTTACTCAATGATCAAACTGTAAAGAACTTACAGATTTATAACTTTATTACTTCAGTAGACATCGTGTCTCTAACTCTGGGCTCAGACTGAGTGTAATGTGGGTTAAATTAGAGACCAACGCAGTCAAAGCAGCTCATGCGTGTGCACGACATTAGCGTCACTTCCACTTGTTGCCGAGGGGGCGAACTTCTGGAAAAAAGCTGGAACTTGCGCTGTACTCCTTTAAGGTAAAATATATCTACAAAAGATCCTGATTTTATGCAGTAATGGTCACTTTTGGCTTCCGTAGTCTGATATTTTTTGGATGGCAGCTTATTCACTGTGAATCCATAACACTATTTATTTAAATGTCACATTTTCTGGAGGAAAACTGCATCAATAGGCCAGTGAGCTTCAATAAGAGCGTAAACATTCTGGTAGATGGTCTCCTATATGCCCCCTTTTAGAAGAAATGAAGCTGGATCATGATCCTCCTCTCAACGCAGGAAGCTTTATCGGGTGCGCGCATCCTCTCTGGGAGATGGGTCGCGTTCACGCGCCGGGAGAAGGGAGGGCGGGAGCAGAGGACGGAGGGAGAGAGGAGGTGGAGAGATGAAAATGATGGCGACCGATGCAGAGGAGATAAGAACCCACACAAAGCCCTGTCCCGTCCCCGACAACAGCCTCAGCCTCAGCGCTCTGTCCATCAAAATTACGCGGAAAAACCAGGACAGACACTGGAGGTTGCGGTGTATTTATCTGCAGTGCTGTGAGTAACCACACACACCAGGACACACACCATGACGGTCCTGCACGAGCTCCGCTCAGATGATGACAAACATCCAGCGTTTAAATAAAAGAAATGATGGAAAACGCGTTTATTCACCGACGTTTGTCACAACATCAAACCTGCGACAGACACGCTGCTGCATAGGGAGGGGGGGTGGGGGGTGATTTTCATATGTTCTACCAAGGAAAAATAAATAAATATATATCTAACTCTACCCCATGCAGTTTTAAAGTTACATTTACCGCCAATAAAAACAACAACCAAAACAAACAGAATATTGTTATAGTTTAATCTGCCGTGATTTTAATTATCCAGGTATATTTACTACATTTTTATTCCATTAAAATTTATCATTATTTAATCTTTAGAGTAGCAAGCATGCAGATGAAGTTCTGGAGTAAGTTAATATGTTTTATTTGCTGAACATATTGAAAACCAAGATCACTACCACAGAGTATTACGGTCATATTTAGAAAAAAAAAAGGTATATTTTTACAGACTTTGAGAAAAAACTCGTAATATTACAAGAAAGAAAAATAGTTTAGTTTTTTTCTTTTTAGAAAAAAGTCATTGATTACAAGAGTAAAGTATTAATATGGAAAGGAAAATGAAAGAATTTGACGAGAAAAATGTTTTTACAGGAATAAAGCCCTAATTTAACAAGAATAAACTCTTAATATTTTCAAGATAACAAAAAACAAACAATCAAACAAAAAAAACACGAAAGCGGCTGGTGTTGTGCCGAAAAACCTGGTGAGACTTAACATGACCATCAGGACTACTGGTGGCAGTCAGTGTGTTCTTTGAGGGGGGGTGCTTTTCACAGCAGGGTTGCATTTCTCAGCACTACACCCGTTCCCTTCACAAAAAGCAGCAGTTTTCTTGAAGCCTGTCTACTTCTTTCTGCGTAGTAAATTCTTACAGATTCTTTTCAAAGTCCTGATAATGACAATGAGGTGCTGATGTGCCAAGAGATTGAGGGTGCGTTCACACTGGCTGTTTGGTCCGCTTTAAATGGACCATGGTCTGATTCCACGGATAGTCCGCTTCGTTTGGCACAGTCTGGACACCAACCGTACTTTGGTCGTACCTGAAAAGCAGACTCTGGTCCGCCTGAAAGCCGGGGGTCTCGGTTCCAGCGCACCTAGTGGAAGTGACGTTAGTCAACCGTAATAACACATCAAGAAAAAGAAGTAGGAGGAAGTGGGGTAGGTTATCGTTTGGGTCGGAGGGAAAACAAAGCAAAGAGTGCTTGTTCGGAGAATTTGAGGTCAAACAACAAAAACCAACTGTGGAGCCTAAAAATAAGAAGCAGACTGATTTCCATTTTAATCACAGAGTCCCGGTTTCTTCTTCTTCCTGCTTCCTCGTCATTGATCAGTGGTTGTAGTGGGGAGCGTCACCCCCTAGCAAGCAGTTGTGTATTCTGTTAAATCTCAACCTTAATATTGTAAACTACCACTCTATTCTTGTAAAATAACTTTTCCTCATAAAATTGCAACATTTTTCTGTATAATAACAGCATCTATTCTAGAAGTGTGTAAAAAAATATATATTAAAAAGTGTTTTACTTTTTTTTTTTTTTTAAAGGAAATCAAGATACAGAGCTGGAATTTTAATCCAGTGTAGCAACATAAAAACTGAGATGACTTGTTTTTTATTTAAACAGGTTAACAGTTTTGACTCCGTCTAAACGTAAATGATCCCTACTTGCTGGTGCATGGCATTGTTTTGTTGCTGTCATGGTGTAATTTACCTTTAATACAGGCCTGCCAGCTGTTGCTTAGTAGCTTCTTACATGGAGGCTGGATAGATGGATGGCAGCCACCTCTGTTTTCCATTGTGCAGGATTGAGATCAGCAGCACCAACATCCAGGAACTGACAGTGATGTCATTCATCCTTCAGTGATGCTGGATGGCTCGTCCCTGATAACCCATCGGCATTTAACACTGGCCAACCTACTGGAAACCTGAAACATCAGGCTGTCAGATCCATTTGCAAATCTAATTCCTGCATTTCAGATCAAGTAGAGGAGAGGCTTTACGCATGCAGCCCTGATAATGTGGAATTTTTCATTATGAAATTGATTTTTAAAGAGAGATATTTGTACTGTGCATCAGTGTTGATTTCATGCAAAAGTCAGTAATAACAGACTAATTATATTTCAAGAATATTTAAGATTAAACACTTAAAAACTAATTCAAATTAAATGCTGACCATTTAGAGAGAGCAAAAATTGAAAGTGAACAGACGTCTCACTGTCGGGTCAAACTGGTCTACTGGGTTTTTGCTTTCCTGTTCATTGCAGAGAATCACGTGTTACTTTCTGTAGGTGACTGAGAACAGAACTGATTGTGTATTTAACTTAAAATATATTAATATGAATGTTATGTGAATAGAATAATGTGCATTTTTATTTTCTTTGCTGCTACCTGCATTATCTTTTATTGTTTTTAGGGTTATTTGATCTTTGGTTTAACGCTTCACATTTTTAACTCCAGTGTTTCCTCTTGGGGATCCTTCGCCCTG